>JPKZ01002429.1:310950-321923 GCA_000803305.1 Toxocara canis
TAAGACGAGCAGCGGAAAGTCATAAAAGTTTAAAGAAAGCAGAAAGGGAAGCCTCGTTGAAACGAAAGGTGCCCACCGCGTTGAAAGATTGCTCCGGTAGGAGAACAGTGGTAAGGACAGGAATGAAAGAAATCTGCGAAAATTTCTATAACGAACTATACTCCTCCAAGGTACACGTTCCAGAAATACAACTACGAGCGGAAGAAGAGGAAATATCGGTCGTCATGTTGGACGAAATAAAGATGAAACCAGGCAGAAATCCAGGCAATGACGGGATAAATACAGAGTATCTGAAGGCGGGTGGAGAAGCTCTACATAAAGCACTCGCCGAAAGATTTACGAAGTACCTGAAAGCCAGCACCATCCCAAATAGCTGGTAACATCTGAAACTGTACTTCTGAAGAAGGAAGGAGATCCTGAGGACTTGGCCAACTACCGTCACATTAGACTGCTATCGCAAGTGTATAAACTCTTTACTCGAATAGTTCTCAATCGGATTGCTGCTCAAATCGAAATGCACAGAGAGCAAGCCGACTTCAGATCCGGTTACTGCACTAATGACCACATCCACGTTCTCAGCCATATGCTGGAGAAGTGTAAGGAATACCAGATCCCCTTCTGCTTAGCATTCGTGGAATACCGAAAGGCATTCGGATCTGTAGAGACTACAGCCGTACTTAACGCTCTACATGAGGCAGGCGTCAATCCGAGGTACATCGAACTGCTAAGGTTCGTAAATACTGGTTGTTGGAATGAAATCAAGATGCTTTCCGAAAACTGCCGCATAAACATCAACAAAGGAGCACGGCAAGATGATACAATATCACCAAAACTATTCGCAGTAACCTTAGGGGAGATCTTCAGAAGGATAGAATTCAAAGGGGGAATCAACATTGATGGAGAACGACTATCGCATTTACATTTCGCGGACGATTGCGTTTTGTTAGCCGCAAATGCGAAAGATCTGCAAAGCGATTCGCAACAGCTATCGACCATCTCTGAGATGATTGGTCTAGAAATGAATACAAGAAAGACGAAGTGGATGCGGAATTCTTTCTGCACAGAAGGCATAGTCTGCCTAGACGACGTAGAATTAGAGCAAGTGAAAGACTATGTATGCCTCGGTCGCCAAATGTAATCAAATAATTGTCCTGACGGAAAATGGGACCGAAGAAGAAGAGCAGGATGGATTGCCCTTGGAAGATACAAATCAGTCCTAACGGATCGGACGCTACCAATGAAGTTATGAGGGAGCATCTTCAACACAACAGTTCTTCCAGCTATGCTCTATGCTTGCGAAACATGGGCTACCACAAAAGCTGCGGAAGAAAAATTCGCCATCACGGAAAGGGCAATGGAAAGGCAAATGTGCGGTGTCACCCGGAAGGACAGAACGATGAGTTGCGTCGCATGACCGGAGTAAAAGACGTGGTAACCGAAATGTATGGGAGCAAAAGATGCTGGGCGGGTCATGTTGCAAGAATGTCTGATAATCGTTGGACCTATAGGCCCACACAGTGGATTACCAAGAGAAACAAAAAGGCCTCTGGGTAGGCCAAAAACAAGATGGGATGAGCCATTCGTGAAACTGTTCGGTCAGTGCTGGAAAAGGATGGCACAGAGCAGAGATATATGGAACTCTGTGGACCTGCGCTCTCACATGGAACGACGACAGGTCGCAAGGTGATCGAAAGGTGATCTTTACTAATGACAGATTCGCAAGAGCAGATCTAGAATAGATTCCACCTAAAAGGTGCTGCTATACGACGATTTAACACTGTTTTTTTTTTTGTTTGTGGAGTTCTCCTCTCTCTATTGATGGCATTACATAGAGAAGATTATAAATTCTATTTACTGCCTTGTGTGTCACAACACTGTGACGTTTTATGAAACTCGATAATTAATCAAGAAGCAACTAACGCTTATAAACAATATCCAAACTTAGCCGTAATAATCTACTTCTTAGTATATCTTATCGGTGTTGCTCATCATCGACTAGATGAATGACCTGATCGAATTGAGAATAGTCGACAACTTGTAATCGTGATGTGGTTTTTTTTTTTCGACTATTTATTGAAAATGAAAATAATTTTATAACTAAATATAGTGAAAATTTATTTAGTGTTTTTTTAACAATCGAAAATTTACAGAAAAGTCCATTGTCTAGCACCTATCTAACTTCATTGTCCGCTAGCGTTTGCTGTTTAGAATTTCAAATTAATTAGCTGAAAATCACGCTAATGTTAATCGTTAGTTTTATTTTTTCATTTCCTTTCATTCCATCCATCGCTCGACATCGTTTAATTAACTTAGTGCCATTACAAAATAAATATACTTTTCATATTATCAATTTTTCTTTGCTATCCCACAGACAGATTTCACCTGTTGCAATCGCTATTGCCAATGCTTAAAGCAATTGTGCTGCTTCAGTAATAATAATTAAATGTAAATATACTTCTAACAGTTATTAAATAAGCCTACGTTACTAAATTTAATCAAGTTTTCATGCCGTTATATATATTTCTATGTTATCATCTAGTTGGATGTAGTAAAATGTCCATCCATAAACATCGTGATAGCCAAAAGCTTTTTGACCATTCAATTTTTCTGCGGATGAGAAACGAACAAGAATGGCGCTCCTCTTTGCTATGCTGGGCTATTGTTATTTGATTTGAAACGTCTATTAAAAACAAGTTCATTCTTAAAAGATAAGAACGTTCAGTTTTAGAAGAAGATCTTCGATGAACGCAGATTGTTCCCACTTGTACTTTACTCAATAAGATGAAGAAATAAAAAAATATATGGTTGTACAAATTCTCATGCATTTTCAAATGAAATGTTCCGCTTCTGATAATTGTTTCTTATCTCTGTTAGTATGATGATCGCTGTTATACCGTAGTCCACTTGTCCTCTTAGCGTACTTTAAAGTAAATTGCTTGTCCTACCAAGTTTGAATGATCTCCTCATTCATACAACTAATCCAGTAAGATTTTTCTATATAACTCATGAGTTGCATATGATCAAGTTGACCTGGTTCTTCGATTATACGCTTTTGTTCGCCTCACGTTCTTCTTCAAAAAAAAATATTATTTTTTCTTGCTGATCTCTTCCAAACTGATCTCTAAAATTTCTTTGAAATATTTATGGCTAATGAAAGTGTAGAGTGATTTCAAAAATCATCTTTTTCATAGGGCGTTTTTTTATTACTGAGTGAGTGATCAATTTCAACATGTACTACGACGCCCAAATAAACTATTGTTCAACTCATTAATAAATAATGGCTTATAAGGTCGATTAAGCCGCATGCATGCGTCGACCTTTCACAATGCTTATTTGTGTGTATCCTGAAAAAAAAAAACTGTTCATAAACATCAAAATTCATCCTATTACGATCTCATTGCCAATATCGTCTCGTGTCTGCCAATGAATGTTTGCTCAGTAAAAATTTATTTGCAAGAACATATATATTTCAGAACGTTTGATGACTGTAAAGTAAGCTAATTCTCTAATTCTATTGCTTCAGCTAATGAACCTTCAAACGACTACATTATGACTCCTTTCATCTATTAAAAAAAAACTGCGTGACAGTTTTATGTGCTTCAGTGAATTCATTTGACGCAGCCAATCGCTTCTTCTTTGACATTAAAAAAGATTAAGCACAACTGAATAATCCTGAGATGCTAGCTTATCGAAGCAACAAAAAAGAAGATGAAATAATGAGTGTCTGGGGTATGAATTTGGCTCGATATATATATATATATGTGAAAAGAAAAATCCGAAAATATTTTAGACAAAGAATTGGATGCTATGCTAAAGAAAATTTTACTTTTCTAATTAGTATTCGAATGAAATTGTTCTTTTAACTTATCTTTTAAATCATGATATTATTTTGCATCTATATGGTATATATTTTCGCTATCATCGGATGACTACCAAGTTTTTAGCTCACAAACGATGTGCTACCCTTCCAGCTATGATCATTGTGATCTTTTCGTGATTCACCTTGTCGAGTTTAAGGGTTATGCGTTTACACTTTCTGTATAGCTATTTGTTACATCAATTGAGGTGTGCATAAGTAAATTCTTTAACTTGAATCTTTTGTAGAACAGACTAGTGAGCACATAGCCAGAAATGTAAAAACAAACATTGTCGAGCAGGTGCATTTCTGAACGAATAATATCAGCAAGGCTTTGCGCGAAAAGATGACGTACGAATTTTTTGTGTTTTTTGAACGTCACCGATTTGTACAATTATTCTGATTACGTAAATTCTTTGTTGGTTCAATTTGAACATATATATATATATATGTATATATATATACACTCATATAGGCAAACGCAACTGTAGTTCCGTCGATTCCCGTATCGATGCAGCTGACAGCTATGCTCACGCTTGGTTGTTGTAACCAGTTCCAGCCAGCCTGGTGGTCACCCTGCTGGCTGATCCACTGGGGAAGTGGGCACAAATCGAACCCAGGCCCTTCCGCATACAAGGCGAAAGCTCTACCACTGTGCTACCGCCCCTGTGTGTTTGTATATATATATAATATATATATTATATATATATATAAATGCTGTGAACTCTCTGAAGTGTTTTCGAAAGCAACGGATTCGTTCTTTGAAGAGTAACGTTACAGTGCGAGAGCGTTAAATGAAAAGGATTGCTATAAAATGATTATTTATGGAAATATTATTGTATTTATTCTGCAATGGTTGCGAACTTTATTTCGGCTCATTTATGTGCAATATTTTGGCATTTTGCCAACTTCATGAGCTCGAAATCACATGAATCATGCATCATCATTTTTATAAATGTTGCATGGAAATACCGGAGAAAAAAATGAAAGGGAAAAAAGAAAAATGGTAATAACGGATCTTTATGATGTAAACAACCAAGAAAAAAAATCAGTGGCAATCACTAAGCGCAATTTCGATGGAGGAGTTTACCTTTAGAACTTTTCATTTCCTGGTTTTCCCCCGTGACCATTGTCTATATTCAACGAGTATCGTTGTACTGGAAAAGTTGTAGCAAATTTTTCAGTCAAGAGATGAGGAAATTTTTCTTCTGTACTCAATGGTATCTATGAAGCGTAATAGTAATATCTATTAGTTCATGCGGAAAGTTGTACAAACAATGGGAAGGAGGCTTGTGTATCATAGCGGCATCATGTCCTGATGGATACGCATTGTTTTACGATCATTTAGCGCAGCCATTGGTTGTACTGTGTACCTATTATCCGTTGCACGCTTAGTCGCTGACGTTTCCATTAAACAGATACGGTATAATAAAATTAAATATATCGTCCTACGGTCATGCGAAGTAAAATTTGAAATCTACTATTACTATTTGAAGAGTTTGTAATTAAGCGAAGGTCGAACGACTTTGCATTTAGTTAACATCTCTGCACCTTGTCATATTTTATACCTCTTGTGGGTTATCTGAAGCTTACTTGTGCTGTTGCACTCACCTCATTAAGAAGTCGAACGGCATCTGTTCATCGTATATTCCGATTTTGTGCACTCTACGTTCATTTCCTTTCAAGCGTTTTCATCATTAGCTCCGCCTCTATATACTTTCTGTTTTTATACTTCGCGAGCTTATAACAGCTTACTTTTCTTGTGGTTTCTTCTGAAATATGATTTTTCAGTCTTACAATAGTTTCGTGATTGTTAATTTCTTTGTGCGAACATTTCAATTCTTGAAACACACTTAAAGCATCACACATTTAGCTTAAGGCATTATCGCTAAAAAAACGAATATGCGATTTGATGCTGTCAAAAAATGCTTTTGCGTTCCAATATAACACATCTTCTTTCGACTCTCTATAGAACTCCGATCATGTATAGCGCACGAGAGAATACCGCTGTCATTAAAATGGTCCTTTCCGCTAAATCTATCCTAGCTATGCCATAATGATGATATAGCCTCTATTCTCCTGTACATGGATCATAAGCGATGTGTTTGACCATCTCCGATCTATTTCTCTTTTTCGCTTTTGTTTCTTCGATTAGGAACAAAGAAGACTGTGAAAATGTTTTGAATGAGTTATGTATTCGTTTCAGTATGCCATAAACATAGATTGTAGCCCAATTGTATCGTAGTTGCTTTACTTATAAATACTCCTATAGTAAATTCCCACTTGACTTCTCACTGAGTTATGAAATAGATTGTGCGGAAGTTTTTCAAAACAATTTTCGCTACTAATCGATATGTGATGATATTTAGTGACAAATATTAGTAAAGGAATTTTTTGTTACTTTACTTCTTACTACATTAATTTTTCGGAAAGTATTATAGGGTTAAAAATTACGAAGAAATAGCGCTCGCTGCAAAATTTGAAACGTCGCGATTACTGATTGCTCTAATGGACTCATTGTCGAGCTGTATGTAATATAGTGCAATCGAGCTTAAAAATATATGCCCTCTATGGATGCTATCTTACTTGTTCTTATCTTATTTGTTATCTCGTTATTTCTAAGGTTGTTATCTTATTTGTTGTTACTTTATTTGTTATCTCGTTATTTCTAAGGTGTTATCTTATTTGTTGTTATCTTATTTGTTATCTTGTTATTCCTAAGGTTGCTATCTTAAAAACGACTTTAGAATTACATGTATTTCTTATAATTCTTAGCTCAAATACAATATTTAGGCGTATGATATCATTTATGTAGTCATTCATTCTAAATAGAAAAGGTCGCATGGCGGCAATCACCATTAGCGCCCATTTGGGTACGTTGAAGTTGATCTTCAATAAGATGAGCACACAAGTAAGCCATCATAATGGTTTCAGGCGAATGCGCTATGACGATCGCTCAGCAAGTCCCAAGGGTTTGATGACTGACGTCAACAGCAAGTATCGCCCATTCAGTTCCAAGAATCCTATTTTCGTACAGCAGTTGTGAGTGCTATTTCTTCTTCATCAACCAATTACTTTACTTTAATTTTTTTGTTTCTTTTCCGTTTTCGATCTTTTTTTTTGCTGACCAAATAGCACAAACAAATGGGAATCTTTGCCAAATGGTTGCACCGACATGTGCTTTGACAAAATATCAGCAATCAAAATGCGCGAAAAAATTAGTGGAGATGACATTACTAATGCTTTTCTCATGCGTAGTGCAATCTGGTCGCCAATTATGAATTGCTGTCGCTGATGCAACTTTCAGATATCTTGTAACACTTATAGTTGTTTATTATTTGAAATTAGCTTAAAAATTGCTTTAGAGCTCATCCTGATGTGTCTCATTTTACCTATCGAATCTTTCAGTTCTTAGTTCAATGATTTCCACGTTGATGCTAACGGGTGAACTCAACACACACATACGCATTAGTAGAGATGCTGCTAGAGATAATACAGGCTTGCCAAAATATACAAAAATGTACTAGATACAGAAATGGAACACATGTGATACAGGTGGAGGACTTTTTATTGTACATTCGATAGTAGTGGCCTTAACTGAACAATCAGTATTTAAGGTAATAAAGTGAACGATAGGTATTTGGTTATGCCAAGCCCCATACATTATTTTACCTCTTTCAAATAACGCAATAGCTTTTTCGCTTCAAATTGTTTCATCCATAGACGGTTCGTTTTCTTTTTAAGTGATAAATTGTTGCTTTCATTAAGCTGAACTGCTCAAACTTCAATAAATAATTTTTTAAGCTCAAAGCAACAAAAAATTCATGATGTCCTCATCATAAATGCCCATGACTGAATAAGAAAAAAGAAATGTTTGACGTGTGATAAACTAAAGTAAGGTCGATGGACATTACTATAGTACCATTGGTCAACTTTCAGTAGCAGCGATCGGCAGCCCATTCGACGATAAGTGATATCACTAGTTTGTGACATAGAGTCGGCTATATAGCATTCGCACAAAACTCGCATTACCGAACACATAACCTGAGCTTTTTCCACTTCATTATTACTTGTTCCATTTCCGCATTACTTATTCCACTTCATTATTACTTTGATGGCACCACCGTCCTGTCTCTCTTTTTGCTTTCTTTCATCTTTTTCACGCTCGTCGTTTGAATCAGTTAAAGATTTTAGCCAGCAACGATATTCAAGAGTTCGTTCATCTGCGTTTGATTCCATGTCTTGTTGTCATTTATTCATTTATGATCTTTCTTCAAAATAGGGAGCTAGGAAAGGGCAATATGGACTCCCGGTTTGGAATTGTTTGCTAAATTTAAACTTAGCCGTACACTCAGAGATCCGAATCCATCAATTTTCAACTCTTTTTTAAAGAGAGAAAATTTCGTGAAGAAATCGAGTTTCTGTTACGGAAAATTTTGCTAAATTCCAACTCGATATGATTGAAAACATAATTTTGCCGATTTTCTACCGAAAAAAAAGAAAGCGCTTCATTCAATCGTTATTCATCATAAGACAGCTTAATCGCTTCAACGTTACATGAGGCTCGTACTAAATAAGCATCACATCGCCCTCCACCACACTGTTGCATGACATAATTTCATGTGAAATGCAAAGACCACTGGAAATATGGAATATAATTCGTAACACAAATGTCGTAAATTTTAGAAATATATATATACACAGTTAAGTATCAACTATATAAATAGGTAAGTAGAAACTTACAGACCTGAACGGTGGATCGACACAATTGTCTTGTGTTAATTTCTCGCTCTCTTGTATGATGTTCGGCTTCGACAAAACCCATCGTACAGGTTGTTGTCATGTTTGAGTTGTGAAATGCTGTGCAAGGCAACTGGTCAAAAATTCGTCGTCATAGCTTAGCTGGTTACTTGAAGTATCATTTATTCGTTCCTTTCAAATGAAAATGTCATCACAACGTTATTATAAACGCATATCAACGTTCGCTTTCGGTTACCTAATGCTTTCAGGTTTTCGGCGCAACGGACAATGTGCGTTCGATACAAAGTTTAAATGCTTCATCAATTTCTTTCATGGCTCTTCAACCAATACCTTCACCATCGTCTTCATATATGTTTATATGCATATGTACATATTCATATATATATATACGTATATATATATATACACCCGACCTCCACAGTCTGTGAGCGATACATGAACGCGCCGTGATTTTATGTTTATTTGTTTTTTTAGTATGTTCAGCATTTGCTATGCGATATGATTTGAGAACAAGATCCTCCTAAATTATGAATTTTGAAATGCTTCACTATTCGTTTTCTCGCCTCCATTTGCATTGCTGTCGTCGCATAAAGCGAACAATGCAGAACATAAATTGTGCAATAACGCAAAATTTCAGGAAATTCCATCTACTGCACGCAATACGTTATTTATGCTATGGTGAATATACACATTTCCTTAACGCAGTTTATCTTCCTCTTTTTAACAGCTCAGGTCATCTTCGTATCAGCATACCTACCCTATGGTAATTCTTCACAATTTACAACTAACTCTTACCGTTACCTCTCCAAACAGTATATGTATACATATGTGTATGTACTATTTCCGACTTCGCTATTTCTAAAAACGATTTTAATAAGACTACTATGTGAAGCGAATTTAGTGGACAAAATTCTTGCTGAACTCTTTCATGGTTTACTTGCACCTCATAAGTAATCAACTAGTTGTTATGTGAAGTCACTATTGACGACTATTCATTATCCTTCTCATCATGCTCAATAAATGTTTCCAGTTCCAAATCAGTTGTTTCGATGTAGGTACCACTGTAGTTTTGCACGAAACTTATACTGCTAAACATCATATAGAAAATCTTAGGTAACTCTTTTGGTGGGATTTTTGTGGAATGGGTCTCCCGCATTTTCCTACGTAAATTGGCAATTACCTATATTACACGCATTACTTCATTTTTTTTGGAGGGGGGGGGAAGAGATTCCGGATATGCACGCCCAACAATATATTTGCATACTGCTCCACATACTTACGAATCGACCTGAAATTTGAGAATACTCGAATGGTCTAACTGGTGCCGTCCCAATCGCACACATTCTAGCTTGTTCATTAAGTGAGCTATTCAAGTATCTTCTGATAAAATCCTATATAAACATTGAATGTTGCTTTCTGTCCATTCGCTTAACCCGGCACCTAGAGTTTCGATCTTGCGCTTATCAGTTGAATGAAATCAATTAAAACAACTACAAAAAAAAGCCTAAATGGCTCTAACTTCAATTCTAAGGTCCATCAGAGTCTGCATGTGAATACCGTACACGCTGAAAAACAAAAACGAACAATATTTGTGAATCTTTTCTGCATCTAAACATGTATAGCATTAACAATCATCTGATCTTCCTCCCCTCTCATCCGTTCGATCGCGTGATCGAAACTGCTGATACGCCAATGGGAAAGCATATCGCAACAGTATGACTTCGTTTTTTTTTAATTCTATATTCTTACAGCCGTTTTTCGAGTACTTTTACTCTATATACTTAGAGCCGGTTTTCGAGTACTTTTACTCTAAATACTTACAGCCGGTTTTCGAGTACTAATGAATCGTGAACGACCTCGTCGCAATTCGTTGTATTTTTCGAAGATGCATCGACATGCGATATGGCCTTACTCTTCCGAAGACAATCGACCGTTTCCTATAGCAACGCTTCCAGACGCTTATCAATTTGACGTTTAGAATATGCCGAGAACAAAGAAAAAAAAACGTCTAAAACGCAGAGAAATTCCAATTGTATATAAAAGTTGCAGGCAACCATTAAAAAAAACGTACTTCGGATGTTCAGCATGAAATGCCATAATAAATTGGGTTCGCTTTATCGTTTGTATTCACGTTCAAAACTACGAAATTATGCACACTAATCCATGGTTTTCAACATTTGGGAAATATATACATTTGGGAAAATTTTGGGAGAAAAATGACATTTGGGAAAGTTTGGGAAAAAAATCGTATGTGACGACACATAACTCAACAATTATTGTTAATTAATGTGCTAAGTGTACATCATGAAGTCAATGCTTCACAACTTTGTATAATATTACACCCATTTTACTGATC
>JPKZ01002429.1:334301-361059 GCA_000803305.1 Toxocara canis
GGGGGGACCGTCAAATTTCGAGATTCTGCTTGCGTCAAACTTCCTGTTAATAATAGAGCAGATGCCACTGGGATAAGAAAAGCAAATAAACTGTTACCGGTAATGCTCGTAAAGAGTAGCAGTCATGTCAAAAGTGAACTGGCATCGTTAAAGAACCCTTTTTATTATTATTTTCACGATGTCATCAGTTCAACCGCATTTGTAAAAAATAGCTGAAGTAAACAGCCGATAAACAAAACTTCTCTAGACGTAAATCTGATAATAATAAAAATAAAGGCAAAAATACTCTGATAATAAAAAAGGCAAAAAGAATGCATTGTCCGAATAAAATTTAAGCAAAAAACAATTAATACTTTAAAAATGGTGATAAAAAGCGGTGATAAAAAAGCTGATAAAAATGAAGCACCAAAACTTACAATGAACTGTTTCCCTTCTACAAACTAAAACAAGATTTGTAGTCTTTTAGAACGGCTAATAAATTATGAATCAAATCCGACCCTTCTATTTTCTCGCAAAAATTGAGACCTCGGAAACGAATAAAAACAAACTGACAAGAAATCAGTTCCTTTAAATAAATAGCTTTCTCGAGTTTTTTTTCAGCAACAACTGTTACATTTGCCATTTCAAAGTGATCGCAACGCATGTATCAAGCCGCCTTAAATTACTAAAAATACTTTTGAAATGAAAAAAGTGCTATCACATTTTCATTGATAGCTTTAATTGAGCTCCTTTTTACTTAAAACTGAGCTTTTTTTTGTCCTAAAATTGCGCTTCTTTTATTTCAATTAGTTGGGCTTCTTTCTACTCGCAATCTTAGGCAAAGTTTTTGTTGCACTGAATCCAAAATTATCATTGGAAATATAGCCTAATTCCAAGGGCTACTAGCCAATCAAAACAACACAGCGTTTCCCGTCTGAAAACATCTTTAGAATCGAACAATCGATTTCGAGTCACCAAAATTTTATTCTATTTTATTCTATCAGCTACCGGCATTGATATTTACGTCACTTAAATGAATGTCATTAACTATTAGTTATGCCATGTTGTAATCATCGTCTTCTGAAGTCAAGCAATGCCTTTGTAGAATGTTCCCAAGTTTCTCCTAATTTATTCAGAAAATTTGCAGCAAAATTCAACTGAATGTGATTAGATACTAAACAGATATAAGCAAAGAAAAATAAAATAAAGTTTCAAAACAATTCCAAAAATAATAACGGGTCCTTAAACGACAAAACAATTGCAAAAATAATAACGGAACCTTAAACGACAAAACAATTCCAAAAACAATAACGGATCCTTAAACGACAAAACAATTCCAAAAATAATAACGGATCCTTAAACGATAAAACAATTCCAAAAATAATAACGGATCCTTAAACGACCTTTCTTTAGAACCGTAACATAGAGGAGGAGCGTAGAAGCAGAAATCTTTATGAAGAGGATTTCTGGCCATCTAATTAAAATATACTGCCTTCCAGCAACAACTGAAAGAGAAGGAAGCAAACTTGAAAGTGAACCTTGTGAACCTTTAAAACAGTCTCTCCGGCAAGATCGCTCCTCCGGTATACAATGGTCTGTTCTTCCACCCCTCTCTAAAAGCTCAAACAACTTAAAATGACTTCCTCAATCGGCCATGGACTCGAAAATGACCCAATCTGATGCTCATATCACCCATACGGACTCCAACCTTTAAAAAAAGTAAACAGATCGACCTAAACGTTTGGTATGTTAGTGGCAAGCGCGATTTCATTGATGATAGGCTCAAGAGGGCCTCGCAGTTGCCGCAGAACACCAACTGGACACTCTGAACTCGCCACGATATATACAGTCAACGGCTTCATGTTAAGCACGACCAGCTCCGTAGTCTCATAACTGTAACAAAACAACATCACTGAGATTCAGTGTTCAAAAATGAACAATGAGTTCAGTCGAGGCTGGTGATGGAAAATGCCATAATAAAAATGATTATAACATTGAACCAAAAGATAAGATGTATGATCTAACGAGTATATATATATATGTATATTATATATATACATATACATATGTATATATATTTATATACATATAAAGTATATCGGAAGCCTAGTAAGGAAATCGTGCACATTATATAAGCCACATGCATAGGCATGCCATAAACTAAAAAACTCACCAAAATATCGCAGTTCTTTGTTCGCCCATATTCAATTTTGCCGTCTGTTCGACAGCCAATTGATAGCTATTGATTAACTGGGCGCGATTCCGCAAATCTTCGCCTTAAATAAAGTCAGCAGTTGACAGCAATATTACTCGTTTATTAAAGTGGAAAATCAAAACAAAAACCATACATATGACTATATCACCACGCCAAAAGTTACTTACTCTAAAATTATGGTTTTTAAAAACTGGTCCAACTACTTATGAAAAGCCGTGTATATATTTGATCGTTCAATCAGTTTTGTTTTCTTTTCACTCATAAAGTACCTGCAACTTATCAAGGACGCCGTTATAAAGTACCTCTAACTTGTCAACGATGCCGCTATAAAGTACCTCTAAATTATCAAGGATGCCGTTCTGTTCATCAACTCATTCATATACTTTTATAATCACTCTATGGACACCTAGTGCGCGATCTTTGCTCATTCATTTTTGACGGTTCTGACTCTTCAACGTGCACGCATTTGTCGGCAAATAATCTCATAAATATGGCCAGAGATTATTAGTTGCAAAAAACGGCAAAAGTCAATTCATTGTTTGATCAAAGGAACTGCTGGCAAAATGTGGTAAGCCATGCAGCTATAGCAGGCAAAGACGGAGCAGCAATTTTCATATTCAACGCCTCCTACCCTGGACCCCCCCCCCTTCCTCCCACTCGTTCCCACATCCATCAGAAGCAGATGCCAAAAATTGAAAATATTTTAACAGCAGTCAATGCTGTAACAATGGTTGCCAACTGAAATATTCTAACAAAAATGTGAAATATCGTAAGGAAAATAAAAACACACTGAGAAGTTTCACAGCAGGGCACTTGTAATGAACTCTTGAATGTAACGGAAATTGTTTAAAAAATTTACCGAAAATATTCATAAACTCGGTTGAAAACAGCAAAAATGCAGTTGCTTCGTCTTTGCTGCAAGCAAATTCCTCTTCATTTATGCATTTAGCAAAAGTTCTATGATGATATCTATGATATGATTTGATATGATATGATATTCAGAATGGCGACTAAAACAGACCAACTGACCTGACTGCTTCTGCTAACATTTGCGCCACTAACAACATCCCGAAAATGGTTGTACAAAAAATAGTACTGGAAGGAAAAAGATGAAGTATTGTAACAGCATAGCCTAATGTAGTAGCAAAAACCTCATTCATTGGTTAGTGCCTTAAAAATATTTGGAAGTGCAAGTATCGAGCCACGGCTTATTAGACCATCAAGTGTGCACCACTTGCATTTCTGATATGTGCTTACAGTAGAACATGGAATTTGCTCACTGTTTCGTTGCGCTAAACGTTTAAAGGTGTATCGAGAGCACCCCGTTAGTTTAGAAAAAAAAAGTGAGGGGGGGGGGGAACATTCCATCGACGACGGCACTCGAATACGAACGTAGATCACCGGAAATAAATAAATAACTGCTTCGAAAGAATACCTGAAGATTCACTAACTCCGACGATTGGAACGCCGTCTTTATCGGTAACAAAGATGTACTGAATGCCTGCTGTATCGCGTAGGATCGTTTGCAGAGATCGTGATATTTCCATTACTTTAAGTTAGCTGAAAATACTTCTTGAAAGAAAAAAGTTAGCTGAAAATGCTGCTTGAATAAATCCCTTCACGTACAACTGTTCATTGTAGCTCGTAAAGCGTTTCAGCTGCATACACTTTACTATATTCTCAGATCTTTTAAGAAAAGATTTCGACTTATTCCATCCTTCTCGATGCTCAACTCTAAGAAACATTTCAGTGGTTCGTCAAGATCAATGTTTTCGTAATAATGGATTAAAAGATGTTACATATAACATTCTCTCCGTGCACAGTACCAAGACATTTTTTGCGAAAATCAAGACGATCCAGCAACTAGAAATTATGTTGATCGCAGAAATGCAGTAATGTTTACGCTTGCCGCTTCCAATAATCTCCAAGTTCATCAGAACGTGGCTTCACGTTATTAACTCTTGCAGTCCATAATATATGATGTTGTTCATATCATGCACATGTCAACTTTGCAGTTCCCTCCTTGAACGCTTACTCATGAAGACTGCACCGATACCCGGTAACGAAGTGAACGCTTGGAATACATGCAACGTCAAGTATGGGAGCTGGACATAACGCACCTCCGCTGAAAGAGATCCACTAGGGAGTCAATAGTAACACGTATACTTCATTTCTGTTGTGGGGTTGGGTGCAACAACAGTTTAAATAGTTATATGCGACTCTAAAAAGTAAATTTTCGCTTATCAGCTCATTTAAGTTGCTTCATCAGAACTTCCGTATTTCATTATTTATTCTATAAGATGAACGATTTGTGGTTGGATGCCACTCGAATCCAGTAACAATGACCAAGCAACGTGCGGTGTTTTCAATTAAATTTGGGTTTAGAAACTACTTAACGTTTTTGCCTATACAACACTTGTAATGAGAAATATAACATATAAAGAAAGTAGACCCTATGCTATAATGTACTCTGCGATACTGTTCAGCATGAATCTTATCCTTAAAGTGGATCTTCATCTGCGAGCAATTTCCATATTTTTTTTGGTCGGGATCCTTTCCCTTAACCGGTTAAAATGCTGCTCACCGAGCATTCCTGCCCGCCTAATAGCTCCCGACGGAGTTCTTCTAGAAGGCGAAACACTTCGCGAAATTTTAGCCAGAGCTCCGGATAAAAATTCTTATCGCGAATCTCTTCCCAACTTGTCGTCAGCCCCCTCCCTCTCCCCCTCCCACCCTTCGCCATCTGCAACTCGTGGTACTAAGTACCCACATAGCACTACTTTTGGCGAGGTTCAGCACTGTTCCAATAATGGCCCGAAAATAACACTGTTTTAGAAAATTTCAGTATAGCCACATCCTCACTTCATTAAGGTGGAGAAGCCATTAGTCTATCGAAATCATGCTATAACACACCCTCCCCCCTCCGCCCCCCATCTCCTCGGAAGAAATTTTGCAGTATTTTAATCAGCTATTCGCACTTTCGCGTGAAAAAAAATTCAAAACTTGCAGTTAATCTGTACGTGATATGCAGATACTATTTTTGTACAATCGATAACAAAGGCTTACAGCGATCATGAATGCAGTTAAATTAGCTGTAAGAAAAAAAACGCTTACTTTCCCAAAACGCTTATTTTTGCCCGCATCAAACCTTGCCATGTCACTCACACCAGTCAATCAATGATTGATTCTCCCCCACTTTGCAAGTTCTTCAGTTACGCTGATGATGAAATCGCCGAAAAAGAAGCAAATGTTTTTCGGGATAGATCGACAGTGCATGTGCTTAAAACGATCGAGTTTCAGGAGACAGGAAATGAAAAAAATAAGGGGGAAAAAGGATGAAGCACAAATTGAGGAAGTCCTCATCACTCCTCAATGCTCCTAAAAATTAGACGCCGATAAGAGACACTCCTGACATCGAATTTTTGAAAGATACGCAGGCCCCTTCATCAACAACAAACCTAACAACAATCTGTATGTCATTCAGTAGGTCCTATATACTGATGAACAGCTCCGGAAGAAAGTAATATATTATGGAAATGCCAAAACCTCGCAAATATAACTGTCCCGCAAAAAAACACAAACAATAATGCAAAATACATTTATTTCTTGAAGCTTTAAAAAGTTACAAAATTACTGCAACCAAGTATTGGTGACTTATCACGTGATCCTCTGATCGTACAGCACATATTCTCCCCTTTGGGCGAGGTGTTCTCGCGCGCATTACGTTTACTCAATATGAACTAAAATGCAAATGAATATGCGTAGCAATTAAAATACTGGTGAGCGTCGTCACATCGATAACGTCAATTATTTACCTTTACAAAAAATACCTGAAATATGGAATAGCGAGCGCGTAATACAATTAGAGGGGTACAGCCACAAATTTGGGGACCAGCATTGAGTACTGAAAGAAAAGGTAGCCAAAGATGAGAACAACTGATAATCTGAATTTAAAAAAAAACGTAGAGAAAAATTTCCGTGGTGAGCATAAAACGAATTTTTTACAATGTGTAAAAATCACGAAAATCATTCTCAAGCTTTATTTTTTCCAAATTTGCTGAAGGTACAGCATTTTCGACAATCGACAACAAGTTCGTTCCACTTTTTTTTTAACCTATCATTTCTTCTATCCTAAACATGAGATTTGTCTTGCTAAAAGACCCCATGATATCCATCCCCCCCCCTCCCCTGTCCAACCGCCTCTCCCTCGCTTTTTCCCCATCCTACCACCCACATCTGAGCTCCATATTTCATCATTTCTCGATCGAAACGTCGATGATATGTATTGTCCAGTACACAGCAGCTACGTATATATCAATGTATAAGCATGACACTATTCAGAAAGCATGGCGAATGCAAAAGCGACCACGACAAATCGTTATTGAGCAGAGAAGTACTTGCGAAAGAAAGCTGTGCAAAACCGATTGCACACGTTTAACTAAAAAAAGAAAGAAAGAAAGAAGAGGAAAAAGTAGAAAAGGCGGAAAAAAAAACGGATAATGGAAAGTGACTTTCGAGAAGGGAGCTTTACTGAAGTACTTACATATTTGAAGTGTTCGTTATACAGTATTCGAAGATACATCTCACAACAATACGGCCAATAATACATGGTTAAAAGATAAAGCTTCACGTACTTCTTTGAAATCAAGTATAAACACTATGCTTCAATAGCCCGATCGTTAGATCAAACTATTCATAAAAGCGATCTTCCCGGTTGATCAAACTATTCATAAAAGCGATCTTCCCGGTTCAATTTCCGTTTGTCGTTCACAGCTTCATATACCTCATAAAATTCAATCGACTGAAGTACGGATGAGGAGGGAATATAGGTAGCGGGACACTTGAATGTATCACAATAACTTGTAAATATGATTCACTTGTTTGTTTTGAATTCCGCAACACTTCGAAACCTCTACTAACGTGCCGCAGATTCGTACTGTGAGCTGAATTTACGGATTATGAGCAAGCAGCAAGAGTTCTGGATTCAACAATTGGAGTTCTTCGTCGTCTTTTCAATAAGGTAAATTAAAACAACCATCCCCTTATCTTTTGAATACCAACACAGATGAAAAGTAGTATGGAGAGCACAAAAAGGGTCACACATAAAAAGAATGGAAAAAAAGGCAGCAGAAAAATTGATAATATCAATGTTATACAAAATCACAATTAATATCAACATGTTATATATATGTTACACAAATGCGGCAAAACCTATCCTGCAAATTATAGGCGATTCCAGAGAAGAAAAAAAAATGGAAGAAATGTAAAATATCAATAAGAGATCTTTTTCTAATTTTTCGTACAAAAACCAGTCGTTCATACAATTACGTCTAACGTTAAAAACAATAGCGAAGATATCATTACAGAGGAAAAGTGATTAGCAAATTTGTAAAAACTCAAAAATAATACCATTGAACAACTGTCCTCTCAAGTATGCTATTAAAGATTCACAATCCCTTATTTCTAAAAGTGTAACAAAGTGAAGCAGTGATGAAGGGATACAACTGAAAAGATTCCGCTTCGTCTCTTCGTTTTTCTTATGAATCCCCATGGAAAATATAAAAGAGATAAATTCGTAAGCAGAAGTGACAAGATGCTAGAAAAGACCAACAGCATGATCTTTTGAACTTAAAGTAACGATAAATCTTCCACTCTTAAGTCATTTGATAAGCTGATCAGAAAATCGTTTTTTATCGAAACCAATCTGCGAGATGACGGTACTTCAATAGCAGAGAATGGCATGCAAAAGTGATGGCAAGAAGAAGTGGGAGGTGGAGGTGAGAATTAGGGGCAGCGGTGAAGGAGGGTGGAGGGAGGGGCGAGGGGAGGGGGGGAGGGAGAATAAAGGATATTCAATTTTAAGCAAGCAAAAAATTTAAGAACTGATGAAAATAGCTAAGATTATGAATCGAAACAATGATCTTGGAAGATAAGCCGTACGTATGGTTTATCCATGCACAGCAACGATGTACAGAACGGGCAAACTGGATGAAAACTATTCGTTCCATGAGGAAGCGGAATCCTCGACCAATATCTGCAAATAAAAACATCCACGAAATTTAAAACAATTATTACCAAACAATCATTTCAAAAGGCTAATAAAACCTGGGTTTTAAGAAAGCAACCAGCATAATGCCTACCTAATTAATAATTAACAATTTCTTGAGTCCCTTAAACAGCGAAAAAATAGACACTCTACGCTCTATTCAAGTTCCGTTTTAGTATGCCAAATTATCGACTTACTGGAACAAGAAAACGATCAATATAAGCAAAAGGAAATATGTATCACGATATTCGAAAAGCAGAAATGGCTAGAAATTCCGCTTAGAAACGCAAACATATATTTCGTATATGCGCAGTGACAGGCACTAGGGACTAAGCACTGCCGAATTTCTAAGTCTAGGCACGTATCTGAGAAAGGAGAGCCTATAAAGAAGATATGACGGTAAATGAACGCATACACATCATTGAACAAAGTTATGAAGCTCTATTTTCTCACATGATCTCGGAAGATGGCCTCTATCGATTTGAAACGATTGTTAAGGATGTCTAGTTCGTATGTGCGTATATCTTATGTTCAAATCTTACCTAACAGTCGCTAAAGAGCAGACATGCCCACAGGGATTGAAAGCGTAGTCGAGTGCTCCTGAATCAAGATGAAATGCCGACTCCATGCCCATAACAAGTTGAATTACTTTCGACGAATCGACAAGACAGATTGGGCACTTATATGATGGGCAATTGCTTACGTTGTTAAGACCCCACGTATGTTTACCTTGCACATGACCACAACCAAGATAAACCTGCAACATAGGCCGTTTAAAGAATCGTGTAATAAAATGTATCACCCGTTGCGAAATTCGACTAAAAATTACATATTAAAAAATCGGCGACTACCGTACTGTGCGACAGTCGAATCATAAACAACCGGCTTTCACTGACCATTTTCGATTTCTTTCCATACTTGTTGAGTCCCTTTTAGGAAGAACGATTTGAACCTTAACTGTCTCTCTATGCTCCTCTACAAACGTTATTATTAGCACAACAAGAAATGCCGAAAGTGAAGGAATTGATAGAAATTAATCGGGACTTTCGAAAGAGGAGAAGGTCTACTTCAAAAACTACCTCCCATATATTATTTCTTAATAAAGACTGTCGATTTTATTCCTTTGGTTGTTACAAAAATACAAGAATACTAGATAGTGGAAGAAGAGCAACTATTAGATCCTGAATTGAAGTTCTCGACTGGAACCTTTACAGACTTCCTGGACGGACCAACTGAGAGTGCTGCAGCGCTCCTCTCTCTCTCTCTCTTTCTCCTACCACTGCGGATTCCTTTTTGATATAGCAATGGGCGTACACGACAAGGGATTTGACTGGAGTAGTATTATAGCAGAACTTACATATGGTTGCCTCGAAGAGCCGGACGTTTTCGGCGACTTTTTACGAGGGATAATGAGTGTATTGAGATTGACCGGACACTGCGGCTTACCAGCATTCAGCTCGTCCAACCTAACAAAAAATCTCTTCTAGAAAGAATCCTTTAAAAATCTAAAGAAGTAACCTTTCAAATTGCCAGTCTTTGAAGACTAAAGAAAACTCACTGTTTCACACCTCGCGCATATCACTTTAACTTTCATTAAATAGGGATAGGAAAAATTACTGCTTAAAAATCGCTACAAATACACTATTGGCAATAAACATGCGCTCTAGCACAGCCTATCTAATCGTATATTAATTAAACGGACCTCGATCATCACTATTTTCGAAACGCTGCTTTATCGTTATTTTACGTTTCTTGCAGCTGACAAGACAGCAATCTTGTTAAATGATAGGATGTAAATTTAATAAGCGAGATAAGACTGCTGTGCTAACCTCACTTCCAATTCCAGACGAGAGGGACTCTTTGACAAGCCTTCAGCTGTGCGCCATAGTAATGTTGCACCACATAAATCAATCAGAGTTCCATCCTGCAAAACGGTTTCCGTTTAAAAAAGCCCTAACCGTGGAAAAAAAAGTTAAAGTGTATTAGAAAATATTAGAGAAAAAATGACTATATTGGTTTTTTTCAAATGATGATAAAATGCTTGTGACAACATCTTTGCCAGAATTAATGACTAATAAAAGGTCTGTTTCCACATCTCATTTTGACCACTGCGCCTCTAATAATTAAAAGCAAAAAAATCTCCTAGTGATGTTTATTAAATCTGGGAAATTCGAAGCTGACCTATCACGTGTTTATTCGGAACTAGGCGATAAACAAACGTCGAATTTCATGAAAACAAAAGGTCTGCTTCGAGAAGTTACCTTCAAAAAAAGGATAGGATATGCATGAGGCCCTATGAATGAATCTCATGAACTGTTTAGCTGCTGTCATACTCCTATGCGGATGGCTAATTTCATTTGATGAGAGCGAATGGGCAGAGCTGGCAAAAGTCAAACGGAAAGGCAAGTTTCACAGCAGACGCATAAATCTAATCATACATGAGCAGTCTCTTGTCGCCCAAATTTCGGCCGCTGAGAAGAGATCCACCCCTCCCCTCCTCAGCCTATCAGAGTTCCATCCTGCAAAACGGTTTCCGTTTAAAAAAGCCCTAACCGTGGAAAAAAAAAGTTAAAGTGTATTAGAAAATATTAAAGAAAAAATGACTATATTGGTTTTTTTCAAATGATGATAAAATGCTTGTGACAACATCTTTGCCAGAATTAATGACTAATAAAAGGTCTGTTTCCACATCTCATTTTGACCACTGCGCTCCTAATAATTAAAAGCAAAAAAATCTCCTAGTGATGTTTATTAAATCTGGGAAATTCGAAGCTGACCTATCACGTGTTTATTCGGAACTAGGCGATAAACAAACGTCGAATTTCATGAAAACAAAAGGTCTGCTTCGAGAAGTTACCTTCAAAAAAAGGATAGGATATGCATGAGGCCCTATGAATGAATCTCATGAACTGTTTAGCTGCTGTCATACTCCTATGCGGATGGCTAATTTCATTTGATGAGAGCGAATGGGCAGAGCTGGCAAAAGTCAAACGGAAAGGCAAGTTTCACAGCAGACGCATAAATCTAATCATACATGAGCAGTCTCTTGTCGCCCAAATTTCGGCCGCTGAGAAGAGATCCACCCCTCCCCTCCTCAGCCTCTCGCTCTGGAAGTAGCATTTTAAGGAGTTCCGTCGAAAAACACAGAATCCTATAAATCCTATATGGGAATTCCTTCTTTAGCCAACATATAATCGGGGGGATCCTCGGACCAGGAAAGAGGTGGTGAAGGGGGGGGGCACCAACATGTGGACATAACTGAACCAACAGCCAGCATCATGATGCGATTTTGTGTTACCTGTAACTCGTTCGATTCGCCAATGGCCAGGTCGCCGCGTCTGGTAGAAGAGCGTGTTTCACGAAGCTTATAAATACCACCATCTACGGATACCTCTCGCCAAACGTACATCTTCTTGCAGTCCTCGTAATCCGCATCCTCATCCTTAAAATCGAATGAAAAATGAATATCAATCATTAAAAAAACGCTTCACTCTCTTCTCGCGCCCCCCTCCCTTACCTTTTGGTGTGAAATCGCAAGCTGTAACCTGATCTCGAACTGTGACCGCAGATTCTTCGAAACAAACAAATAGCGTGAAGGAAGTTAACGCAACTGAAAAGTAAGGTAGCAGCCAAGTTATGAAATTAGAGGAGGCGGGATAGTTTTGTTACATAATCACATAAAAGAACAGCTAAACAGAAACAAACCTGTTCCTGAAATTGGTGAGGATGTAAAATCAATATGCCATTCGTTGTGAGACCATCCACTTCACCATTCTTCTTTGTCCATTTCGTTGCTTTTTCCTATAAATGGTCGCAGCTTAGAGAAAATCAAAAAACAAAAACAAAAACAAACAAAACAACTAACGCTCCAAATTATCTCATAGAAGCGCTGAGCCTTTAAAAAAATATCAGGAATCTCAGGCTTCGCAATTTGTCTCTTTAGCATTCAGCAACAAAGCTCCACTAATAGTTACTATAGTTAAAGCTCCTTATTTGTTAATCGGTAATTAATTATCATCAGAATCTATGCCAACTACCACTAATAGCTTTCATTCCTCTTATCGTAGGACAATGCTATAGACTCATGAAATTAGTAGGTAGACTGACGACATTCACTAAAACACCAGAATGTAGTTGTAAGCGAAAGAATAATGACGTGGGAAACGAACGGTAAATAATGAGAAAATAAGCCTAATAATATGATGTGTGAATTTCTTACTTATGCAAATTCACAACGTATCCCGTCACGTAAGCACGCACTTCCCAATTTAGCTGACGTACAGGTGCGAAAACGTTCTCTCAATTACCAAGTTTCCTACATATCGAAATTCGACTGTGCGTTCGCATATGCTATCCAAAGATGTGGTGCTGTGAATTGGTACTTACACTTACGTTTGTAAAAAATGAAAAGATAAGAAATGAACAACTAACGCCGAGGAAAATATTTCTAGATGAGTTGAATCCAGCGGCATAAAGACGCGCTGTATGAGGCTGATCACGATCGATCAATATCCTGCAGGCGTATCGACTGATCGTTGAAGATATCGGTCTTTGCCCGATCACCTCACCTCCATTGGGACTACCGATCGGCGCATGTAGAAGGCGTTGTACTGCCACGTTGTTGCCGGCTTAAAATACCATTAACTGTTGACCACGAAAAAAGTCGCCCCTTTCTTCCATCCCAACACATCCACTTCTTCGAAAAGTCAAAAGATTTTCAAAGACTGAAAAGCAGCCACATCTCTTCAATACTCTTTCTCTCTATGAAATTACGAACGATAAAGCTCCAAGCGGCCTTCTTCATTAGAGAGGAACGGTGACGATAACTGAGGTGCTGAATGCTGATGGACAAGAGGCTGCCACGTTGTTGCCGGCTTAAAATACCATTAACTGTTGACCCGAAAAAAGTCTCCCCTTTCTTCCATCCCAACACATCCACTTCTTCGAAAAGTCAAAAGATTTTCAAAGACTGAAAAGCAGCCACATCTCTTCAATACTCTTTCTCTCTATGAAATTACGAACGATAAAGCTCCAAGCGGCCTTCTTCATTAGAGAGGAACGGTGACGATAACTGAGGTGCTGAATGCTGATGGACAAGAGTGGATTTGGGTGAGAAATGTCGCCGAAGCATCAAAAAAGCAAAACAACGAACTTCAAAACAGGGGAGACCGTATGAAACGTCATGCCATCCGCCTATCTTGGTGAGACCGCACATAACAAACAAATTTGTAATCTCATCACAAGCCATCGTAATACATCACTTCCTTACTATTATATGTCAATTAACGAGTCTCAGTCCTAGACACGAAGAATACTGCTGCAAATAAATCGCAGTTTTCAGGGTTCACGCACGCTCCCACACTCCTTTTCCTTACGAAAAGCTTCGGCAGTCAGTGTGAGACAAACGCATGCATTATTTTTCTTTCTTCTCCCTTATTTCACTACGGCTGCTGACAGTTTGCGTGTCCCGTTTAAATTTTGGCTGCGTGCACCTTAACCAAACTGACAGCATTGAAGGGGCGCGTTAATTGCACCTCTGACCAATCAACAGATAGAACACGAAAAAACAGAGAATATGACAACTAGGTAGAAAACGGAAAATAAATCGGGATTTACACCGAGATATGGGAGGTCACGGGAGTTGGGAAGAGGGGACTCAGATGAATAGTTCAGCTAGAGGCATGGTTTATTATAAGCTTCTTTTCCGGCAAATATGACAGACATTTCATGACAGGCATGAATTTTTAAAAGTCAACAGATTTAGAACCCTGGAGACCGGGAGGCAATTCGGGTAAAATAAGGCAAAGGGAAAAAAGGGGCAAAACATACATGGTTTATTATAAGCTTCTTTTCCGGCAAATATGACAGACAATTCATGACAGGCATGAATTTTTAAAAGTCAACAGATTTAGAACGCCTGGAGACCGGGAGGCAATTCGGGTAAAATAAGGCAAAGGGAAAAAAGGGGCAAAACATGTTTCATGTATTCATATAAGTCACACCAAGCTATAAACCAGCACGATCGGCATATTCCCACATGCAATTACAGACTGCTCGCACAGCTGCACAGCAATAAATTTCTGTAAAACTGTTTGAAAGGCGAATTCCATGCAGCCGTCAACCGTTTTTTACCCTAATTAGTTCCGCCCGGTTTTCTAAAGCATCTGACTTTTTACGGCATAATATGCGAAAGGGTTTACTACCGGGAGAAAGAACGATGTTGGGACCAGCAGCGAGCCATGTGTCGACTATTGTGAAATCGATTTGCTCCTCAGAAGACCGTCCCACCTAGAAAGCGCAGTTGTTTGCACAAGCAATGAGATAAAAACAAATGAATTGATTTCTCAAAGTTGCAACCCCTAACTGTAGATCCATGACGTTGCATCCCCCTAACTGTAGATCCACGATGTTGCACCCCCCTAACTGTAGATCCACGACGTTGCATCCCCCTAACTGTAGATCCACGATGTTGCACCCCCCTAACTGTAGATCCACGACGTTGCATCCCCCTAACTGTAGATCCACGATGTTGCACCCCCCTAACTGTAGATCCACGACGTTGCATCCCCCTAACTGTAGATCCACGATGTTGCACCCCCCTAACTGTAGATCCACGACGTTGCATCCCCCTAACTGTAGATCCACGATGTTGCACCCCCCTAAGAGAGAGAGGGGAGGCAGGGATTTGACATGAATGACGAAAGAACCTTTTCTTTAGCCCAACTTTGCTGACGGCTATCAAGTCTACGAAACAACAAAACCATCCAAAAAGCATATTTCAAATTTTAAACTCAAAATCCATAGTTCGAAGAAAGCAAATGGACGATGAGTGTTATATGTGTCTGCGTTAAGCATGTTGAAAACTTCAGATGTTGTAGAAGAAAAATACGGACCAGGGAATATGTTAATTTGTGTATGTATGAACATGGAAGGCAAAAGGTCGTATTCTCTTGAACCCAAAAAAACAATGATGGTGTATTGATTTCAAAGGCAATCAGTATTTCAGAAATGAGGTTTTAAAAAAGGAAATAAAAACATTTTAACACCTCTTATAAGCATGCACAATCCATCACGAATGAGGACTACCCCGTCGTAATATTCAGACTTTGATGAGACACCATTCGTCAGCTGTATCAGCATACGAACTCCCTTTCTTTCGTTTCTACTCATTTCTTCCCCCACTCTTTCCCCTTGTCTTTTCACAGGGTTTTCTCCTTATTTTTTGAGGTAGTCTGTAATTTCAACTCCAGATTCAATTGCGAACTGCAACTACCATCCTCAGTTTGCGGGGAGCAAGGTGAATGACATAACTGCATCAATAATATCTATCCATCCTGTAATCCGGATTCGTTACGAACGAAACAAAACGTAACCTCAGTCTGCCGTGGAGGCACGTTAATTGAGCTGCTAGTCCCCTTCTTAATACCATTCCCCACTGCACGTTTAGTGACCACCATTTTAGAGCGATGTCTTCGACCATGCGAGTTACTACGCCCGCTCTCCTGAGATCCATTGTACCTAAAATGTGGCATACAAGGTGTCAGCAAATAATCAGAATGGAGAAAACTCACAACAAACTCACTGTGCACAACGAAACGATTTCGGGCAAATAATGCTGTTAAGTCGCTCAACGAATAGCAAAAAATCATGCTCGACATTTTGGCACAATCCAAACAAATTACTGATTAGCCGAATATATTATATGGCCAGCCAATTACTAGACTTTGCCATTGACGATAATTTCAATGATACTATGAGCCATTATCGTATGCCTTACACATGAAGGATCTCCAACACTGAATCAACTTTTGTCGCAACGAATAGAAGACAGACCATGAGATAGCAGTGATACTATGCTGCCGTGTAAATGCTAGTTGTAAAAACGAGTTAAAGCTTAATGGAAAAAAATTGGAATAGGAGCAAAAGAACAGCAAGGTACGAAATAAAACTGAGTTTTAAAAAGGCAATAATGATAAGAAATTTGCTGACTAATTATTCACCAAAAATTGGCTAATTATTTACTTGATTAACTATTCATCAAGAGTATAGCATAAGGATTCTGAAAAAAAAAAGAAGAAAGAAACAACAGTTCCCTTTTTTGGCTTTTTTTTACACAATACCGATGATAAACAATATGTTTCATTTCATTAAGTTAAAAGCTGTTGAATTATTGATGGCGTAAAGCTTACTCTTAGATTTGTCAACCCAACTAAGGGTAAAAGAAAAAAACAAAAGAACATTGGTGATACGAAAAACAAAAAGTGAAATTAATTAACGAGTTTTAAAAATCGATAATATTGTATGATCAATTTGCATTCTTAAGCAGAAAAATTCTAAATTATCATCGATTTGCAAAGAAATTTCAAGAACTAATAATTTCTATTCGTAATGCTCTAATTTTAGCTAATTTTCTCCACACTAATTAACTGCACACTTAATTATACTTAATTCGTTAGTGCTTATAGCGGGATATGATAACAAACAAATAACGCAAGTCAATCTTTTTAGCCTATTCGATCAAGTAACGGACAATTAAGAAAATTTCAACTGATTGATATGCTGAGAGCTGATTAAAGAGGAAATCGGACACTAAGACGCTAATTTCTCCCGGGAGGAAACAAACTGACGCGAAACAGTTATCGATCATCCAGCTATGGCGTATCACTTCCCTTCTCTTTTAGCGAATTTTTTTTCCTTGGTGACGCCTAGCACACCACCGTACGAACGCATATTGTATATCTCAGGCGGCTGGATTGCGCCTTAATGCTATTCACATAGAAGATAAGTGTCTAGATCTCCCCGTTCCTCTCCCCGTCCCCCAACCCCGTAGCAAATTGTTCCTCCAATAAAAACTACTCTCGTCATCGCCCCTCTCATCTGGACGGCCAAATTCGGTCTGCCAAAGTTTAAAAGACGACCTTAGGGAAATAAGGAAGAGTGTAAAATCAAACTGAATTTAAAGAAAGAGTGCAAAAGCAAACTGAAGTTAGGTTTACAATATAAACGGAAAAGCGACGGAAAACGGCTAGTAACGAAGCAACGTTCCGTAATTTCAACGTGCTATGGCACATATGCAGCTTATTTTCACCAATGAAAAGCAAAGCTGTGCCAATTTTTCCCCGTTTATAAACATTTCTTTGCTTTTCCGTAGAATGCGACTTCTTTCTTAATCGCACGTTTTCGACAACTGAATAATAATTTTAAGTTCAAAATGATCACTTGCTTGTATGCAGCTTATTTTCAACAATGAAATGCAAAGCTGTGCCAATTTTTCCCCGTTTATAAACATTTCTTTGCTTTTCCGTAGAATGCGACTTCTTTCTTAATCGCACGTTTTCGACAACTGAATAATAATTTTAAGTTCAAAATGATCACTTGCTTGAATAATAGAAATTAATAATTCAAAATCAATATATTGGTCTGTTTTACAAACAAAAATTTCCGCAAAATTTATTAAGCTTTTCGGCGGACATTTCGCTAAGCGAGAAAGGAATGGTTTGAGGTAAACTTGAATTTTAAAAATTCAAAGATTCAAAGGTTCAAAGATCGCTCGGGCCTTCAGTGCGATATCTCGATGTTACTGAGATGCAAACGCACGCCGAGCACAGCCACTTCTGGCTGTCCTAGCTTGTTGTCATATACCGTCCGCTAGCTGGGCTGTCAGTGATATGGTGGGAAGCCGCCGGGAATCGGACCCAGCTATTTCCTCATACAAAGCGGAAGCTCTACCACTGAGCTACTGCTCCCCCCCCCCTTTTTTTTTTAAAATTAATCCCTAAGAATATTCGGGGAACTGAAACGAACGAACTTGTTACGCGTCAATTGCGCAAGCTTAGTTGAAGTAATTGCTAAAATTATGCAATGAATACCCCCGCCCTCCCCCCAACCCTTACAGCAAATTACTGAAAACAAACAAAAATTTTTGCTTACGTTCACTGCAATCGGGGTTAAAAAAAATTGGGAACAAATTTGGGTAATTGTGCCTTAAGATTACTAAAAAATTACTTTGAAAAATTTACTTGTTTATTGATTATTGAAAAATTTAAGTCATGCTCAACTCTAAGTCCTTTATTCAGTGTCGTTTGCAAACCAAGTGTGCATATGAAGTACTCAGTTTAGTATTAGCAAAATTGAAAGTCAAATTCTTCACTAGAACTCTGCACTCAAATTTGACTCCTTCAGCTATAACATTTTAAAATTTCATCGTCATCAACTCGGAGTCCATCGAACAAGTTTCGAATGTTCAAAAAAGGATCGTGATAAAAGAGATCTTTATCATTTATTGATCAGTAGGAAGCCGCCTCTTAAGCAAATAAAGTGTTCAATTTTGCATTTGTAATCAATTTTGATAAATTAAAAGTGCAAAATTACATCCCACGCTTGAGTTGACTATATATCTTCATGAGGAGGGACACTACTGATTGCAAAAAAAGTACTAGAGCGAAAATATGAAAAATCTCAAAAAGGAGTAAAAAAAAACAAAAAAAAAACAAACCCGAGTAAAATGAGTTCACCATATTTGCATGAATCGTCCTCATCGAATGATGTCACAACGATACCATCACCACCGTTATATTCATTATGATTTTCAATTGTCACTGAAGAATCCTCGTGAGCCATTTAGAAGTCCAAACAATTGACACGCGCTGTCGACACCAGTAAACAATATACTCTTGCTAGTTAAAGCGTGAAGATTAGATATGCGAATCGTCAATGTCTCGTCGATGAACCAACTTTTTTTTTCAGTTCATAAGTCCTCTTAAAGTAGTACACCTGGCTGGATGCATTCCAATCTGAAATTAGTTTTTATTTAAGTATTAGTTGGAGAAAGAATCCATAACATAGAATGTCTCAATTCGATACAACCATTTCATATAGGCACCTAAGTGAAAGACCAAAAGAAAATGTGACAGAGAGGGGAAACGAAAGGTAGAGGAAGGGNGTTTGATTCGTAGTAAACAACGCATAGAAGAGCCGAAAAGAGAAAACGAAGAAAAAATGAAGCATACGATCTGAAGATGGACAGACAGAGTAAATATCAACCGCTTATCATATCGCCACAAACCATTCGCTTTTGACTAAACGCAGACTTCGCAGATTTTAATCTTATGAAACTTCGTTTCGTTTCGTTTCCCATCGTACCGTTGGCGAAAAATGATCGAACAAAACGGACAGCTCAGAATGATTTTTGTTCTAACAAAGAAAGCTGTTATTTTAATAACGTTCCTTATAAACTGCTCAAAAAAAATGGAAAACAGCTGAAATAACAACTTTAATTGCTACAGCTATCATTCAGTGCAATGCGCGTCCTCGTTAGCATGTCATGTTATATCAAATAAAGTCCCCACCCCCCTCCCCCATCGAATTGAGCATAGCAAAAAATATCGTCCCTTCGACATAACCCCCTATCTCTAATAACTCCCTCTTCCTAAAATGCCGCAAACACCTGAAAGTTCCGTCCCACAGAATACGTGCTACTGTTGAAGTGGTCTATGGTTTTTGGGCTACTGAGGCCTTTCCGCTTATAGGACGAAGCGTTAAATAGAAACAGCACTACAAACAATACTTCACACATTTTCTTTTTTTATACTTCACAGATATACTTTTTACCAATAAAATACTTCACATACTTCACAAACAATACTTTTTTTGAATACAGCACAAAATCATTTCGTTTCAATCGATCCAATTCAATTATAAAATCTTTTCAACGGTTCATTTAGGCAGGCGCAAGACGCACGGATTAAGACTGATGATAATGACGCATGGAACACAAATAAGTCCGTAAAAGAGGAAATACAAAGAAAGATGTATATTACAGTAATGTGCACGTCGAATCGGCAGAACAAAAAACATTCCAACTGTTCCAACGAATCTATACCATAGCATCATCAGAATCTTTTTTTTTTCAGTTTTGTAAATCATCATAAATTTTCTATTATATATGAAGCCCTCATAAAAATCCACTCAAAAGTGTAAATTGCAATTCTTCATTTTCGTACACAACATTCTTATGTTCGTTCCTATGGGAGATTTTATAAGAATTTATTTTCAATTTTCTTTGCAAATTTTCCCCCGAACAATTAAGTTGCTTTGTTTATTTTGGCGGTAAGATTGCTTATCTAACTAATTAGGCATTTAATTTTTTAATTTCATTTAATTTTATCGATCCTTCTGGGATTTTATTAGAATCTTAGAAAAGGGTGGAGTAACTGAAATTGTCGAAACAACGAACGTTCGACTATTTTCGTTTATAAAAAAAAGCCTGGAAATGTTAGCGGAGATCTCAGGATGGTTCCATGACAAAACCTTCAACGATCCAATGGTACCGGTTTCATCGAAAATTCACCGAGAGGGGCGGGCGGGAGGAGGGGGTGGGACAGACTTTGCAACAATCTAGTAGCAGAGTTGCAAAGTTCCTCCCTCATACTGGCAGAAATCATTTGCGACTCTACGATTTCACTGCAATGTGAGCGGTAATTGGAGTGATGTCCATATGTGATCCCTGTCATTGTGAATTGATAGATCGATAATGATCAATGAAACAGGATACCAGATCTACTCGAAATATCGCACTCGCTGCCGAATGGGCACGTGCCAAACGTGTTATCTACGCAAACATTGATCAACCATCTTGCTCAGTCAACTCGGCCACTCTTCGGCTTATAACCTTGAATTAAGGACCCTCTCGATTATAAGCTCCCCAATATTCTTCAGCTATCGAGAGAGGACATGTGTTCATTCGAGTTTCTTTAGTAACTTATAGTTTTAAATGCGCCCCTATTCCGACCTGATCGGCCTTAAAGGCGGTAAGGTGTGAGTCCTGCACCTTCCTTTACCTTCATAAATGTTTGAACCTTTTAAGTGAATAATAATTCTTTAAAAGTTTGCCAGTCAACCTAAGCTCGTCGAGAATTTCAACATAACTGAGCAACAAGACTCCGCAAAAAAAACGTCTCCAAATTTTACGAAATAAAAAGAATCAAATATCTCGCACGCCGATCAAACGCTTCATTCACTTGACCAGAATGCATGTCCGTTCAGTACACTTCCATCCTTTCAAAAAAAAAAAAACCTTACATAGGACCGACGAAAGAGTCGGTCCTATGTAAGTTCTTAGAAACGACTCTTTCGTTTACTTCCATCCATATTAAATTTTCATCGTTTATTAATTTGGACAGGTGCCTTTTTTCCGCTTGTGAAAGCAATCTATAAAGAGCACTTAAGGTTTTTGTAAATGTTGAATATGTAATATAGATGGAACAGATATGTACCATTGTACGTCGTATACGTTGAGTATCTATAAGTGATACAAAAAGAAGTGCCGAAAAATTCAGTAGCGAAGGAAATTTAGAAAACTAAAACTAAAAAAAAAACAAAGAATGATTACGTTCAACACCGGATAGAAATTCGCTTTTTGAAGTTCACTTCTATTTGTTTCTATTTATTATCGTTTCATTTCTAGTTATTCATTCAAGACAATTCTTTGAATTAAAAGCTTCCTTCAGGAGACCTTTTTAACACTTTCTGCAGTTATATGATTTGATTTTGTAGAGGAAGAAAATGCAGCAAAGTAGAGAAGCAAAGAATCTCAGAAAAAAAATTCAAACCATTTGGATCGTTGGTCACGTATCCTCTTCACGGGGCTAACACTAAACAGTGTTACACTTTTATAAACGCTTCAATAACAAAAAAAAACTCACTAAAAGCGATACAGTCACGACAAAAATTCTTACAATTGTACGCACATCCTAATGTGTGTATCGAGAAATACAGTTGTGTAAACGCAAACAGAAAAGCAAACATACGCCAAAACGATCGAAACGGAGAAAACAATCTGACTATTTGATTGACCCCTCCCCCCCCCAAAAAAAAAAAAACAAAAACAAAACAAATTATTCACATTATTTTCGGCCAATTTCTTTTCACTTATATATTCTTGTCGTATTCACTTAGTAGGGCGTATACCATATTCAATTCAACTTTAAAAGCGTTGATTACTCATGCTCAAAAGGGCGCAACATTATATATATATATACATATATATATATATATATATTTAATATCTGAATGGCATTTACTTTTAGTGTTCCCAATTTTCAAGCTTTGCTGTAAATGAGCGACACTTCTGTGTAAAGGCAAGGTGACAAAACACTTCTTTATTCCTAGTCTTGGATTAGAGCTGTATAACTTATTTTGATTATCCTTTATCCTATACCATCTAATGTCCTCATGATGAAAAGTACGAGGAAAAACTTTGAAAAAAAAAACTGTTCGACGACTCAACCACTTCAACTATAAATATTTAGCCATTTGCTTCATTTTTCAAAAAAAAAAATAAATCCACTAAATAATCACTCATTCCTAGATTTTACATAAATTTTTGATGAAAAAAAAATCTCAACGATTTATTTTCTCGACGTTTTGGACAAGCAAAATATTATGGATATGCGAGATAATAAAAGCGATAGATAACGAAAAAAATATTTCAAATGTTTTTTGGAAGAGAGATGATCGAAGATTTTCAGTTGTGGATTAGATATGAAAAAAACATTTAAGGAATTGGAAGTTCTTTGGAGAAATAAATTCGAATTTTTTCTTAAAATTATCAAGTGATCGATGTCATCGATCGATTTGAAGAGTTGGAAAACACAGTCCTCGAACGAAAAAAAAGCAGATGCGAATTTTACGAAATGATCTAAGTGATAAATAGGTAAGCGAAATGGTGCCAATATGCGAGGGAACAACATCTCGTCGACGGCACTGTCAATCAAACTGTTCAAATGTTACGATCTGAAAAAAAGTGTGTTCAATTCATTCCGACTACTAGTTTTTTTTAGGGGCTAACACTAAACAGTGTTACACTTTCATAAACGCTTCAATAACAAAAAAACTCACTAAAAGCGATACAGTCACGACAAAAATTCTAACAATTGTACGCACATCCTAATGTGTGTATCGAGAAATACAGTTGTGTAAACGCAAACAGAAAAGCAAACATACGCCAAAACGATCGAAACGGAGAAAACAATCTGACTATTTGATTGACCCCATTCAGTGAAAAGTTTGATGTTATTCTAAAGATCTGCCGTCTGATTACTGAATGGTATAGATATCGTTAATAAACTGTGCGAGCTCAGTTTGAAAAATTATTGCGCTTTTAATGAAAAAAAAAATGAAATAAATGATAGACATTTATTACTACTATATTCAATACTACTATATTCATGAGTATAAACTACTATATTCCTGAGACGAATTCTTTCTTATACGATCACAAGAATAATTATATTTCTATATCATGAGGGGAATGCTTACAGTATATATATGCTCGCAAGATAAATAAATACTTGTACATAAATGTGTGTGTAGCTCGTGTGATAACCTGAGCTCATCATATGATTCCTCTTTATACAACTCTCATTTATTGAAGAAAAAAACAGTTGATACTAACCTATCAGTTGTTATTAAACTGATAACATCATTTATATTACTTTCCAATGCCATATATACGATGGACCATTTAGTTTATGATGTGTTGATAATGCTACGAAGTAGAAGAACTAGGGCTTTTCAGTTATGAGTTGCAGTGGATAAAGAAAGCGAGGGATACAAAGTGAAACGAGGTTGCCCGAGGTCAACGATCCGAGATGTAGGATTATTTTATGCCAAACTTATAAATGAGAAACTAATGCGATCGATATGCAACTAATAATAGCTAATCTTCAACGATATCGCTAACGCGTAATACACCATCTAGAAGTCGTTAATTGGCTGATCATACATTTATTATAAAAGTGATCGTAGAAAACAACTGCCATTTAGTTGAGTCTAGTTATCAAGAAAGTCAAAAATAAGCGAATCTACTTTATAATTTAACTTAATTAAATAATTAAAATAATTGCTTAAATAATTAAAATATCAAGAAAACCTCTACTTTATAAAATCATTCTTCACCTGAACTTAACAAATGGACAATGCGTTCTCAATGCTATTTTTATGCACTTCTATGGCAATATATAACTCCGATAAATCCCTTCGTCTTAGCCTGATGAAATCCTCTCGAAATTTCATTTTTTTTTAAATTTAAAAATTCTGGAAATTTTTACTGAAAGTTGTGCTATACCATTTCGTGGTTTTTTAAAAACTATTTTAACTAAATTCATTTTTGCATAAACCAATGGAAATTTTGCTAACGAAATGATAGTGTATAACAAATTTAACCCCTTCCTCTTCCTCATTTCTCTTCACAAACAAAAAAAAAGGAGACGTCGACCAATGAAAGACAGGTTTTCCATCTGATGGTTCTAAAAGCTACCAAATTTCGCATGTCTACTGATCCCATCTATCTGTGCTAAAACCGGCCCCGGTTATGTTTCGATCGTTTCCAATTCTCGCATCTATTGCAACAAAAAAAAAAAACCCCTTTTCGTTGGCAAAAAAAACCATTCCAATATAATCTCATTTAGGATTTTAAAAAAAATTTCTGAAAAAAAAAAAGTAGAAATTATGCCTGAACACATGATTGACATGACTGTGTTAATTCGTAATAAGAGCGAACGAAAAATGTTTCATTTTATGGTAGTGCAATTCAGCCAAACAGATAAAACACAGATTATACGACAAAAAAATGTCAAAGGCGTTCGATCGGAAGGCTTAATTGAAAAACTTTTCCTTTTTAGCTTTGCCGTCAAATATGTTTTCGAAAAATTTTCATGCATCGATTCCTACGATAGAGAATTTGATGATAGTGAAGCACACCTCTAAAGATAGCAAATAATCGAATAATAGAATGAAGATCATAGCATGGAAATATAAGAAAATCACCATACAACGAAACTATCAAAGAAATAGAACGAAATAACCAAAAAAAAACAGAAAATTTCAATAGATGCGACTGCTTTATTAAATAATAAAAGCATTTTTGTTTCCAGTTCAATTTTAAAATTTACTGTTCGTGAAAGTTATTGAGAAAACAACTGCGATCGCTTATATCTTGGGATCAGCGCCGTGTGACACATATTTTCGAACCACATAGATGTTCTCATCGATTCAGAATTCGACTTAAAAATCCGCACGAAAAACATTTCCATTCTTTCCCCCAAAAAATGTCAAAGGCGTTCGATCGGAAGGCTTAATTGAAAAACTTTTCCTTTTTAGCTTTGCCATCTGTCGAATATGTTTTCGAAAAATTTTCATGCATCGATTCCTACGATAGAGAATTTGATGATAGTGAAGCACACCTCTAAAGATAGCAAATAATCGAATAATAGAATGAAGATCATAGCATGGAAATATAAGAAAATCACCATACAACGAAACTATCAAAGAAATAGAACGAAATAACCAAAAAAAAAAACAGAAAATTTCAATAGATGCGACTGCTTTATTAAATAATAAAAGCATTTTTGTTTCCAGTTCAATTTTAAAATTTACTGTTCGTGAAAGTTATTGAGGAAACAACTGCGATCGCTTATATCTTGGGATCAGCGCCGTGTGACACATATTTTCGAACCACATAGATGTTCTCGTCGATTCAGAATTCGACTTAAAAATCCGCACGAAAAACATTTCCATTCTTTCCCCCCTCCCCCCTCCCCACCCTCCAGGGTCGTCCGTTGAGAATGCACAAAGATAGCTAGCTGCTGGTTATCTTACTGAATCACCGTATGCTATCAATTGCTCCACATTCATAGCGTACATTAAATCAAAATATGTAATTAATTATCTGCCGGTTCTCTTGCACTCCCTTAAAAATTGCACTTTTCCTTAAGGATTTCAGTAAGGAAATTCAAAACGATCGCCATCTCATACCGTCCGTTCCTGGACCGCAACTCATTTAGGGGACATGCAAGGGTGGTAGTAGACTTCAACAGCACTGCACAATGATGAAAGGGGGAGCAAACGGGGGCACGCACACAAAAACGGAAGGTCATACAAGGCGTCGAGGGTGACATATAGATCAACAGGAAGATCGACAGACCTAGGGCAGCGAGGAGAGAAGAGCACGATCGCTTCAACAGTGCGGTTTGTGTCTGTCCTATTGCACAGCCGATTCTGCATCACGCATGCGCACACATTAACGACACACACACACACACACACATACACACACGCACATGATACCCTCTAAGCACATGCATGACGACTGACCACCCTTAATACGAAGGAACATGCCTCATTGCGTGTGCGCTATCGATAGCGTTTTGCACTAATGAAAGAAAGCTTCTTGTAGCACAACTTCAGAAAAGACAACAAGTAACCTTCATTCACTGTGTATATTTCATTTTATGGATAACGTTTTTGTTCATTTTTTTAAGAATTAACGATAATATCCACAAAAAATGACTATAAAACCAACGAAATGAAACAATACATGCCACAAGAAAAAAAACGAAAAAACAAAGTTCTTATCAAGTTGATAAGCAGTAATCATCCCATATCGTACCACACAATTAAACAAGTCAAAATTGTTAATGTTTTTTGACAGAAATTCTTTTCCCCTCCCCTCCCCTCCC
>JPKZ01002429.1:365115-379808 GCA_000803305.1 Toxocara canis
TTAATAAATCGTATCACTTAACTGCAAACTTAAGGGTAATTCAAACCAATCTGTATAGTCGCTTCTTCTGAATCTCCCTCAACACTTGAGAGTATAACCTCTACGTAAACAGTGATAAGATAATTTTCTCCATGACGTCTATTTAAAATTCAATCGGTTTTTAAATATCCTCTAATTGTAATTTCTGTTCTTTTCTTCAGTTGTAAATTCTTTAAAGATGCTCATTCCCTCATAGGTCATTAAAATGCATCGGTAGTTTACATCGACTTATCGTACCCAGTTTCATACTTCAGTATCTAGGTTATTCAAATTCCCGTGGATTTCATCTTCAGGTTCATTTCTTGCAAACATATCCTCTACCATAATTCAAACGGCTGAAATCAGTGCATATCTCAGCCCATATTATAACACTTCATTTTGCAAAATCTTTACGAAGCCTTTACGCAGCAGGAAGAGCAGAGAGGTAGAGATAGACGTAAGGGTAAAGAGGTTTCGATTGTGAAGCGAAGTTGATAACGATCAATTTCCCCTCCTCGCCCCTCCTCCCCACTCAGCTATGTACTTATTAAGCGTTAGAATTCCTTTAGCAAAATCAGATAAAATTATTTACATATATGGCACTAAAAACCGAAATCGATCGTAATATAGCGATAATATTGGTGAACAGCACAGGTGAAATCGACGAGAATTTTTATCAGCACGTTTCGCCAATCATATCATCATCACCGAAAAAAGCACGACACCAATTGCTCAAGCGCTACCAAAAAAAAGCACTCCGACTTTGCAGAGGCAATTTTTCATATTGTCGACTCTTTTCGACAACTAGCACTTAAAATTTTCACTATGTGCTTTTATAAAAGGATTCTTTCGGGAAAATCGCATGCAACCTACCCGTAATTTTACGGGTAAAATCTCCCCATAAAATCAGTTCCAACTTATGCGCAATTTGGCGAGTAAAATTAGAGGCGAATTTACATCGTTAAAAGACAAATTTTACACGTATATTTTATCTGCAAATGTCTCTTACCTATCGGTCATGACTAATTCATTCAGTCATTCATTCAACCTATGCCACTTGAGAGCATTATCACTGAAGTCGATGTATACACTTGCAGAGGATGATAGACGTGGTATATCAAGGCAAAACCAATGAGCGGAAATCTGTAGAGGAGTTTATCTAAGGTTATGATTTAAGGTTAATGGCTCCAATATATTTTCAATACGTTTCCGATATAAGTTAACACAATATGCGCTATGTTTCAAAGATAAATGATAATTAAGAATGGATGATAGCAGATTCTCAAACTAGTCGAATTCAAACAGCAGAAGGTGGACTGAAAAAACTGGGAAAGGGAGAGGGATGAAGGAGGGGGGGGGGGGGGTCGTAGGGAAATCGAATTTTACAAATATCACTTTATTCTTGTAGAAATGGCTTATAGTGAATTAATATAAGCTGTTCAACTGTTCATTATTGGTCTACCCGTTTCTTACTAACTTAAGGCAGCACTATGTTATAAAGATTTCTTCAGAAGCATTTTTTCTTCTCAAAAGTTCAAAAGTGTTCATTTTTAATTTCCAATGATATCTAACCTATCGGATCCATTAAACCCATTAATTTGCTCATCTGTTCACTGTAAGATCAATAGCGCCCATTTGGGCAACTATTTAAGGCTGTATGGGAAATAAATTCTTCCAAAATTGGCAGTAAAATGGCTGTTGCATCCAGATGAATCCAAACAAAAACGTCCTCCAAACGTGCAATTTACAAAAGCAAAAAAAATGCCTGGAAGTTTTTTCATCAAGTAATAAAACGTTTTTGCATTCGACAAGCCGCTAAGAAATCTCGAAGAGAAAGAAAACAAAGAATGATTTCCTTGAAAAAATCTGTCAATGAAATGTAGATAGCAGGTCATAGAGAAAGGAGCAAATGGAAAGAAATGGAGAAGACGAAGAGAAGTATCAACCAATCAACGGAATCTCCCATCAAGGTCGACAACTTCTCAGCAAGTTCAATCAAATTGTACGTAAGGTAATCTCAAATCTACATAGTAATTGTAGCACGATTACCCATTCAAATCGTTCGTAAATAGTGAAATGAGAGGAAAAAACTTTACAAAATCCCTTCCATTGGGTAAAATGAAATGTTCGTAGATGTTTATTGGCGTCTTTTTTTTCTCTAATTAGCCTTTCTACTTTCATATTGCTGGTCATCGATCAAGCATCGATCAATGAGTTCAAAGTGGAGCAGCAAAAAATAAAAGAATGAACCGTTACGAAATTAAACGTAATATACAAAAATCACTTCTATTGACGAACTTCACGAATTTTCAATAAAATGAGCAAAATCAATGAATCGTAAATGATATTTGATTATTTATATTCGTAAAGCTTATCAGTAATATTTGGGAATTTCCAGACGTTTCTAGAAATTTCTAGACGGTTCGGAAAATTGGCGAAAGATTTAGTTAATGAAGCATTGCGCATCAACGGTTGGAAATTTTTTCGCTATTTTGTTACACATTGTTCGCTTCATATATATGCTAGGTTGTAGTGATGCCATCGTACCAAAAAGTATAATGCTCTTCGTACTGTACTTGTACTTATACCAGGTATAGTCCAGTATCGTACCAAATTTAAAACCGCAAGCAGAGTATAAATACAGTACAGTGTGATTTTTCGAGGGGTGGTCAAGTACAGTATCCTACCGATTTTTTTGGGAAAAAGTACTAGTACATCGTACCAAACTTTGACTGTACTTGTACTTAAAATGTACTTCACTCGCGGGAGTACGGGAGTGCTTCACGGAGATTATCGTTACCGCGCTCCTACAGTTTTAAACTTCATCGTTGGTTACCGACGCGTCGCGACAGTTGATTGATGGCGAGGAATTACTCAGTTGAAAACCTGGGATCGAACTTTTCTATCTTAGATATTCAACAGTGTCAATTGGGGCGAAGGATTGACACTGCAACGATCCATTACATAGGAGGCGGATCTCTCAAAAATGCGTTTTTGGGTTTGAAGAGACTGAACGGGCGTCACGATGCGAAGACAGTTGAACGAGGCTACCTTAAAATTATGAACAGCGTGGACATCAGCGAATCCTCAATGTACAAAGTGGTAACTGACTCAGGCGCAAACATAGTGTGCGCTTTCAAAAATGAGTACGAGGTGCTGCACGATGAAACAGGAAACGCAGGCTGCGAAGAGGTAACAGCAGTGAGCATCTGAAGCGGCGAAGATGACAACGCTTCTACTTGCGCCGACGGTGATCTGCTTGACTTCGGCGAGGACGAAATTGACGATTTCGAAGAGGCGGACAGAAAAATTGGGCTCGATATGCGATTTCCGAAAAGACTGAGTTGCATGGCTCACACGCTGCAGCTAGCGCTGGCAGGCGGTCTGAAGGCGTCCGGATGCCGTGCGGAGGTCGATGCTCCGATAAGGGTGGTTGGGAAGTTCAGGAAGACACGGCTAGCGGCTGAACGGCTCCATGCAAGGTCCAGGCTGAACTTAATAATGCATTATTAAGGGCATTATTAAGGACATGATTCCTTTTTCATGTAAGTTTTGCCAGGCGTTCTTTTTCGCCGTTTCACCACTGGTTATTATCTTCTGTCCGTTGGCTCGCACAGTTTTGCTTTATTTTACTTATCAATAAAGTAATCTATGCTTTTTTGTTCATGCATGGCAAGAAAAACTACAGGTACGAAAAGTACAGTATTGGTATTGTACTTTTTGGGCCAGAATACTTGGTGCGGTATCGTACCATATTTCGGCCGCCAACTTGGCGGCACAGGTACAGTATAGGTACGGTACGATCCGTTTTTTCAGGAGGTGGTATTTGTACAGTATAATACCATTTTTCGAAGGGAAGTACAAGTACAGTATCCTACCAAAAAATCTGGTACGATGGCATCACTACTGGGTTGCATATAAAACGTTGGACTTAAGCGGAGTGCCTTAAAACGAAATTTAGTCGCCGGTATAGGATTGTCTCTATACGTAAGATAAACCGATGGAACAGATAAATAAGATAAGAAGAGACAGATCGAATATGTTCTAGTTAGTTCAGAAATTACAAAGGAAACAGCTAACTCCAGTTCATTTCTATACTAATTCGTAGCCATACGATGAACACCCAATACTGAAACAATATGAAGTGATCACTGAAAATTTTTAGCGAACTTAATTAGTTCAGATCACAAATAAAAATAACGCATTTATGAATGCTTAATTTAAGTACTAATTCCATTATACAATGAAATGAATTGTATACGGACACGTGATTATTTAATTTAGGTTCTATATGTTATAAGAAATTTTTATTTAGCCATTCATTCAATTTAATATTCCTAAAGTTATTCTCGCTATCACTTAAAGCGTCCTCGTAAATATTTTCGTTTAGTGATGTTTTTGATAAAAATTGTTTTGCAAAAATACAACACTAGTATTGTTGGTAAGAAAAGCTACTTTTTATTATAAGAACAAACTTCGTTATCGAAATGCGGGACCCTTTTTAATTACACTTTTACAAGTTCGAATAATTTCAACATATATATATATATACATATATGTATATAATTAGCATGTATATATATACGTATGTATATATATATATCTGTACATATATACATATATTATGTATATGTATACATGCTAATTAATTATTTCCTTTAATGCTTCGTTTCGAATATTCTTCCATTCATCGAATGTAATCGCAAAAATGATTGCTTCGAATGTTTCTAAGTGATCATCTATCTGGTTGATTGCACTCGTTCTATTGGATGTTCGCTAATAGAATGATTTTTAGCTGTTATAGTTTGTCTAGGAATGAAAAGTAACATATGCTGATTGCGAAAGTGTATGACTCAATTTAAAAATTTTAGAAAAATTTTTATTCATCAGAGTAATTCGATGTGGTTAGAAACAGATGGTCTTTCTTTTTCAGAATAAGTTCCATTTCATCTTCCCTTAATCGTTAATACGTTTTTATTCGTATGATTCGTCGTTCAGTGCAAAACAAAAAGAAATAGTCAAACGTGTGTCCATCGTTCTAGAAGGCTATTTTGCGTGTTTTATATGATGACGTTATTTTTTTTTTCTTAGTGAAAGACATAAGTGTATATAATTTAGTAAAACTTCAAATGCGTATCTTAGAATATTTCAAAATTTTCATAAATAAAACTCAAAATTTTCATAAATACTCGAACCATATACTGATTTATAACAATTTACTACGCGTGTTATCAGTGATTTGCTGAATTTACAGAACGAAAAAAACCTTTGAGTAGTTGGGTGGCAAAAATTTTGAAATGCGCTCGAAAAGGTTAAGAGAAAAATTGTTGCAGCTTTTCTTTTTCTTTTTTTTTTTTGCGTTTGTTCCAACAATAAATTATTAAAAAACGAACGATTTTCTCAGCTATTTGAATGCTCTGAGAAAAATTTTGTAATGAATAAATTATTTGAGAAATGCCATTCGATATACACAATAACGTTTTTCATCAACAAATGACTCATACTAATAAAAGTAACGGAAAAAATGTTGAAAAGTTTAACCGATCGTTTATTCTATTTTAGTTTATTTTTTGCTTAAAAGTTATTTTATCGTTTATTAAATTTCATCGTTTTTTTTTTTTCAGTTTTCTTAAATTTTCAAAATTTCTTATTGAATAGATATTTCGAAATGAATTCGATACGATTAATAAAACGATGATAAAAATTGGAACTTTGAACAATTAATGAATTAATTAGATGATTGGATAAATTACGAAAAAAGAATAATATTTAGAATCATGCGATAGAAGTTTAATGGATGAAAGCATTCAGTTGAACTGTAAAATCGAGATTCCAGTAAATGATTGAAATTCGATTACTCGATGCTTTTCGTCGTATTCATAAAATGCATAACAGTATATTTATCGCCAAAAAGAACTAAAAAGAACTTAGCCCAAATTGCCTCAACAATATATCCCTTAAAGAAAACTAGTAATTTTAAAAAGAAAAAAAAAACCTTATAAGGGGGAAGTCATTAACCTTAAATTATTATCTCAATAATACAGTAATTATAAGTCATTGGCATATAAACTGCAGCTTGTTAGCTGTAAGAAAGGGCAACAACGTCTCAAGAAAGAGAAAAATAAGAAAGCGCAAAGTTGTCTGTGCTACACACAAAAAAAATTGAGAAATCACTCGCATGAAAGTGCTGACAGCAAAATTCATGCGGCTAGACCATCATTGCAAAACGATTGATTTGCAAAGCAGCGATGATTTTGTGCAAAGATAATTATTATTGCGCAATTTTGCAAAGCAATTATGATTTTATGCAACGATAATTATTGTTATGCATTGTTAATTATATCATCTATTTATAATTTTGCAACAACAGAGAAAGAATATCGATTAAAGGAAACATGCTATATGAAGAGAAACGATGAATGTAAGCAAAGAAAATAATGAAACAAAACTTCTTTGAAAACAAAACGGAAACAAAACTAATAGCTGATGGCAACCAAAAAGAAAATGGAACGAAAAGAAAAGCTTCAGTGTACTGAAGTGCCAATCTGAAGGATGCCAGTCAGTTATCCAAGCTTCAATGTATTTTTAAATCAACAAAAAAAAACGTTTAATGAAAAAAAAAAAGTTTAATGAAATTTTCATTCAATCATTTTCACATACTGCGTCGAAATTAGATTGGGAAGAAATTGTTTAGTGAAAAAAAGCTGTACTTCTCTCTATAATTAATGAGTCAAGAATTGTTGCTAAATGCAATTGTTCAGTTTTTTTCCAAAGAATTTTATGAAAAATGGAACATAAAATTGGAATTTTTTGGGGAGAAATCGAATGGGAAACGCAATGAAAAATTTTCTCAAAAACTCATAATTCATTGGCCGGAATTTGAGTAATTACAATGAAAGTAGCAAATGTTTTTTTTTTCATTTAAGTCATTAAAAAAAGCCATAAATCTTTCACTTCGTTGGTTGAAATGATAGCTATTTATCAAATAGATCCTTTTTTTCGCTTTATGTTTTTCCATTTTCTTCTATGGAAAGAATTGATTTGTTGCCTCTTTTTAAAAAAAAAAAATTCTGTTTTTGCAACATTTCTACAAGTTCACAAATGTTGGGGGCTAAAAGCTTCATAAAACATAATGGTCTCTCGAAGTGGTAACATTTTTACATAACGTAAAAGCAAAATAGCGAACAAAATAGATGGACGCATCAATCGATGAAGTATGGCAATTATTTGTGCAACTAAGGAGACTACTAGTGTGAAATGTGCTCATAAAATTGGTGAATTAAATTGGAAAATATCAGTAAATGAATAATTTCACCGAAAAAAAAAAGATAAAATTTATCACTTTCCAACATCGTTTCATTTTCGCTTATCGCTTCTCATAGGTTTGTTTCATGAAGAAATACATCTGTGGAGCGAGCGAGATCCGCTGGGTTTTTTTAGTAACTGCTGAGCGGAGTTTTTTCAGTACGCAGATGTGTACGGTGGTACTTTCGAGGTAGGGCAAGGGTAGATGGAGTAAATCACCGCTTTGCATATCCCCATTACATATATCTGTTAGCTAGATGTATATAGCAGCATAGCAGCATTGCGCTTGATGAGCATTAGCTATGCGAAAACCACATCATTATATTTCTGCAGTACAGTATATTTCTTGAACTAACAGATTGGTCTTCTTATCTCTACATGGATAAGTTCTGATGCGCTTTCTAGATGATCATTTCTCCAACCAATCGTCTTATTATGTTGCGTACAACAAAGATACAACGATACAAAGGCAGCTGTACCGTTATCGATGCAGCTGACAACCATGCTTAGGATTGAGGGCCATTGCCTTTTCCTTTCCATGATTGTTGTAACCAATTTCGGACCGCCTGGTGGTCAGCGCCTGCTGGCAATCCTTCTTATATTACATAAATTTCAGAACAAAAACGAGAATAAACTATACCGTGCCACAAAACGATTCAAACAACATATCAATCAATATGAAACTCAAGTATCACGACACAAATCACAATAGCAACCAATCAAACAAGCTTCCTAAGAAAGCGATGAGAGTGTAGAATGAAATAAGGGATGCGGACGAACGAAGAAGCACCATGTGCTCTCAAAAGTGATGCGGTCGTTGCGACGATGAGTGGATGAATACTGAGAGCAAAAGCGTAATGAGAGCAACTCGCTCATGCGTTATGCTTCTCCCTCTCCAACAGAGGTAATCTTTTCATCAATAATAAGCGCGTCAAAAGCAATTCAACTTCACTTCGATCGCGAATCAAGCAGTAGCGCTAAAGAGTCAAATCTTTCTTATGAGGCGCGACTAATTCTGGAAAGCAAAAATCCCCTTCAATACTGACTAACATAAGTCAGACGTATAAAAATTCATGAGTTTTAAACATATAAATTTACATACTTATTGGTTTTTGAAAACATAATGACGTGATGATGCAATATTATGCATATCGATGAGAAAAATAAAGCGGTCTGAAGAAGGCAAAATTAAACAGATAAAATGAAAGATTTTAGAACAACAAAAATTTTGTTATCAGAACAAAATATTTGTTATCTTAACAATGGATCAAAATTACAATTTCTTTACTTTTTAGCCTACTAAATAGTGGCATAACATTAATGTGGAGGTTCTTTTGAATAAAAAGATTTATCCGCTAAGAATGCGGACAACTGGCCCATTTTCGAAAGCGATGCTTTCAATGACAATGCACTGCCGAATGGGTTGATACTTGTACTGCGCGGCGCAAAAACCGGTTCAGCACATTTGAAATTTTGAACTCGTAAATCAGTTTCGCATTTGAATGCGGCTAAAAGTCGCAAAAAGCGGCAAACTATGATCGCGAAGTTGCAAGCCGATTGCCAGTAAAAAATGTCACTGAGAATTTGGAGCGACTTTTTTTACTGTACAAATTTGTTTAAGCATAATAAAACCTCTGCTATAAACCGTACAGTTGTTATACATGAGAGAAAAGGTATAACAAAAGGAAGTCTCATAAATTGCAAGGAAAGCTATAACAAAAGGAAGTCATAAGAAAAGCTACAACAATAAGAATTCATAAGAAAAGCTATAACAAAAGGACGTCATCAGGAAAGCTATAACAAAAGGGAGTCATAAGAAAAGCTATAACAATGAACTGTTTTAACGAATGTTCCAATAATGATAACGCCCTCGTTACGCATACGGATAATGCGTTCGCATTTTAAAAGCGCTGTCGATGCTAATGGATGGAGAATTCATATGTGGATGGCTAGGAGGGATGCTTATCGGTTGCATCACAAATGTTGCAAGCTAATCGGACAAGCAACCATTAGATGTATCAGAGGAGATTCTCAAAAACTCAAACTCGAATCGACGCTTCGAAATACACAGTTTCCATACTCGGAAACCAGAATTACGCTAGCACTTCATTTTAAAACTCTCTAAAGTGAACGCAGAGCTGAAATGAGAAAAAAAAACATCGGAGCTCTAGCGCCATCTCAACTTTATAATACTCATCGTCTCAGTATGGGCAAATAACCACATTTGGTACACTCGGTAGTGACAGCGAAAGTGGGTGGTGTAATCAGCAACCTGTTAATTAGCAACAAGCTCTGTGAATGACATCATCGAGCGATGTGCCTTTTTAGGGTACTTTAATCAAGCATCATATTCAACTCATATTAGGATTTCCAATTTTGAAACGTTCCATCATATCGAGACACACGCAGATGTGTTGTGAAAAATGTTCACTCATCAATCAGTATGATCTCCGTCTAAGTATCTGGTGGCACGCTATAGCTCGGGATAAAAAAAGTGTAACCCTTTGACTCCAACGCCTTCAAACAACACTACGAGGATCAGCTCCGGAAAATTGGATAGGCGTTACATCAAGAAACTCCTGAACTTATCAATTTATTCTTTACTACTATCTCTAACTTTACTACTATTTACTATTACGAACTTTACCACCTACTTTACTACTACCTCTAACTATCTCTAATTTTACCACTATCTCTAACGCGTAATATCTATATTGATTTCAAATATTCTCAAGACGGTTATGTCACATGACATTTTTTTAAAAAGTGATCAAATGTGTACGATTAAGAAAACGCTAACAGGTCGACTGTAATTATCGACATCGCTCACGCATATCTCCTCAAAAAGTATTTCGCACTACCTTGCACTAGTTTCGTTGGTCACAACCAGCGTTCATTTGTTACACTTAATTGTAATGATAATATCAGATATAACGAATCGAACAGTGTGATAAAGTCCAACATTCAAATAATCGCAATTCCGGTCACTCAGCAGCGAGAATCGTCTACCAATTCCCATAACATTTTTGACGAGTGATTCACAACCGGCCGGTCGACAATCGACCGAACGGTTCGATTATCGACCGACCGGTTGTGGGCATCACGAGGAAGAACTGAAGATTTTGAAAAAAAATCCCTTTTCATGATTTTTTCAAGGCCTTCCTGAGCCAAACAAAATTCGTAACCACAAAAATTCGGCTCCAAAATCGATGATTTGTAGAGTTTTCAAAAACTTGAAGGGGTATAGGATTGGCACTCTAGTATGATCTGAGTTCACTTTAGTAATTTTCCCATCCAACGTTTTTCTTTTTCTTCAGTTTGCTACCTAATAGCATTCAACCGGCTGTCAAGTATTTGATGCCGTTTGCAGTACCTATACTGACATGCAATTAAATTCAATCGAATACAAAAACGCACCGCTTTACTGATGCTATAGCCTACACAACGTTCTAGAAACGTCCTTTACGAAAAAAAAGGCAAGGATCTGGTTCATATTCCGGATTTTTGTAATATCAGTTATATGCAAATTTCAAGAAACTTGTGATTAGACAATGAGAGATGAAGCCATGGACTGAGGGGGGGAGAAGGGGGGGCTCCCGTTTCGGCGAATATCGTCTGTCTTCTGAGGGGCAGGCGATATTGGTGTGAAAGCCCCTTATTGAAGGAAAGAGCGGTTTCGATGCCTCTCACTTTCAACTCTACTTGCGATTTCTGATTGAGTTCGTTCATATTGTGTTTATGAATTAATATCGATGACCATTTTTCGTTTTATTCGTGTGGATGATTGTCATTTGGTTGTGATATGAAACCAAGCAAAGAAATATTTTCTTAGCAGAGCAAAGAGGAGGAAAAAAAAAGAAGAAACGAAATGGTAGTGCTTGCCTATCGACTAAATAAAAGATTCGATTCGACTCGATTCGATTCGATTCGGAATGAACATTACGAAAATCGACTTTGTACACTTTTCTTGAGGCGAACATTGAAAATTCGCTATACATATGGATAGATGTAGACACTCACTATGTAAGCGGCTATTTGCTCAAATGAAAATGGATAGTGTATGCAAAACTGGATGAAGAACAAACAACAATTGTCCATATAAGAAGGCTTTTCGATAAGCAAACAAACCATACAACATGCATGCAATTATGGAAAGAAATATTGTTGTTAGAGGTTCTAGAAGAAGCGATTTGTGACATATCCTCCTCTTTTATTACTATCTTGAGCGGTGATATCGCTAGAAAAGAAAATCGTATAAACAATTTTGCTTTATTATTTTGTTGCTATGAACATAACTAATTGGTGCAGACAAAACTTTTTTGTGTCATTCCAAAGACTTACAACTATTAGCGATAGCATTCACAGATTACAACTTTACATGTCGATTTTATTTTGGCAATGATACCAGTGATATCACTCTGAGTGATATCACTGCGATAGCACTCACAATACCAGTGCAGCGATATTTATGCGTTTTATGAAATGCACCTCACTCTTACGTTAGGCTGCTATTCGGTTCATTACGCTAAGCAAACAATCACAGATTATCATACGAGAGTAACAAATTGGCTACAAATGTGTTCAGCAGTTGACAGTCTTCAAACGGTAGCTTTCTTATATTGGACTAAAAATCTCTTTAGTACCACTGGTGTAGACGTAGGCTTTCCCCTACGGTTTTTCCAACTAACCATAGACTGATATTTGATTACGCAACAAATTCGAAGATGATCAGCAGAAAAAAAATGAAAGGAGCAAAAACACGCAAATAGTTCCAATACAACACTATACGCCTTCGTTTTTCTATCTATGCGATCAAACAAACAACGCATAATGTGCTGTAAAATTATCCTCGACATCAAACACAAAAGATCGTTCAAAAACACCTAACTGCTAAGGCGTAAAATTTGGTCATGCACCGACCAGTTATGATTACTGAGTTTGGCTTGATGGGGGACGCTGGACGCTGACATCTTTGTGCTGATCGCACGCCGATGCTTTTGACGCTTTATGAAGAAGCAGTGCCGTCAAAAATGTGCGCTCAACAGCGCATTTGTTGTGGGCTAATTTGCGTACGACGACCAGTTCGCAATAGCGATCGCCGCTGTAACCGAGCCTCACCCTCCCTCTCTGGCCGTTTTTGTCACTAATGAGGACGGACGCCTATACGCCTTCGTTTTTCTATCTATGCGATCAAACAAACAACGCATAATGTGCTGTAAAATTATCCTCGACATCAAACACAAAAGATCGTTCAAAAACACCTAACTGCTAAGGCGTAAAATTTGGTCATGCACCGACCAGTTATGATTACTGAGTTTGGCTTGATGGGGGACGCTGGTCAAAAACTGGTCCACTGTGGTGGAAGATAAAGATCACTTTACGAGTTAATCGACTTTTACGCTCAGCTCTTAAATCCAAATGGCGCTTGCAGGGAATAAAAGATTCATGGGAAGGCCCTCTATAACTTGGAGATCACAGCGAATCAAGCATGCGAGGGCACGCTCAATTGTCTGACACTTCTTTTCACACTCGTTATAATTGTTTGCGCTTCAGCATCTTCGATTCATGTCATGCTTATTAAGTTTTCAAATCGGCTTTATCTCATTACTCATTACTGATTAAAATTTAGATGGTTCCGATGATGCTAACACTTTTCGATGACAGCTAGCAGGGAAACCATAAAAGTATTGTAGTTGTTAATTCTGAGAAATCAGCCATCCAATTATCATAAAAGCGTAACTTCATTTTTTTTTACTTGCAGCCATCCAAACGCTTATTAAAAGATTAATAAGCGTTTATATTTAAAAAAAGCGCTTATTAAAATATCATAAAGCGCTGATTTGTGAAGAAATCTCAGAAGTCATTAGATGACGTCAGTGAACCCCAAATGTATCAGCATATGTGTGTGCGATGAATCGTTTGATCATGCCGCTACTATCGACGGTTCAAAAATCAGCTCATTAGGCTTTCCGAAGAGATCTGCATTGATTCTAATTGACATTTATTCTGATGCAGCCATTCGATGAAAATAATTTGGCGCATAGAAAAGTGAGCCAATTTGGAATGAATTCGAGTAAATCGAGTAAACGAATAAACTTAAATTGATAGGAACTAAACTAAAATTGGATGTGGGCGTTATTCTTTTAATGTGTACTTAGTACTTCCACTTGTTCAAGTACTCAAGTACGAGTAAGGTGAACTACAGTAACTAATTATATAGAATAATAGGAAATGGAAATGATTATTTGTTTTAAATGACTCGATTGAAGCGAGTATAAAACATATGCCATTTTCAAGGGATGCTCATATGTCATTTAAAAAATTGTTTTTTTTAATGATGAGTACCTCGAAAATTTACGGGATGAAAGAACGATTTGTCATGGAACAAGATGCATATTATTATAATCGGGAAAATATTTTGTTCGCCATCTTTCCCTTTTTCATCGTTCTTCTTCTCTCCCTCCTTCCATTCCCCACCCTATGTCGTCAATCCAAATGGACATCCAACAATGATCGGCTAATATGAAAACCCCATGCAGGAATATGCTAAAAAGTAACAGAATGTTAACAAAGATTTCGTTATGTTTCATATAACAAAAGTAAACACTATAATTCCTCCCCTCTCCCCCCTCAACCAGCCTTGATTTCTCCAAACCTTCTCTGTATTCTCTACTTTAATTTTGACTTTCATATCGTAACTGCTTTAGTCGAATATTTAAATTGTTTTGCTCATACAACGTATAATAATGATAAAGGCTACGAGTACGACTACTAGGGTTGTTAATTTTTTTTTTTCGGAAATTATTCGATCGCTTTATGAAGTTTTTTAAATGTTTGTTTGCAGGGAAAAAGATATAGCGATTATTTCTGTTATGAAAAAAAAAATTTTTTTAAATAAATCAACAATAGCCTTTCAGATTCTCTTTGAAATTTTAACAAACAAGTTCTATTTAAAAATTTTAATTTTAGCGCAATAGTAACGTTTAAATATCAATCTTTTACTAATACTTCTGTAAATCCATAACAATTTTTTTCTTCTAATCAATTTTGCTGAAAATATATTTGAACAATGAATGAATGATCGTTGCAATGAGTCAACATAATGAACGTTGCAAACTAAACAAATGAGAATTTTTGGTAAATAAACGAAAAAAATAACAGCGTAAATCCTAATCTCCAATTTTTAACACAATAATTTGTTATAATTTAAAAAAAAAAACACGTGTTAGAACCGGAATACGCCGCAAATTACTCGCCACACGATTTATATATCATTGATTCCGGTTATATGAGCCAATCAATCTTTGGTTTTCGTTTTTTAATTTTCGGTTGTTTTTTCTTTCGTTCAAACTAAATTCAGTGAAATAGTC
>JPKZ01002429.1:395611-424484 GCA_000803305.1 Toxocara canis
ATCGGATCGGATCGGATCGGATCGGATCGAATCGAATCGAATCGAATCGAACCTTTAATTTAGTCGATAGGCAAGGACTACCTTCAAGACAGTACAAAGATGATACAAAGGGATATAATCAGCTACAATCACAATAAAAATATTACGTCACAACACATCACTACATATCACTATTATTCAGCTCAATTTTCCGGAAACGTAACTTCTAATAGTTGCCGAAAATTTTGGCTTCTATTTTCGTCTTTTACGGAATTTCAAAATTCAAAATTCGGTGCTGAATTAGGATTGTTTTTTTTCAAATACATTTGAAGCATTTTTTAAATGAAATACGTTTTTTAAAATAAACATTTCATGAAATTTTCTCGGAAAATTGCGAAAACAAAGTAAAATATTCTCACGAGGAATAGTGACATACCCAAGTGAATGTGAATACAATCATATTTTCCGTTAGAAAAAGTCCACTAATGAATTTTTTTAAAACCGTTTCTCCTTTTCATGGCGTTTTTTTTGGTGGAGAAAATCTTACGCTAAAAATTTTTAGTAATCTTCGTTCCACTCACTTGTATCTGTTCGATGGTGCACAGAATATATTAACTAGTTTTTGCGCATCACAAATTAGGCATAAAAAAACTTTTATGTTTAATTCGTGACAACTAGTAATTTGTGATAACTATCGGGCCAACAATCACCATATTTAAGCCAGCTTATTTGCATCATTCGTCGAAAATGATGCAATCTGCTAAATCTTAACAAAAAAAAGAAGTAAACAGTATGAAGAGGGATTAGATGAACCGACATTGTTGAGTAAGCAGTTCAGAAACCAGAGCAAGCAAGAAAGTGATTTTAGAAACAAAAAAACTCCCATTCTTCAGCGCCCACATAAAATAGTTACCACACAAGGATCCTCCTCCTCACCCCCCAACCCCCCTCCCCTCCCCGTTGTACGCATTAGAGAAAAGCAGGACATCAATATTGTCGCGCAAGACTTGTATACGCAGTTCGCTTATCTATAAACTGCTTTATAGTTGAATAGGCAATATTCTTATTTCTCGAGCACTCAACATATATTGTTTCGTTGGTCAATTTAACTATCAATGCATTGAATATTATTCGTTCATTCATGCGCATAATTTTAGCTAAATGCACGCAGACACTCAATGGTTCAATTCACAATAACGAAATGACCCATTCGTTAAGTGGAAGTTGCTTCTTCTAATGCTTTCGCAATAAATCAACAATACTGCCATCATCTGCCAGTATTATATATACATGCATACATATATATATATATATGTATATATATGTATATATGTACATACATATATACATGTATATATGTACATATATATACATATATGGGGAGGCAGTAGGTAAGCGGTAGAGCACCCGCTTCGTATGCGGGGAGACCTGCTATATGTATATGTACATATATATATATACATATATATATATATATGTATTGCATAAAGTCCACCAATATTATGCAGAAAAAAGGAATCGAAGAAAGAAATACTATTAGCCTCATGGGAATAGCAATAGAAAATGGTGATTTTTGTTTTAAATACTGTCACGATTACTTAGTATAGAAGTTAAGATCGCATAAACTATAGCAGATTGAACGCAGTTGAATTATTTTCTAATTTAATGTAAGTGGGATTAAATGTGTGATATCCTGTGTTTTTTCAACCCCCCCCCCCCCCCCCCCCCCCCCCCCCCTCCCTCCTTTCCCTTCCTCTCTTCTCCCATTCCCTTTATCTATGTTTTATGCTCCATAAATCTTCTTTTAGGCTACAAAACACATAAAACTGAATTCATTTGGTTGGATTTTGCAAAGAAGCAAACAGATCATTGAGTATTAAATAAGCACTAAAGTATGCTTCCTGTACAGTTAGTTCTTTTTCATCATTTTTAATACTGTTCGTTTTGCACGTGAGCGATTGCTGCAAAAGACGTCTTCAGCAGGCCATCGTTTCAGCTCAGTTAGCATCCAAATGTTACAGATTGAATTTACTTCACAATAAGAACATTCAACAAGAGTTGCGCTGAGTCAGATACTGAAGAACTTTTTCCCACCTCTTCGCAAAAATCACTAGAGGACTGGATCTGGGCCGTCTTTTTTTCTCTGTGAAACCGCAGACTGTTGAAGTGCTCTCGGTCTTGCCTGTACACTCTTCGGATCGAGATTCACCGATTTCAACCAGTTTATATTGATAGCCTTCGCATACAATATAAATGGTATTCATATATTTAAAAAATGACTTGCATAACACCACTATATGGATGGTGATGAAAAGAAAACACTCGATCCGTGATCCATGTTCCATGAATCGCTTCTTTTGGAAATTATTGCAGCTAATAAAACGATCATCATGCTTGTTAGGTTTACATATCCTTAAGCCAATTTGTGACAATTTAAAGCCATCCGGAATTTCCATATTATTCAAGTGTGGGAATGGAAAATTATTTGAAATGCTTTCATAGTGAGTGTTTTGTGGCCTATGGAAAATATTCACTAATTTTCAACTGACAGCTATTCCGTCGAAGAAGCACGAAGACGTTTGTAGCGTGAAAAATCCCACATCGTTTCTGCCTGAGTGCAATAGCAGCTAGCTGCAATTCAGCTTGTCACTCACTTTTTCACACCCATGTTTCTTTCTTAAACATCGCGAACAAATATTTCATTTTCATGAAAAATGTAAATTTTTCATGAAAATGAAAAATTTGCAACTTTCTAAGAGAAAAATTCACGAAAATTAAGTTGTGGCAACTTTTTTTTTTGCTGCATTTCACAGAAAAAAAGATAAAAATTTTCTTCTCTCAACAATGATTTTTTTCGCCGCTCTTTGGAAAAAAAAGCACCAACAGAAAAATTGAAGCACTTTGATCGATCGCCATCGAAGCCTCGAAAATATGTGTATTATTGATGAAATAAAGAAAGAAAAATGAAACGTTTTTGAAAAGAAAACGAAAATGCGAAATAGCACGGCGGCTGCTAAATCGAATTGTGGCACAGTTTTCACTTCACACTAAGCACGTAACGACGTACGACGAATCGTTCAAGTGTGCTAATCGCTACGGCTCATATAAAACAATAACGAACGCCGCCCACATCTTATGCATCTTCACACCTTTCATTCCAGCAAACAAATATCGCATAAGTGAGAAATTAATTTTTGCAGTTTTCTATTTTAGATGTCTGGCATCGATTTTCTACTTTTTAATGTCAGTGCAAATATCACTTAAATATCGCCCATAATGGGGAGTGGATGGGGGGGGGAGAGAGAGAGAGAAAGGAGTTTTACTTGAAAGTAATTGATGAATTATGAGAAAAAAAAGTGGATAAATTTTTAAACAAAGCAATAAAAGAGTTGAGAAGAATCTCCTTAAGCGTCGAAGAAGCTTATTCAAAATTCTATAAATGCTTTTGTGCGGAAAAATTAGAAAAAAAAATTTGCAATTCAAATCTCAAAGAATTAATCAATCGTTTTTTTTGCAAAACTTTGCAAATGATGGCTGTGAATTTCATCTCTAAGCGTGAACAACGATGGACGACGACGCTCTGAACAGTTAGTTGTACGATGGCCCCTCTGAACCGACCAGGTGAAACATCATCTAGTGCCGTTGAAGATTCGACACAGGAATTGAGTAAGCTTCAGTTTTCGGTGTATCGGATATCAGGCGCTAAAGAACTTCAATGCAAATCGCGATAGCTCATAGTGTGTAGTAAAGTGAGCAAGCACATTGACGGTGTGATCTACCGCTTTGCACACAGCACAACACCATTTGGCAAATATCAAAGATGTTTCACTGCTTACAGAAGGGATGAAAATCGGATGTGCACCGATCGTATTCAGGCGTCAAACAAATATCAAAGGTACTGACTGCATAGAGCTTCAATACTTACACAGAGACAAAAATCGGATATGCACCGATCGCACTAAGGTGTTACTAAACCCTACTGATTAGCCATCAATAATCGACTGAACGATCCACCATTGATCCAGAGATGAAGTTAACGAATGATTTGTTCGATCGTAGTTTTTCGATTGCTTTTGCTACTCATTAAGCAATAAATATCTGTGTGCGACATTGTAGCGCAATATTCTGTGGCACCTTAATCAAATATATATATATATATATGTGTATATATATATATATTATATATGTATATATATATATAAACAATATACGCTTCAGTTTACTCCAGTTACAAAATAAGTTTATTTTAGATCAATCGATTTAGATCAATCGACTTTAAGAGCACTTTACTGTAGCACTAAAATATTTGAAGAACTGATTCGATGGAAATTCGGATCAAAACCAGACGCGCCATTCTACGACGGATCGATGTTAGGAATTTTTGGGCAATAGTCCACACACCGGTATGGATGCGTGACAATTATCACGTCGAGTGAACAATTTGAGTTGAATCATGTTGAAAAGCATCGTTGTCTTGGTAACCAATCGAACATAGCAAGCAAGCATTCATGCTTTTAGCGTGAGTAAAACAAACATGTACCATAGAACAGTCTATTTATGGGTGCACTTATTTATGCATACACTTATTCTGATTGTTAATTAATGAAATAGAATATTAGTGAAATAGAATTAATTAATGAAAACGAAAACTTAATTAATGAAATAGAATTAATTAATGAAAACGAAAACTTCATACTTCATTAAAAACAACTTTTCATGTGTTATATGCTTCTTTAAAATATCTGTTTTTTTTTGTTGCTTTCTTTCGCTTACATAAAATAGATCACCTACGCAGAAGTGAGGACTATAAATTATGGGCTATAAATTATGCAAATTATGCTGTATACTGCGAAGATAATAGGCGTATGGCGCTGCTTTATTCCATGACGAAGATAACTGACAAACACGTTGAGGACCAAGAGGATCGAAAAAACTGAAAGAAAAAAAAAGGAAAAATATGATTTCCAACAACAAACGGAAGTAATTTATTCCACATTAACCGACGAGTACGCTTTCGTTGGAAAAAAAAAACAAAAGGATGAAAAGAACCAAATAGACGAAAAAGAAAGAAAAACATTAACAACTTGAAAATTACCATTTTTGAATTTTTTTCGTCCAAACATAAGCAAAATTGAAAGCATGTTGATGTGTGAAAATGAAATTGCGAAATACAGTACAAAAACGTAAGCAATGATAGAAAAGTAGCATAAAGAGAAGCGTAAAAGGTTGCGAAATTATTCGATTCGATAAAGCCGCCGATCCATATATTATTCATTGAGTATCGGCGGAATGATCCATCTAAATTGAAAATAGCAGCTTCGCTGAATGGTCAACTACGATATTTAATGAAATAATTTGAGAAATTTTTACAAATACGAATCGTAAAGCGCGGGCAGTAATTGAATGGTAGAGCTCATGCTTCATATGCGGGAAGACCACGGTTCGATTCCCGGTTGCTTACCCGACGGATCGCCAGTAGGTTGACCACCAGGCGTTCCGAAACTGATCAAAACAATCATGCGTGAGTATGGTTGTCAGCTGCATCGATATCGGTGATCGACGAAATTACAGCTGCCTTTGCATCCCCTTTGCATCAATCGTAAACTGTTCAGAACAATTGTTGGAGTTTTTGTACCAGTACAACTGCGGTTAGGTTTACGCATAAAATCGGAAATCCTATGGCACTTGTGATGTCTGTATGCGATCTTCGATATATCGATATCCCTTCGCTAAATCACTCGTTGATTATTTTATTCGTAATGAGATCAAAAAAAGGGGTCAAAAAAAGGGAATCAAAAAAGCCCTAATCATTGCTAATATGTCAAATAACAATTGAATAATTGAGCAATCTGTTGGCGTATTCTTCTTTGGGCTAAACCAAACAGTCGATATTTTTTAAAACACGATAAACCAAAACGTCACAATCTTTTAAAAAAAATAATACGACCTTCATCTAAAATCACACTCGGAACGCTTTATGCGTACATTTGAAAAGTCTTAATTAAAAGCTGATGGTAATTAGTTTGTATGGTATGCTTTATAAATCTGATTTACTCGCCATCATTATTTCGAAATCCATCACCATAGAGAATACTTTCTCAAGGATGATACAACTCGCTGAAAGTAAACATTAACAACATCAAAATTACGAAGCCACAACTGAATATAGTATTATTTGTTTGAATTCGTCTAAATTATGCGGAAACTAAATCAAGATCATGCCGTAGAGCTTGTTGTCGTGTTCGAATTTGAAAACCCCACGCCTTCCCTCTTCACCCCTCTCCCCCCCCTCCCCCCAACAAATATGGCTTATAATGGTCAACATCTAGATAACGCTGCGAGTGCACAAGAAATTTGATAATGCTATCAACGTGGAAATATTCTGTCCTTATGAAATCTCAAGAAATCCAAGTGACTTCGAAGAAAACGAACGATTCGCTACAAGTATCTGAGCTCTACCCGTCAAATAACATTCAAACCTACCGAACAGTATATCTCCAATCTACTTATTCGACGGCATTCTCAAACGATTTAGGATACAAGAAATAAGACAGCGTCAAATGTTTGCCTGAGGTTCAATTAACCAATTCTATTAGACATCATAACAGTTGACTGCCACAGCACTAAATGCCAGCTAATTAATTCCACGGTTGAGTAAACAGTAATCGATCGGCCACTACTGAAAAAAAAAAACGAACTGCCACTCATTAGTTAAGTCATCGAAACGATAAAAACGAACCAACATCCAATTATCCACTTAGCAGCACAACTACTACAACTGAGTCGATATTTTGAAACATTTCAACGAACTCTTCCTGTACATCGGGATTATTTTAGGTTCCTTGCACTGATTCAGAAGAACTCAAGAAATTAAACTATGCTGAAATATTAGCTAGCTAGAAAGCAGTAGGGGCAAACACTGTTGTTAAACTTTGTTAGCTTTATTTGGAAGACATTATCTGTACCACTAGATAGCTTACAACTTTCTCCATTGAGCACTTGAGCACTCAGTAATTCAGTAATTAAGTAACTCGGTAATTAACTTGCGATAAATTCTTCAAATTCTATAAGTACAGCATCCCTGAGGGAAAAGGATTGTGCAAGAGCACCTTCGTTGTGCGAAGGACCGGTAGGCTTAACCATTTGTCTCTGTGTCACAAGGTGCCGTTAGCATCACGTCTGGTTTATAATCTTCATCAATTCGGCAAATATGAATTGACTGACTAGAATAACTAACTAGAATTACTACTATAACGATTCGATTTCATGTGAAAGACGACCCTAAAGGAGAGCTTTTGGTATTTAAGTAGATTACTTGAGAAAATCTCAAACAAACGACAAAAAAAAACCGAGTGTGGTATACATGTTCACTTTAATACACCTCTTTTTAATATGCGGTTCATTAAAAACATGAACGTCTTACTTTCCACTAGTGATGCCATCGTACCAGATTTTTTGGTAAGGTACTGTACTTGTGCTTCCCTTTGAAAAATGGTATGATACTGTACAAATACCACCCCCTGAAAAAACGGATCGTACCGTACCTACACTGTACTTGGCGGCCGAAATATGGTGCGATACTGTACCAAGTATTTCGGCCCAAAAAGTACAATACCAATACTGTACTTTTCGTACCTGTAGTTTTTCTTGCCATGCATGAACAAGAGAGCATAGATTACTTTATTGATAAGTTAAATAAAGCAAAACTGTGCGAGCCAACTGACAGAAGATAATAACCAGTGGTGAAACGGCGAAAAAGAACGCCTGGCAAAACTGCCTGCCAAAATTACATTAGAAAGGAAACATGTCCTTGATAATGCCCTGCAGCATCCGCAGTTCCAGCGGATGCCGCAGGGCATTATTCAGTTCAGCCCGGACCTTGCATGGAGCCGTTCAGCCGCTAGCCGTATCTTCCTGGCCAACCGACAGAAGATAATGACCAGTGGTGAAACGGCGAAAAAGAACGCCTGGCAAAACTTACATGAAAAAGGAATCATGTCCTTAATAATGCCCTGCAGCATCCGCGGTTCCAGTGGATGCTGCAGGGCTTATTAAGTTCAGCCCGGACCTTGCATGGAGCCGTTCAGCCGCTAGCCGTATAAAATAGATCACCTACGCAGAAGTGAGGACTATAAATTATGGGCTATAAATTATGCAAATTATGCTGTATACTGCGAAGATAATAGGCGTATGGCGCTGCTTTATTCCATGACGAAGATAACTGACAAACACGTTGAGGACCAAGAGGATCGAAAAAACTGAAAGAAAAAAAAAGGAAAAATATGATTTCCAACAACAAACGGAAGTAATTTATTCCACATCAACCGACGAGAACGCCTTAGTTGGAAAAAAAAAACAAAAGGATGAAAAGAACCAAATAGACGAAAAAGAAAGAAAAACATTAACAACTTGAAAATTACCATTTTTGAATTTTTTTCGTCCAAACATAAGCAAAATTGAAAGCATGTGAATGTGTGAAAATGAAATTGCGAAATATAATACAAAAACGTAAGCAATGATAGACAAGTAGCATAAAGAGAAGCGTAAAAGGTTGCGAAATTATTCGATTCGATAAAGCCGCCGATCCATATATTATTCATTGAGTATCGGCGGAATGATCCATCTAAATTGAAAATAGCAGCTTCGCTGAATGGTCAACTACGATATTTAATGAAATAATTTGAGAAATTTTTACAACTATGAATCGTAAAGCGCGGGCAGTAACTCAATGGTAGAGCTCATGCTTCGTATGCGGGAAGACCTCGGTTCGATTCCCGGTTGCTTACCCGACGGATCGCCAGTAGGCTGACCACCAGGCGTTCCGAAACTGACCAAAACAATCATGCGCGGGTATGGTTGTCAGCTGCATCGATATCGGTGATCGACGAAATTACAGCTGCCTTTGCATCCCCTGCATCAACGAAATTACAGCTGCCTTTGCCTTTGCATCAATCGTAAACTGTTCAGAACAATTGTTGGAGTTTTTGTACCAGTACAACTACGGTTAGGTTTACGTATAAAATCGGAAATCCTATGGCACTTGTGATGTGTGTATGCGATGATCTTCGATATATCGATATGCTTTCACTAAATCATTCGTTGATTATTTTATTCGTAATGAGATCAAAAAAAGGGGTCAAAAAAAGGGAATCGAAAAAGCTCTAATCTTTGCTAATATGTCAAATAACAATTGAATAATAGAGCAATCTCTTGGCGTATTCTTCTTTGGGCTAAATCAAATAGTCGATATTTTTTAAAACACAATAAAACCAAAATGTCACAATCCTTTAAAAAAATGATAATACGACCTTCATCTAAAATCACACTCGGTGCAGAAGAAATTTGATAATATTATCAACGTCGAAACGTTCTGTCCTTATGAAATCTGAAGAAATCCAAGTGACTTAAACGAAAACGAACGATTCGCTACAAGTATCTGAGCTCTACCCGTTAAATAACATTCAAACCTACCGAACAGTATACGTCCAATCTACTTATTCGACGGCAATCTCAAACGATTTAGGATACAAGATATAAGACAGCGTCAAATGTTTGCCTGAGGTTCAATTAACCAATTCTATTAGACATCATAACAGTTGACTGCCACAGCCGCTTTATGGGTGCATTTGAAAGCCTTAATTAAAAGCTGATGGTAATTAGTTTGTATGGTATGCTTTACAAATCTGATTTTCTCGTCATCATTATTTCGAAATCGATCACCATAGAGAATACTTTCTCAACGATGATACAACCTGCTGAAAGTAAACATTAACAACATCAAAATTACGAAGCCACAACTGAATATAGTATTAATTATTTGAATTCGTCTAAATTATGCGGAAACTAAATCAAGATCATGCCGTAGAGTTTGTTGTCGTGTTCGAATTTGAAAACCCCACGCCTTCCCTCTTCCCCCCTCTCCCCCCCCTGTAGAAAGCAGTAGGGGCAATCACCGTTGTTAAACTGTGTTAGCTTTATATGGAAGACATTGTCTGTACCACTAGATAGCTTACAACTTTCTCCATTGAGCACTTAAGCACTCAGTAATTCAGCAATTAAGTAACTCAGTAATTAACTTGCGATAAATTCTTCAAATTCTTTAAGTACAGCATCCCTGAGGGAAAACGATTGTGCAAGAGCACCTTTGTTGTGCAAACGACCGGAAGGCTTAACCATTTGTCTCTGTGTCACAAGGTGCCGTTAGCATCACGTTTGGACTACAATCTTCATCAATTCGGCAAATATGAATTGACTGACTAGAATAACTAACTGGAATTACTACTATGACGATTCGATTTCATGTGAAAGACGACCCTAAAGGAGACCTTTTGGTATTTAAGTAGATTACTTGAGAAAATCTCAAAAAAACGAAAAAAAAAAACCGAGTGTGGTATACATGTTCACTTTAATACACCTCTTTTTAATATGCGGTTCATTAAAAACATGAACGTCTTACTTTGCACTAAAAAAATATTAGTCTTATTTTAGTTCATTAAATCCTCTAACAGTTAACACAAAACTACGATATTTTAACAGCTTTTCTTGTTAATTATGAGACGATATACTAAATGTATAAAAACACTCTTGCAAATATGCTTCATTTGTAGCGTTTCCACTCGTTATGCGCTTTGACCATTGCGATTCAAAACATTCATCCATTTCAATGTGATTTCAGTAAACACACATAAAGTCATCAGAAAACCTTTACGTGTCATAGTTTATTTTTTTCTAGCTTAATTAGCTTATGCAAATTTATATTAACCATCTCTTCAATATAAAACATAGAACAGTAAATACACTTCAACGTATGAGGGACGAAAGCGTTAAAAACTTTAACGTTGTTCATTGATAGATTACTTTTTAAAAAAAAAAAATTCTCTAACCTTTCCTCTATCCCATAACATGATCGGACCACTCTAACGATACCCATCCATCCCAAACGCTAAACACAACGTTCCAGAGTTGAAAGGTTCTTTATTTTATTTTTTATTTTTCGTGTTCGATTGTATCAGATGTTCTCCTCCTATTTTGCTTCTGCGAACGCTATTCTCATTTTTTTTAAACTTTATTTTCATTACTCAAATTCACTCGCATATAACAAACAACAATGTGTGGATAGTAAAAATCAACAAAATAATACAGTCTTTTCAATGAAAAGCAACAGCTTATTAGCGAAAATAAATCACTCATATTCCCGTTCTCAAAAAGTATTTTTGAAAGAGGCACCAAATATCAGTAGCTTTTACTAAAATTCCTCAGTTCCTTATGCATATAAAAATCCCTTGTTGAAGTAAAGGCGATCAAAACATGATACAACGCTCAGATGTTTCATGTTTTGAAAAAAAAAAACAACTAACTAACTAACTATGCCTTCTAAAAGTTCTACTCTTCCAATGGATAGACGCATCATATCCTCGTTAATAGTTATAATGAATTTGTGATGATTCAGTGGTGGCAAAGTTTGTCACCTATGAGGGATCTACACATCGGAGAAGCTATGAAGATGGAGAACGAGATGAGGATTCTTAGCAGAACTGACTTATGAGTTTATTAATACATTGAATAGGAAATAGAAATAATTCCATCCGTCTTTTTTTCGTGACACTCTGATGGGCAAATGGTCCCTAACCAGACCACCGCTAACGATTTTTTCGCCTAGAAATGTACCTACTTTTATGGTACTTCAACCCTAAGCGCAAGACCCATAACGGAGGCGAATCAAATTGAAATAATATAGAACCGAACTATCCCTTATAGCTGCGTACGTCAAACGGGACCGATCAGTTTTGTACGACAAATGAAAAAGTGAACTGCGAGTATAAAAGACTGAATGTCTGGAGGATCCCCCCCCCCTCCACCTGCCTCAAAAATTTGAGTGATAAAAGAGATTTTGAATTTCATTCGTCTCTTTTCAGAGCTGAGAGATTATGATGTTCAGTGAAAATGCACGAAACAAAAGTAGATATCAGTAAACCAATCAATCGATCAATCAATAGAATGGGCTCATCCTTTAATTATCAGCTAATCAATGTGCCAAATAAACCTCCTAAATGAGCACCCTGCCGGAACCCTCGTTCGCCGACATGCCCCCACGCCTGATTACTACCCTGTTCTTTTCGGGTTTACTTCCGGTCGAACTGCTACTCGATTGAGGCCCTCCCATCCGCGAAACGCACTCCACAGAACGCTACGCCAGATCAACAAAAACTTCAATCAACAGCATAAACGAATAAGATAGGCAATTAGCCCGAATCACGGTTTCACCGATATACGACAAGTGGATTCTTGAGGTGATGAAAGTATCAGGAGAATAAGTGATTTGGGCGATGCACATGAAACGATACTCTCTACGATGTTATCAATATGAACGGATGCCGGTCTATCACTACAATCGGAGATCAACCTTGAATCCACTTCAATCATTGCCAGATTATGCTCCAAAATTTCACCGCCTATCACTCTCAATAGATCATTCGATGACTTAAACGAGCGCGTATCGTAAAACTTCGCCCTGAATAAGAAAGAGATAAGAAATTTTAGAATCTTCCTTAAGCATAATAATAATTAAATAATCAAAGCAATGAACTTTTCCGTTCGATAAACTTTAAGAATTTCAGTGGAAAAAATTATTTCAAAAACTTTCCCATGTATGAAAAACGGATTCTAGAAAAAAAAAAGGAAAACTCTCGAACAATGCACATCTCAAACTTGCCACTGAAATCAGTCACATTCAACTGCCAGTTACCTCTAGGAAAGCATATGTATGCAACTACGATAGATGATAATACTTTTGTACATATTTCCTTCCCTTTACCTACTGCAGCTTCTCGAACTTTCTAACGACGAATGGCATAACGCCAACGAGTTTTAATCAAGATTACAGACCATTCAAACTTGCTTACCTTGACGTTGACTGAAAAGAACAACTTTGTCCATTTGCACAGCATAATATACTCTTTCCTTTCATCTTCATTACTTCTTCCACTAACGGTTTTCTTCCAATAAATGAGTTCTTTCCAAGAGCAGCACTGAAAATATTCTGCTCTGCGAAAGCGTCGGCTAGCAATATCAGTCTCTCCATACTCTCAAAAATAAGTCTGCTAGTGAAAAGCGCATGAGCAGATCTATACAAGTCGAGATAAATTGAAATGCTATAGAACCAAAGTACAACATTTTTCAATCAATCTCGGAAACCTTCCAACAAAAAAAAAACAATTACAAGAAAATTCGGAATCAAATAATCTTTAATTTTTTCAAGATGAGCGAAATTTATTGATAAATTCCAGCACCGCTTCTAAAAATGCTCTTAAATCAATAATGTTGATAATCATACGAAACAACGAGTTAATATTTACGAAAAGTTTTATTTCGACGTCTCAATTCATTCATCGCGCCACTGTGAACGACAGCATGCAAATATTTAAAAATTATCATACAATTTCGTGCCCTTTCTGCAACCAAAAATATAATCTACAACACCCCAAACCCTCTGCGACAGGAATTTTTTCTACATAAGGTACTTCAGAGAATGATCTTGCTGCGATAAAGGTCTCGCGTAAGAGAACCGAGTGAAGGAGGCTAAGAGCACAAACCCTTCTTTATTTTTTTGGTACTCTAACTGAACTGAGAATTAGGCGAAACACTACACTAAGGTTAATGATCTCAACGCCCCCGAACCCCATTCTCCACAAATGAATCTTCAGCATATGAATTTACAGCACAACTTCAAAAGTGTTACCTCCAATCAAGTCGCTCTCCGAGCTCTTCTTCTGATGGTTTTGGAGGTCTCTGCGCACAGCAGACAACACACACCGATGCACGGCTGTTACGGCATTTGCAGTCTTGCACTGAACACTCCACGTTCATCGCACGACCACATTTACCACAGCGTTGACGATCGTTGTTGTCCCTCTCAAAATCTGCCTTCAAGACCCTCTCTCCTTTCTCTTTCCCAGAACCGTAGCTAGGAAAGAATGGGGAGATGACGAAAGAGAAAATAGTGGAAAAGTTTCGATATTTCTTGGCGAAATAATCAAGAGATGAGAGGGAAAGTGAATAACTGCCCAACTGCCTAATGCAATGGACGAAGGATGAGGAGGAAAAGGAAATCACAAAGACCTCAACTACTGAATGAGGGTGAGGCATCGAATTTTTCGTGAGTTTTGTTATTTTTCAGAACGCCATTTCATCGCTCTCCATCATTTAGTGATAGAGAAACTTTTAAAATGCGATCGCCTAAATTTTTTACACCAACTTTTTAATAAAGAAATACTTAAAGCGTTACGTTTTCAAAAGCCTTCCCCAAAGTGATGGCCTTCATCAACAAAGCTACATTCATTCTCTTCCAAGGTATGGATCTAAATAAGTCTGAATAAATATTTACGCAGTTTTCAGCGATTCCAGAAATACAGACCAAGGCAGAAATAATATGTGTAACAGAAAGAAATTGTGACTCTCGATGTGTGGAGACTCTCATCGGTGAGGCAGAACCCCGATTAACCGTAAATCCTAAACCAAAGATGCACGATTACCTTTTCACCACTCGGACGATTTCTCTTCGGCCGTGGTTCTAACACACCGCCATCTTCACCAGCAGCATTGTCCGAGTGTGGCCGTTTCGCTCCGAGACGAGCACCCGTGTTCGTAAGGCCATTCTCACGTGCCCATGAATCATAACTCCAACCCAACGACACGTTACCGAATTCAAATCTGAGAAATGATAAAAAATATTAAAAATCAATAAAAGCAGACAGAGAGACTAATAAAGTGATACGGATAAATAACGCTTTAAAAGTATACAAACAGTAAAGTGGTGAGTAATAAAGTAACGTGTAGTGCATTTAATAAAAGTTAATAAGCAATAGCAATGAATCAATAATAAATTAAAAAACCTAACAAAATACTAACTAAAAAGAGCAAAAATTTTTAAAAAATAATGTGACAAATGGTTTTATGCACTTGAATCACCTGACCAATCGTTCTTTCGAAAATGAAAAAGGTAATTCCTTTCAATAACTAATTCTTCAAAATGATGAAATATCAACAATCATCCTAATCTGCCCGAAATCGCCCCGGAACTATGTCTGAGAATCAGAAAAATAACCCTAATTACAACCCTAGCTTACTGATAGGCTTGCAATATTGAAGCTCTAATTCGCCTGTAACCGCCAATGATAAACGCTTCTTATGTAAGCGATCCACATAAGCATGGATTCAAGTCGCGAAAATGCATACGCCCCCTTCAATGCGGTTGATAAGAGAGAAGACCAAACCAAAAATGCGCTCAACCGCAAGCTCGTTTACTTAAAAATACCATTTCATGTGAAAAAAACCAGTCTCAACGCAATGCGCCAGCTCCACTTCCGGTATATTCATTACAGAAATGACGCCAACGCAACGCATCTGGACGTTTCGCTTGTTCGCAAAATATAGTATAATCAACTACTTTTAGATACGATGCGGCAATTCCATCAAAAAGGCATATTGTTCCCCCACACTACAATTATAAACGAACAACGCCAACCTATAACGTTCAGTACCTTCAAATATCTGTAGACTATATATTTCAGAACATCTTCCAAAAAATGGTATTTACCAATAATAAATTTTGAAATTTGATTTTCATATATGATGAAAAATTTCATAGAAAGGTAAGTGAAAACCCTTTATCCAGCTTCATCTTCATTAGTCGCATGGTTGCTATAGCATCTTCTACTGAGCAGTGCCCTCGTTTATCTTGAATTGTCTCGCCCAGAAATATATTCGTAAGAGTCTGCAAATAAACGATAATAAATCAGTGCTACCAAGCAAAGGACTTCAACTTAGTAGTAAGCAGAAAATGTCGAAAAAGAAAAAAAATCATAATCATCGAATTCACTCACTCTATCCCCCTCAGCAATATGGAAAGTATGGAAAGTAAGATGGTAAGATCCGCTGCGTAATCTACATGGCGTTGCTCGGGTGCGGCCAGCTCAGGATCGTGATAGGTGGAAAAAGTACCAGCTGCATCGATGGATAGGACGATGAAATCACAGCTGTTCAAGGTATTCAAGGTAAGGTATCTCCCTCGCTCCCTTTAAATTCAGTCTTGCTTTTAGATAGAAGTGCGCATGCGTCTTCCGCTTCGCAAATTTAGCCGCTTTCTCTAAACGCGCCGCTTCATGCCAATTTCCGCTAACTTCAGTCGCCCTCCTAATTTGATCCCCACTCCCCCTTTTTGAAATGCTACTTCGCATAATTTTCCCTATCGAGGAGCCCACAGCAACTTCGATCATAACCTACTTAATCTACTAACTGAAGAAACTCTGCAGGCAAAGTTGCAAGCGTTAACTGCATGAGCAGCAGCCGACCAACATTACAGACACGACTAACGAGACATAACATCTAGACATATATGCATGTATGTATATACATATATGTATATATATACATATATATATATATATATATATTCCCCCTCCCCCCCCCTAGCAACACAACTACGTCCGTTGAACGCGGAAATTTCCTTTAAATCTGTAGACAAAACAACAGCTGTGTCCGGCTTGGTGCGTGTGTGTTGTATAATACAAACCGACTTTATTTACGGCTGTACACAACAAGTCAAACAGCATCACTTTTAATCTATACATATAGATAAGTTTTCCACCCTCCTACTTCCCTATTCCCTATCCGTTGCAGCATGACTACGACATGAAGCTGTGATCGGTTTGGAAAAAAAATTACGAAGAAGGAGAGGAGAAGAAAAAAATGCGGAAAAGAAAAGGAAGTGATTTTGTATAGCGGCGAAAGAATTGAAAGCTGTGGACGCAACAACGTTCGCAAAAACGGAGAAGGCTACTGGTAAGCTCATCTGTTTTTTACGATCCGTAGGAAGCTCACCAAGTAAAAGATAATACTCCTCATAGTATTATCCGAAGCTAGCCCCTCCTCCTTGCAGCACCCTCACAGCAAAACAGAATCGCCCAATTATATTTGAAAAAGTTTTCTCGTTCATGCATGCATCCGTCTTCATCGCATTCCGCTGCTGTCATCAACGGTAGACTGCAACTATAGCACGGTTACCTGAACATGTTCGAGGCGTACATCAATCGACTCCAACATCTGCTTAGTAATGCCACTAAATTTGGTAACGTAATCGGTGATTTGATCATATGGTTTCACCAACGTATCGATCACCACATTGCACTGCTCATCCACCTTTAAGCAAATCGGAAATAATATAGTGACGTCATCACTGCTACTGTCAATGCGATATTTGATCGCCTTTAAAATAATTCAAGTGAAGAACACCGCAAACTTTAACGTGCATATACTAAATTCTGTTCGCATACAAAACAACATGCCATCCTAGCAATCAAAAAATAAAGACATCCAAGTGAAATGCAAACACTTTCATTCATAATTTCCTATGGGCCCAGTAATACAGCTTCACGACTATATCACTGCTGAAATATCTGATCCGTAAACGACTCTACCTATTCGCCTCCTTATCCTAAACGGTCACCAACAACGATGAAACTCGTTTGAAAAAAATGTAAAAAATTTAATTTTTAAAAATCAAATTTAAAAAAAGATGAAACCAGTTTAAGGGAAGAGGAGAATGAACTAGAGTTTAGTAAAATCTCTAATTCATTCCTTCCCCCCCCCTTCCCCTTAAAAAACGAGATGAAATTTATCATTTTACTTGCAAAATTAAATGTTTTTCAGCTACAAATGTGCAACACTATTATTAGCCAAATCAATTCGAAATCATATCGTCTGAGAAATATTCCACGGTCACCTGTGACAGAAAAAGTTTAAAGGAACCCATTCAGATGATTCGAGAAATTACTAGTAAAACATTCAAAGTTTTCAAACACTTGTAGTCCAGACTTTTATTCAGTTTGGTACGGCATGGCTTATAACAACATTAAAAAACTTTGTCGTTTAGGACGTGCGTTTTTTCATCGATTTTCTCGTCTTCTCCACTTCTCTGTTACAAGCACTCTTTTAAAAGAAGAAAGTTTAAAAAAGTTTTTCACCACTCGAATTTCCCCGAATTAAGTATATACACTTGAAAACAGGCTTACACAGAAAAAAATAAGTTGAACTGATATCATGGATTGGAAAAGTTTCCGTCTTTTCTATCGTGATTTATACTATAGAAAAGAAGGAGAAAATATAGGAGTAACGAACTTTTAATTGAAGCGGAAAATCAACTATAGTAGTGCCGGGTCGGAAATAAATCAAAATCAACCACAGTAGTGCCAGTTCGGAAATAAACCAAAATCAACCAAAGCAGTGCCACGTTGGACATAAATCAAGATCACCCACATGCACATTTTTCCATTCGTCTTTACCCAGTGTTAAACTATGCTCTTCTGTGAGTATCAGTTAAAAGAAAGAAAAAATTTGAAAGCCGAACGAATGACGTCGCTTCCTTCAATAAAAAATAATTTAAACGCCGTAGCTTCCTCATTCATATTTCTATCGCGAAAATTTAATGCAAATCAAAAAAAAGGTCAGGAAAGTTTTAAAAAGATTCGCAAAAAAAGGAAAAACACAGCGAACTGACAGTAAATTTTTGTTTAAATTAAACGCTCTCTCTCTCTCATTGTCAGTTACGTTCACAGCGGACAATGGAAATTTCGAGATTTTCACTATCGGAGATGAATGAACGTTAATGGTTGGTATGTAGAAAACGATCCACTGTGCTAATAGTCCAACTCTCTCTTTCTCTTCTCCCTCTCTCTCTCTCTCCCCCCCTTGGTCCTCCCCTTTTCTCTCCCCCTACCCGTCCTACTTACTAGCAAAGGCGGACCATATAAGATCGAAACTCTGAATTCAAAAAACGTACCTTAGTAGCTTGTATACGATACCGAGACAGTAGACCACGACTATCAAGTTCAGCGTCACCAGGAAACGGGTAAGAGAGGTTGGCCATTTGTTCGACACTCATTAGAAGGCTTCCTCTCAGATTCTTTGAAACGAACGAATTTAACGGATCATGTCCTTCCTGAAAACAGGAAAAAAGTAGCCTAAACGAAATAAACACTCATTTCAAATTTATCCTCGATAAATCAATCACACCTAGAAGAAGCTATCAGTGCAACAAAATGAGTGATACGGAGAAAGTGATAAAAAGTGGAATTTATTAAGATCAAACAGATATCGATGAACAAATAAAGAAAGCAAAAGAATGAAGCTCATTTTATAGATTTATTCGGTCGGATAAAAGTTGTAATCTGCTCTAGGCAACTATACAATATATGGATCAGAAATGTAACAAACACTACTACGAACAATTCGACGAGCTCAACTGAAGGTGGCAGGTGTGAAAAAAGTGCGATCCAAGTAAAGTACAATGTGAAAAACATGAAAACAATATGGGCAGAAACTCCAGAAAACATACCTTAATATGCCAATTCTTGGATTTGGCTGTTAGGTCAAATTTCAACTACATCGTTTTTTCAACTGAATCGTTTTAATCACAAATTTTATAGCGTTATTTCCTTTTCTCTTCAGTCCCCATCTTCTCACGATCTTTTTTTTTCACCGTAATGAACGAATATCGATGCAGCCTCGAAATTTGACTGCAATCTGCGGGTAACCCTTCCTTCGCACCCTTCCTCTCAGCTGCAGAATGATACTAGGTAGTAGTCATAATTTCCGGACAAGGGAACATTTTTTGACCTGTGGGATAACGATGAGGAATAATCCGAGACCTGAAGAGTGGAAAAATTTGCATTTCTTCTCAGGAGGACGTGCATAGGAGGAAAGGGCAGGCGGGAGAGGGGTAGAGGGTGGTGGTGGAATGCCCAAGTACGATGGTATCACTATTTAAAGAACTGATGAAGGGCGCTTTAGTCAGACATATACGTTAACGTTTAGGCTTAATGGCTGCAGCTGCTTCATTTGAGAATTAAAATGCAGCAGTAAAGGATCCGGTAGAAAACTAACAGCGACGAGCTCTCTAATTTGTTCGGCTCTCGAAATGGGAATGTTCAGGATTGCGTGCCAAAATTCATCGCGATTGGCCACCTCCTTTTGCATTCGTATAAATGATTTACGTCCAAAGAACTCATCAATGAAGCTGTCTTTTCGCTTACATTCCTGCAATGTGTTTAACAATCACTGCTTAAGAATATATGATTTGATATTTCAGGATAATGGCCTATTTGAATAAATTAGAATAGGTACGGTTAGAACAATCAGATACTGCGGTTTCAGCTCTTAGCTCATATGCTCAATGCATTGATTCATTTGCGCACTAGGTCATACTCTAGGCTCATTACAACGAGAATTATAACGATCATAACGGCGTTCACTCGATGGTGAAAAAAGAATTTTGAAGATCTCCTCACCCCCCCCCCACCTACTCCCTCTACACATTACTCGCATAAAACATGACCACTTAAAAAAAACTATTTCATTAAAATTAAGCATTAGTGAGCCTACCACACACTCCAAGTCGGTATCGACGCGTATCAAAACTGTTTGTGTTATGCCTCTGTACGGTTTTAGCAAGAGCCAAGGTGGCTTTGCAACACTCGTCGAAATACTCCGATGTGCCAGTTGTGCTACATCTGAAAAGCGACGCATCATAGCTCTGATATAATAGATCATAAAACTTGTTCCACGCCGATGATTGCAGCTTGTGATTGCTTGTGATTGCAGCTCAGGAAACACGCCAGAGTAACTAAATTTGGTAGGTATAATCATAACGTTGAGCATTCTCCCTTACAAGCTGGGCTCCGAACTTCAAGGCTATAATAATGTAGTAGCAAAACGACTTCTTTGCAAACGAATTACATGAACAGATCAGTAGGGGAAAAAATGAATGTGTTTTTGCCAGTGATATCAAGCTATCGAGGGGCTGCGTGTCTTGACATATTTGTCAGCTGCATCGATAACGGGAATCGACGAAATTACAGTTGCATTTCTGTCTTTGTATCTTTGTATCACGCTACCAAACGGAATCCGTACTTGCGTACCATACAATATGGTAAGAGGAAAGAACAGTACAGTACTCACATTGCTTCTAGAAAAACGTATAACACAGCATTCAAAAAGTATCACAACAAAAACGCAGGAGAAATATCACTGATTGCTATGCACATTTAACTTGTAAGCTCCTCATAAGAAGACTCTCACCGGTGTATCGCTCGAGAAGTAGATAATTAACAAAACCAAATGCTTATTTCTACGACTGATGCCATAGTTTGACATGAACCGATCATTTTCAACGGATTGGCAAAAATGCTTTTGCGTTAACATTTCACTTTTGAATAACACAGCAGAAAACATACGCTGACTTCCAAGACGAGAGCCTCTCAATCCGTTCACTCTAAATTCAACTTGTGGTGGAGGAGCTACTTCTTGTCTGACTGCTTGTAGCTTTCGTGAAATCTTCATTGAAATATCCACTTCTAGAAAAAGGAAAAATAAAACATTCGGAGAGACGCAATGAGTAATAAACACTCACGACTCAAACAAAGTGTTTTGTTTTTGTAGAAAACAATATGTAAAGCACTAATAACACAACTTGCATTACCGATAGGTGAATAAATGCTGCATACAATTATTAAACGACATTCATCGAATCGAACCGAATCGAAATTGATGGATCGAATCGAAATTCATTAAAATTATTCTGTTTTTGTGAGCTCATTTTTCAACTATTGACAATATATTCTGACGGGCTCAAATAAAACATAAAAATACCGTTACTGCAATTGGGTTGTAGTTGCAATTCCTCAGTGGTAAAACTTTCGCTTGGGTCTTTGCCGGATAGAAGCAAGATTTCATTGATATTTCTCTTCAACCGTTTCAGTTTACGTTTTTCCTTGGCACTCAGATGATCCAGTGGAACCGTGTTAACAGCACTCATCGATATTTACCTGAAATTCGGGGAAAAAAAACCAAATTGAGTCAGGAAAATGAAATGTTTAATAGCAATTTTTTACATATCAAATATTCGTTAATGTTGGATACGTTAAATGCGTACGGATCACAAGGAAAATATAAATTCAAAACAACGCATAGAAATATCACAAAACTTCGTAACGTTACATTCCGATGAGAGGACTGCGGAAGAAAACTCACCGCTAAAGATATTGTATGCATTTTTATACAAATCGAACGAAGTAACCCATATGTTCATGCGGGTAACCTACGTATGTTGTGAAACCTAAACATGACTATGAACGCCGACGATTGATTTATGAGATGATCGACCAGGTATACTGCCAAAAGCCTGCGGTGGTAGAAAAACCAAACAATAGAAACTCGGAAATGCAAATCCTCGAAGACAAACCGAGAAGAATGAGAAGTTGTGTGGCATCGTTTAAAAAAAAAAAAAAGAAAAGAAAAGAAAGAAAAAAAAACAACTTTGTTTGTATCATGAGGTTTTTCGCGTTTAGTTTTGCCCAGCTCAATATTTGGCAATTTTAGAAGGATAACTTGATATTTGGCATTGTGCCAGGAAAAATTTTACGCGGGCAAATTTCCTTTTTAAATAGTGGCGTAACGTGTTGCACGTTGCATGCGCTCTACTATGGTATCTACTATACGTTGTACACGATCGTTTGGGGCGATTTTGGCCCTGAGGCGAAGATTGAAGCGTTTTGATCTGGTCGGGTCGGGCATCACCGTTTTCCTATAGGAGAAGTTGTAGCCAGCATTCGGTATACTTGCGACTACCAGGATAGGTCGCGGCGGCGTCATGGCTGCTTTCGGTGTTTTCGGGTTTGTTTTCTCTCGAACTTCTTCGTTTTCGGAGTATATTTGTTTTATAGACTCGGACACTCTGTTCACGTTTTTAAATCAAGATTCTAGCCGAGTAACTTATCATCAGTGAACACTGAAGAAGGGGAAACGGGGGGTCACTAACGCTAATTTGATGGAAAATAAAACTGTAGCGTTCTTCATCGTCGATGTTCGTTATTCGCTCGCGTTTATTAGTTCTTGTCAATCCAACAGTCATTTATGAAATTTTGCCGTTGCATCATATTGTATAGGCCGTCTACCCCTATCGCTTGTTTAGTCGTTATTTGACACGCTATGTCAAGTGGAACCACAACTCGGCCAAATCTAGGGGCGTTGATCGGTAATCAGGATAAATTAATTGCTCCAGTTCCAGGCCATCGAAGAAGACAAATACTGCTTGGAAGAGTTAGTGAATTTAAAACCTCTTCTCATGCATCGTTGGAAAATCTTGTGGAAATTTTTTTTTTAAATGTATAGGAGGGAAAGGGACTGTTTGTACTCTGCAGTGAAGAAATTTATAAGTGGCCATAATTGAATTCTGGGCTCTGATGTTTCCAAGAAGTAATTTCAGAAACGTTTTCAGAGCTAATTTATCGTTAATCGTACATTTAGAGTTGGGGAGAGTACAAAGGTGTCATCGAATCTCACAAATTTCCAAATGAGCTTAATCTAACCGTTAACGTACTTTAGTAATGTTTTCTATTTACGGGTGGTTGGGCATCCTCTTTTAAGCAATATGATCTCTGGAGCCTATCGACGATGGACATTTTAAATATGAAGTTGAAGTAGGGGGCTTTATTATAGTTACACGGTAGTTGATTCTGCCACGAGACTAAAGCAAACTGTTGAAAGAGTGTCATGCGGCGGCTGGCTGCAATGATTACACCATACCAGTTTTCCAGTTTTTCCAACGACTACTTTACTCTTTCTCTCGAAAATACCAGTATCGTTCACCAAATTGCATTTTAGCATATAACATATGCTTCGGATTGGCGTATTGTTGTTGTTTAGTTTCGCATACACTTCAGTGAACCGTATTGCCTCGCCTTTTCGAATTCGAGTTAAGCTAAGTGCCCTGAAGCATCGTTTAATATAATTCCCCAAAAGAACTTCCTTCTGGAAAAGCGAACTGATATGTGACTTTCATGACTGCAGATGATAATCAGCAAGGAGCAACTTATGGAGGAATGGAACGCGGAGGCAGGAATCAGCAGTAAGTCGAGTTGCTATTCAGAGCTCAGCGTTGAGGAGAGCCGGCGTATAGCTGAGGAGAGACAAGAGATGATACAGCAAAAGACCGCTGTGGGAGGACGACCGAATCTCAGAAAGGTACGTAATTAAACGGCTTTTTCTTTGGCATCACCGTATACGTTCTTTATGTTATGGTGGCGGATGCTCGTCATCTTGAATACGTTATGCATTTTATACGGTCGATGGCGAATTATGTACAACAATTCGAACTAAGCAGATTTGAATGGATTGAATGTCAAATCAATTGATATGTTCAGCAATCATAATCAGTGCTGTTCGGGGTCTTTTTTTCACAATATTTTTCGTAATAAAATGAAATTTTTCCACCAAATACCCCAAAGCGTTTTATGCACAAAAATCAGCAGAAAAACAAGTGTTGGGAATGGGATCGGTATTTTGCGTTTTGGTTATGTGGGACTGAACCTTGATGTGCTTTTGTATTGTTTGCTCTTTTTTTTGTTAAGGAATGTATGGTAATGTTGTTGTTCATGAAACTTAAGCTTTTGCGCATCTTCATTTTATTGTGGTATGCCAGAGGTGAGGGGTAAGAACGTGAGGACAGCTAAGGCAATCGTAGAGATCTCATATCAGCCTTATCGACTAAAAAGCGTGACATAAAGACGGCCATGTAAGCTACCAGAAATAGTGATGAAACAAAGAGATGATGAAGAACCACATTGTTTTGCGGCTATCTTTTCTTCCCACTCTCTACTAAGAGTTGTTCAGTTTTTTTACGCCAGTGTATTTTCGGCGCTTAATTTATCCGAAATTGTTTTGAGGGGCGCTTAATGTTACCAGATTTCAACATGGTAACCGATCATTTACCTCCAATCAATTTGACCGTTTCGGTGTCGATGCTCGATGAAACGTCTTCGGTTGCTACCACTACAATGAATATAGGTATGTAGTTTGCGTTCGGTGTCATTGCTTTTCAAGTTGTGTATTAGCAGAGCGATGATGGAGAAATAGGCAAACAAAGAGAAATGACAGTTTGCGCGTTTTCTTTACGCTAACCTACACTGCATCAATTTCACTTTCTTAGACAAAATAAGAAACAGACATGAAACTTGAATGAAGATGTTATTACCTTCTAGGCTTCTCATTTTGTCTGAAGTGTTTAAGCGGAATTTTGGTATGAAAACTTGTTAGAGCAACGATCAGTAGTGAATCGCTGTTTTGTTGGACAAAGAACTAATAGGGGCGCGGTGACGATGTTCATAAACGAACTCATTTTTTTGTTGCTCGCATTCAATTTGTAGTTACTGATTGATTTGTCTGTGCGCTGGTTGCATTTTGAGTGCAATTTGGGCGCCGAAATTGCAATCTAGGAAAAATTTTAGCCCCACTAGTAAACAATCGTCAAAGAATCATGCCTGCAACTTTTCCAATCAAGAAATGGAGCTGTCGCTATTCGCTGTGCCGTTAGCCTCGACCTCTTTCTGCGCCTAAATATTTCCTTCCCTCCGTAGGTCATGGTTCAATTTTTTCACTGGATTAGCGATCTCAGTTGAAAGCTGAAACAGGCGCAACTCAGTTTTCTTTAGAATCGCCGTTTTCTCCCTTTTTCATTATTTTTTTCAGATCTTTTTCATCATTTAATTGGTTCAATCCTTTTTTTCGATACGACTTTAGCTGAAATTCGGGCTGCGATTTGCGACTTTCAACCATCGCCTTCAGTTTGGGGAATGGTGGAAACGGTACGCTCATTTACGCTTCCGCACTGTACTGTTTGTTAGTGATGGCGTTTAACGCAAAATAAGAAAGGTAGAACATTAAACGCTTTAACTATTTTTAGATATAGAAGGAGACGATGACACTGGAAACATCAATCCCATCTCACAGTCTTCTGACTCGGCCGAGATTATTTATGAGAGTTTGTCAGCACCGGTTCTCGTTGCTGATGTTTTGGTTGTTTTTGTCCTTTATTTTGATACAGTTGGAGTCAACCATGTTTATAGCTATCGTCCGCCTCTAATTTTCGTGTATGCTGATTCCAACTATTAAGTGAAACTTCGTGTACACTTGAGCCGTTTATATTTCGTGGTTTTAGATGGTCACGTCCGTTCGTATAGCTACCAGTTGATTAGGCAAGCACCAGGTTTATAATCTCAAAAAAATTTTAGTACGTTTTATTGAACAGTAGTGGCTGTTCTTGTTATGTTATGAGAACACTATAACATTTAGTTTACAAAGGTTTAGATTCTTAAAAAGGTTCGGAAGTTGATGGGACCGTTTTTTTCCTTGTGACGTTTGTGACGATAGATGATCATAAGTAAGTTATTTCGTTGATTTATGTTCTCTCGAAGTTACTGTAGGTGATGAAATTGTCGTAAATTGCGGTGCATAGTCAAATTGTTTGCCGAATCGTCAAAAAACGCTCGTAATTTCAAACGCAGCGTTCTTGGCGAATGTTTAACGTGTGTAATGTATTTGATTACGATGATATTCAGTGTTGCCTTCATGGAACTTTTATTGTTCGTCAATGCAGTGCACATACTATTTGAAATTGTTTTTCATTACCCATTTAACTATAAGATATGATAGGAATTTGTTCGTTAATCAGTTTTATTATGTTGTATTATGTCTGATAAATACGTATAACGAATCAGCTAAGTTGTGCTATGATTATTGGTTTTTCTAGATGAAATGGTTTTCGACGAGCGAAAACATTTTTAAAATTGTCAGTTATGACGATTTCGATGTAATGAATGATCATAAAGCATCGGAAGTGAATTCAGTACTCTCAAGTTTGGCTGTAATTTGTACTTCGTGTTGTTTTCGCATATTGACTCCGCCAATTTTGACTATGCTTTGGCTATTTCGCATTTTGACAGTTTCACTGTAAATTGATTATTCGATTTTGTGCTATAAACATACTTGGTCATAAATATCGTGAGTGCTCAACATGATCGTTCCAGTTGTCTTTGGGCATAATTCAAAAGTGTCATTGGCGTATCATGCTCAGTTCTGAGCACATAGCAAAGGAGAGTTTAGACGGAGCGCGCACACTCGCAAATGCGTCGTCGATTGTTTGGGAGATGAACACAACTGATCTGGATCTCACTGAACGATCATAAACACAGTTGTGTTTATGATCGTTCAGTGAATGGTCATTCAATGTGCAGTTTTTAAGGGTAGTTTACGAAGGTCTCCATCCATTTTTTTTTAAAATTGACCATTCCAATTAGTTATTTTGTTCATCGCTCTCTGAAAGTTATTCCTAAGCAACTATTAATTATCATTTGATTTTCATTTAGCTTCATCTGGCTCAAGTAGGACACATAGACATGAAGCGATATTACCTCCGTCGTTTCATGCGTACAGTTGGTACTACTGTTGTATTGCGATGAGTGCTGAAGTTCGCATTCATCAGATGGATGATGGAGGCAGTTGTTTTCAGAAGCGAAGAAATAGCTTGCATTGAATGTAGTGCGCAGACCACAGGTGTGGCCTATTACGGCGCTATAAAAGACAACCGTAAGCGTTCGAGTGCGCAGTTTTGCTGTGTTGATAATCATGAAGTCGCTCGCTAATATGATTGGCGATTTTACCACAATGCATCGGACCCCTGATTATAAGGCCAAATCACCAACGATGGGCACAAAACCAGGATTTGGTGGACGCAGACATTCGCTCAATCTTGCGGTCGGCGTTTCGGTAGGTGATTGTTTTGAACTTTTATGATATCTCAGGCCCAATGCAATGGTGGGTATAATTTCGTTTCATCGAAATATATATATCGATGTTGGGACTGGAATTAATTTATTGGGACCGGAATCAATTGTACTTGTTACCAATATGGATAAGAGAAGAACCTTAAAGAATAGAATTCAATGACACGGATGGACGGAACAGTTTGTAGCCAATATTTTCGCTTATCAACCATAATCCCAGCAAACAGTCTTAAACAATCACATGTGAAGTAAACTCATGAACTCTCCTAATACGTCTTCGCAGTTCAACCGCTTTGACAGAAAGTGAGTAAAAGAAAGTGCTAAACTTGTTGAGTGTTGTAACTTTCGATGATCAATCGTTGAATTGTTTAGCTGGGCTTTTTTTTGCTTCTCCTTCATGCAATATGCATGATAAGTTTAGCTTGACTAAATATCCAGAAATGAGCGTCGAGAGTTAATCATTAGAGATGCAATTCTTGAGTTGTTATTTCTATTATGCAAATAAATTATCTCCCCATCATCCCTTTTATGACATTATCTTGATTTATTGATATGAATCGTCTTAGCAAAGAGTGCTAATTCTGAGAAAGCTTCTGAGGAAGATTTAAGCCTAAACTATTTCAATTAATTAAGTTTCTTGGCAAAGAGTGTCGATGCTGAGAAAACTTTAGTTTTGATTGGTCTATTTCAATTAATTAAGTCAAGTTCCTTTAAGCTATACTCGGCACATCTCTTTCTCTTTTCACCATTTGTTAATAACACCCGTAGATTTATGACGCAGTTCATGCAGATGTGAGCAAAAAAAAAAGGAAAAAAAAGGGAAGAAAAATGGCGTTGATCAACGAAAAAGAAATCAACTGAAATTTGTAATCGAGTTTTATTCGTTGTGCTCAAGTGCACTACTCACTCGCTCACTTCTTTGCGTTACTATCATTACGCATTGAACTTCCTTATTTGATTAATTATCTTATTTACGAATGTGAAGACGTTTTGATCTGTGAGCGATTCATTCGTAACACTTTGGCTGACACCTCCCATTACAACAACGCCCATATAATATTGCGGTACAATTCGCTCTACACTTAATATCATCGCACAACAGTTTTCGTTGTATGTTAAATGTCGATTTCATGACAGTTCACTTTAGTGATAAGTCGAAAATAGGCAAAACTATCAGTTCGTTTTGACAAAAACCTATTTGATCGTATTAACCGACCACAGTG
>JPKZ01002429.1:431226-442643 GCA_000803305.1 Toxocara canis
AGCTAATGCATGCAGTCGCCTTTAGTGAATGGGTTTTGCAGACGTTATATGTTAATTATACGTATGGGATCAACACTCATAGATGAATGAATGCAGCACTTCTAGATAGGTAGTAATATGAAAAACATTTTGGTTAAGTACTGTTTGTTTGGCGAGCCGATTGCATTTTTTTAAATGCAAAAAGTAGTGAGTGTCGTAAAGTAACGATAAACATTTTAGAGTGGGCCTCTTGGAACCTCTCGTAGGGGCGAATGGACCATGGGCCATATTCCTACCAAATCGGGAAATTTCAAGGGAAAGAGTGGTGTCTAGTCTAATGTACGGTACCATTTGTGTTATGCCTGTAATTTCAAATTCCAGTTGATGAGTGATCGTCGCTTACATCAAACGTAACTTCAACGTTAGCCGTGTTTATATAACACTTTGAAAATGTAGTCTTTTTTTTGTTGTCAATATGTCGATTGTCTGGGTTGTTGAAGGGTAACCAACTGAGAGGGGAGAAGTTTGTTTCGAAAGACGTTCTCGTCTATCACGTCAAATGAACATCATGATGAGCATACATACACAAACACACACGCATACACACACACACACATACACACACACACACACACACCATCAACGGCGTAAAGAAAACGTGTTTTTCATCGTTAATCAAGAACGCATCGTACGTACTCTTTACGCATTGCACGACGACGTCATATGCGGCGGTTCATTGTTTGATGCCTCGAACATAGAACGAACACCACGCGAAATTCGCTTGACGCATTTTGTAAATAGCTGATTTTTAGCCGGCGATAAGCTGATCGCTTTTAAATTATTCGTATATGATTTTTATAGAAAAAAGATAAACACTCACTATATGTCAAAGTTGACAAAAAAGGACAAATTTTCAGTAATTTTGCTGTCAAAGTGTCAAATTGGTGAAGCAACGTAGGAATTATTTTTGCTTTGGCTAATATTTCTCGTTTCTTCTAACGATCTTTAAATGGGATTAAGAAGCGTCTGACTATGTTAAACATAAAAATAGCATGTTAGATTTTCAGTTGATAATTGTGATGAAAATTGATACGGATAATTTGATATGATAATTGATACGAGATGAAATTATGATGAAAATTCCCTTAAAATTTTCTGGAAAAAAAACCGAAAAGAACAATGGATTGATAAGCAGAAAGAGGAAAGGTAACAGAAGGCGAAATCGATGACATTCATTGCCTTTGATTTCTTTTGCAATCATATTGCCTTACCGGTGCAGTCGTATAGTTTACGCAGATGGCTAATGCCTCAAAGTCAATAGTTTTCATTGTTGACCGAAAATTTCCCGGGAAAATATTTCGTTGGATTTTCCGGGCACTTTTTTTCGTTTTCTTTCTCGGCAAGGGATGAGTTGGCGTTAAATGCTGATATCGATTTATTGATAAGCTCAGGCTATAATAAAATAACCTCAAAATCAATTAAGTACATATGATAAAACCTTCGAAATACTACTGGTCGAGGTAAATGAAAAACACATTTCATATACATAAGATTTGGGGGATATGAAACGAGTAAAACGTATTTAAATTATGTTTAAGGTAATCGAGTATGCCTTATTTTTCCCACTGGTTACGGTCCCATGTTTCGAATAAGCCTACTTAATTTTTCGATCAAGCGACAATGTTAGCTTCAAGTTGCTATTGTTTGAAAAAATAAAATAAATATTCGATCGATTACCATAGCGATCACTTTATGAAGTGCTTCAATTTGCATTTTGCGTTCGATATATTCCATATATTCCAGTGCTTTCCGTTCAACTTTTTAACTCAACCGTTGGTTAGTTTAATGATTGAAAAGAATGTTCCTAATAGTTTAGTAGCTAGATCGAATTCTTAACAGTTTAGTTGCTAAATCGGAGATAACAGTATGCATTCGTTAAATTGTATTATTTTTCTGCTAGCGTGCCTTTCACCTCGTTCATTTATTTATTCGTATACGATCTTAATTTGTTGTTTCGTTTTATATGGCATTTTTGTGTTGCAATAAGATGAAGTAGTGGTGTGTCGTTGAAAGCATTAAACATCACTTAACAACAATATGATTTATGGTTTTCGTTCAAAGAAATTGATCATTAGCATAGAATTCGCTCTGCTTTTTTTTTGTGCGTCGATCTATTGCATTCAAACACGACAACGAAATGCAAAAAGGTTGAGTTATTTCGTCATTTTGGCAACGAGTTTCACGACGTTTCTTTTTCGCCAATAATTTCGCACATTGTTTTTTACGCCCAATTATGAAATTCGATTTGCATTTTGCTTCACGGAAACCCAATAAACACTAAATTCTGATTGCTTGTTTGAGAAATAAGTTGAAAAATCTCCATCATTCCGCAACTGCAAATGCCATCCGTAACTGTTCACTTTAACTTCAGTTCACTTTTCGCCTCACTTTAACATTAGTTGTTCCACACAGTTCAATGAAACCACGCTGACCAAGGAGTGTTATTTATGATCAAAATGTGGACGTTATGACTATGCTAAGATACGCGGTGTCCGTTGATCGCAGTAAGATAGTAAATAATACATTGGTGTTTTCTTTAATTACTCTAATCGACTATATAAAGCTTACGACAAAGATTTCTTCCATTAATGTCTGAAGGAATTTTAACGGTTTTAGAGCACAATATCTTCTCTTCTTACGACACAATGAATAGTCGGAACACATAAACACACCCTATACATAGAGATGATAGGCAGACGCAAGGAATTTGGTGGGGTTCAAGACCTTGCTAAAGTCGAAGAAGCAATGTTAAAATAATAGATCGCGCATGATCCATATGCGATTGCAGGCATGAAAATATTTGATTGAATTGCATTTGATCATTATCGTTCTACTTTGGGAGAGAAAGGAATTTGTGCGGGAATGACGATCTCGAACGTAACACAAAAAAAAAACTTCGAATCTCTTTGCAAAACTGAGAATTGCACGTTTTGCAAAACTGACAATTGCAAACTAATTGACTTGCCGAAAACGATTTGTAAATTTTCTAATGCGCAAAACCGGCTGCGTTATTTTTTCGTTCAAACGCAAAAAGTTCTACCGAATAATTTGCAAATGGTTTTAGGATGAGATTCCACCGTTCAGCGTTCCACGTCGTACGAATCGTCGTCAATCAGTAGCGTGTACATCTGATGAGGGTATCGATGCGACCGTATCGGCATGGGCAAAAATAAAGGAGCAAGGACGACGACAATCTGCACCAGTGATTGGACGTAGTGATGCGTTTCACAAAAAACTTGCACATCTTAGACAGAGCAATTCGTTGAGCAGTGCCGATGAGGAGGATGAAGATGCTGAAGAAAAAGTAAGAAAAAAAATAAAGAAAATATTCGATATGAAATGACGAAGAATTTTCCTTCCTTTATCTAAAATACAATAACAGTGTGATTATGGTTTTTTTTTTGTAAAAATAACGAAAAAAAAATTGATCGTTCCGCTCTTCTTGGTTTCCGCGAATTACAACTGTTCGGCATAGGATTATGATAAATTGAAAATATATGCTGATATGATAAATTAAAAATATACGCTATGTTCCATGCCGTGAGCGCATTGAATGGAAATTTGTGTTTAGAAGTTGTGGTTTTTCCCTTTTGAGCCTAAACGAGGGAAAAATTTTATTTACGAAATCGTGCTGACGAAAATTTTGACGAAAGTTTTCGAAAAAACTTCAGTCGGGAATTTCTCTCATCTCCAGATTTCCGTGTTTTTCCTTCATCAAACCTCCTTATGCGCTTTCAAGACTACTGATCCTGCGCTCGAAATCCCGTACGAGCTAATGATATGCTGCATTAAGTAAAGTTTCATGGGGTAAAAATTGGCCGAAAAATTTGAGAGCATTTTCCATTCGAGTGGTGAAGTATCATCAGGTGTGCGGTAGGACAGTCAAATGAAAAAAAAAACAACCGTGAAGTATTGCCATGAATTTTTGATAAAGTGAATGAGCAAAAAAAAACATTTTATTCCCGACGGTTAACGTCCATTTCTGTGGGCCACATTTTAAAACAAACTCTAATTAAACATAATTTTTAACTTACTATTAACGGCAAAGTTAATTTTTACCTTAGATATGAGTCAAATAATTCTTTGAGAGAATTCACAATTAGACGTCACTTTATAGGCATATTCACGACGTAGCTCTAAGCAAGCGTTCATGAGCTTGCTCGAAGCGGCCAGGGAGAACAAAGAATCACCGCAATCGGAGCAACTAAATGAGCCAAAAATGCGACGAGGCTCCGGGTCGCCGAAATCGTCTGAGAAACATTATGCGCATCGAGCTTCGGTTGTGTTCATTGATGATAACTAAGTTAGCTCTATCCAATCGTCGGCCCCCGCTCGGGTATAAGAACGTTATGTCGTTTTGTTTTTTTTTTTTTGATGAAATATATGGAAGTGGTATTTGGGCGTCAGAACTGCACAGCGATATAAACTTCCCGAGATATAAGATGAAAGTGCCACGACCATAAGCGTCATAAGCTAAGCTATATTCGAAAGTATCACCACCGTAATTATAATAACCATGGCGCTGAATGCCTAGATTAAAACCAACACTACCGAAATGGCGGATACAAACATCAATTCCTAAAGGTGATCATGACCCCTATGTATCTGTAACAAAATCCGTGCGCAGAAAATGCTGGTTACTTACAATTTGTCTTCAAAATAAAAGGTCGGGAAGTGATAACGCTTCCGCTTTGAAAGCAGGGAGAATCATATTGAGGTGGCTTTGTATAAGGTGAAAAGCTTTTAGTTGTTTTCATACGATATTGTCGAACAAATACGAGCACATAAAATTGTCATAATTCCAAAGGCAAAATTCAACGCATAAAAAATATAACGTTTAAGGACTTTGCAAATAAGTCGCTAACATTGAGTTTACAGTAAATTTAGATGAATTCCATTGAATTTAAAAAATTGTCTTCCCGAAATTTAAAAAATTTCTTTTGAATATTTCGCCAGGAAAAAAATTCTATTAAAATTTGTCCTATTTGTGGAAGAATAAATTCTTCGATTAGTCAAAGACAGAATAATCAAAAAAGTTCTTTTTCAAAAACAATTCTAAAGTTATTTCGATTTTCATACAGAGGAAAAGTAAAGTAACTTCCTTTGCTCCGATTTCGCTAAAAAGAGGTCTTTCAAGAAACCTGTTTTTTTAGCGGCGTCTAAATAATTGGACGCATTATCCAGATTTCAATGTACGTAACGAAAAACACTATTTAGAAGTTCGCTAAAAAAAAGGGAATTTTTGAATTGACAAAGATTTTGATCGAAATTGATCGAAAGTGAGCGCATCACAGCTACTAACTAATACTGTGAAGAAAATGAGCATTGGATCATACAAGTAGCTTCGAGATGACCCTCAACTGCGGTCTGGTCGTGATGTTGCGTATAGAGCGACTCTTCTAGGGGGGGATGGGAGAGGGAGTGGGATGGAGGGGCCCTGAATGATGTGTCACCAGTTTGTTTCGTTCCTCTCAGAAGACTGGCATGTAAAGTTAACGATTCGTCTTACTCATTTCCCGGCCTCGTTCTAGTGATGCCTAATCTTTGTTGTTTTTTTTTTCAATTCCTGAAATAATCCTTGAAAGTCAATGCGAATGTTTCATGACGACTATTTCTCATGAAGCAATTAGCAAACAAGCTAATGAGCCACGCTTTAGGGTAACTGTTTTGCGATGTATTGAAAAGAAGAATAATTTTAATGTAGCCTTTAAAACGTAGCTTATAAGTCCCTCTAGACAGAAGAATAACAGAAGCAGTGAGTGATGAGAATGAGGGTAACATGATACTGTCTTTAAACGATTTATATACGTCCAAACATTTTCATAAGATTTTCCTATATATATATACACTCTATTAACTAATTCTCATTAGGTGAATTTTATCTGCTTATGAACACAATCGTCATAATGAAAGGCACTTGCGCCACTTGCACTAATATAAGTGAATATTTTCACCATGCGGATTGTCACCAAGAGTTATATTTGCCTACTGTGATTGAAATAAGAGAACCATTACCCCATGCTGTAAACTGTTGTCTCCTCGATTCGAATATATTGTATGCAGTAATATTTTTTTCCATATTTTTTCATACAATTTTGTTTTCTATTTATAGAACATGGATAATACGATTCGACATGATTAAAGTGCTTGATCATAGATTATTTGACTCTGAAAGTTTCCAAGCTTACAGTACAGTAAAAATTTCCACTCTTACAGTACAGTAAAAATTTCCACTCTTACAGTACAGTAAAAATTTCCACTCTTACAGTACAGTAAAAATTTCCACTCTTACAGTACAGTAAAAATTTCCACTCTTACAGTACAGTAAAAATTTCCACTCTTACAGTACAGCAAAAATTTCCACTCTCACAGTACAGTAAAAATTTCCACTCTTACAGTACAGTAAAAATTTCTGCTCTTACAGTTCAGTATTGTAGCAAAGTAGAGCTGAGGAAAGTATGAAAAATTGAACACAATTTAGTGTGGTGTTGTACTTAAAGAGTTCACGTGAATTGTAATTAAAACGTCGTAAAAAATTATGAATAATACGATGCGATACTGATCTGTAGAGCTGTTTGATCTATGGTCAAGTATTTAAAAAATGTTAAATTTTCTTGCAATGCGTGATGTTTATTAAAAGACGAAGTGATGTGAACAATGCTACTGCTAATAACGGTAAGCGCCGCATTTGGCGCAAATGTCACACTACTCACACTACAAATTTCCACCCAGTTTTCGTAAGGTATCTAACAAATACAATACATGATCGATCGATTCGTTATCGCTACATTGTATGCAAGATGCTACCGTAATGTTGAATGTTACCGTAATGTTACCGTAATGCTGAATGTTATCGTAATGTTACCGTAATGTTGAATGTTATCGTAATGTTACCGTAATGTTGAATGTTATCGTTATGTTACCGTAATGTTGAATGTTACCGTAATGTTACCGTAATGTTGAATGTTATCGTAATGTTACCGTAATGCTTTTGTTGAATGATATCGTTACACCACTGTATGTAAATGAATTCAATGAAATGTATGCATATGTTTGGCAAACGTTATGTGTGCTAGTGAAGTTAGCGCTGTGATATGGTGTATTTTTAATGTGCTTCATGGAACAAATATATTATGATGGTCGTACTGTTCTGTTTCTGAACGCATCACCGTTGTAGCGCGCTTTGGCAATTTTTTATATGCAAAACGCATTTTCGTTTCTGCCCACAAATAACTAATTAATTAATTTATTAAATGGATAAATAAATGAAATAGATAAATCAAATAAATAAGTAAACAAATAAATAAATAGTAGGTAAATCAATAAATTAATTAAGTATATACATAAATAAATAAATATATACTTACAAATATATATACACTCTAAGTCTCTTTGTGTGCCAGTGTGTTTGGCAGTTTGAATTCGAGAACGATGGTGTAATGCGAAATCTGACTGTGATGTATGCCCTAGTATAGACTCCACTAGGTAATTTGAGGTTGGTTCTGGGACCACATGGGAAGTAATGGGCAGTGAAGTCAGGGATTTTCCCAAGCAAAATATTCGTATCCATTTTGCAATTGTTCGTTTTGCATAATTTACTCTGATCGGCTCATTTTATAGAAAAAAATTTTGCAGGAGATATATGCGAGCAATCGGATCAGCTGAATTATGAATTTTTCGCAATTGTAAGAATCCATGAAACTTGCAAAAGTGATCTCTAAACCGTTAAAGCTCATATCTTGCAAGCCGTCTAGTATATATTCCTATTTATTTTGCGGGGGATGAACCAGCAGGTCGGGTAGTAGCTCAGTAGGAGAGCTTTCGCTTCATATTCGAGGAGATTTGGGTTCGATCCCGATTTGCTTCCCCGACGGATCGCCAGCAGGGTGACAACTAGGCGTCCCGAGAGTGGCGAAAACAATCATGCGAGGGCATGATTGTCAGCTGCATCGATACGGGAATGGATGAGACTACAGCTACCTTCGCCCCCCTTGTTCTGATAACGCAACGAATGTTTTACTTTAACAAGTACAAATTCTGATTTTAACGACCGACTTGTTTCAGTTGGTTTTCTTAGTCATCGGAGTTTTCGAATTTACTGCTCGAGTAAAAAATATTTCATTATTTTTGTCTATCGGTGATCTTCGATCCAAGCCAATCAGCAATAATTAGAATTGTTCGCTCGACAACACTTTTAAAATAGTGCCCTAATAACAGCATGACGTCTATCGAACAACGATATCTAAGGAATGTGATCGTGTGTTTATTGCTTTCGTGGTTTATACGGTACCAAAAAATAAAAAATAAAAATTTTCATCAGCGTATAAAATGTTTGTGAATCTCTTAACGTACAATATTCGAGAGTTATCAACTAAGAGGATTTTTTCTTCAAATCTTCTACAGTCTTAATTTTTTAATTTCTTAATTAGTGCATGCTTTCATTTTTTTGTAAAAATTTTATGCATCTTATAGTTTAGTTCTTTCTCGCTCTAGTTCTCATCCAGTTATAGTCTCACACTTTTCTAGTTTCAGATGAATGAAAAACTAGAAATTTATCGCAATAAAAAAACCCGAAATTTTAACAAATGAATTTCATCACACGGTGATGACAATTTCAAAAGGTTAGCGTTCATGCGGTGAAAAAAAAAAGAAAACGAAAAGAAACTGAGGATATACAATTACTTCAAAGTCATGAATCACAGATTATGACAAACAAAGTAAACTCTCAAATGAAGCAAAACAGGTTTGTTATTGTTCTCAATCGAATATGTAGGGAAGACACTGGATGTCTAGCAACACTAAAAATAGGCACATAACTATTCACAACATTGACAATTAACATTAGTTCGATGGATTTTTTTGCCTGCAAATTTTGAAAAAAAAAATCACTTTCAAGTACTCTAATTGGAAATTGTCGGTTTTTTTGACTATTCATTTTGTTTTGAATTTTTTCAGTTAGCTGTATTGTGTATTGTAAAAAATCAATAATTTATCGATTTTTTATAGTGCAAAATATATTTTAACATATGTTCAGTTGGTCATTCATTTAACGGCTTCTATGCGAAAGCGATTAATGGTGAATTTTTTGTGCTGATTCGATCGAGAACAATTATGAAACATTGCATTTTATAAGCGCACGTTATATTTGAACGACATTTACGGAGAGATTTTTCCACATTATAAATGACATATACGTTAAAAATCTTTTTGCAAAAATTATCAATGTATTTTAGAATATGCCAATATGGATAAAATTGTGCTGAGAAAAAATTTTTTTAAAATTTTTTTTAAAAAATGTTTTTTTTTCGACACAATTTCAATTGCTGTTATTTCATAATGCGGAAAAACTGATGTGGCTAAATTTAGCAGAAACAATAATCTTATAGAGGGATTTAATTTGCAATCGGGAATTTTTTTCCTTATCTCATTAGGTCTTCGACGAAAATAGCTGATACACATTGATTGCTGTTGCTTCATAACCGGACCACTATGTCGTCGACAATCATATGTCGCAAATGCAACGATAAGAACTAATTAATTTTGAAATCCTCTTTTGGCTTTTTTCGAAGGTTGCAAAAAAAAAACCTGGAATCCAGTTTTTCGGCTTTATTCGATTAGTAGCAAGCATACTGTAAATCAACGAACTGGTTTCGATATGTTCATCATTGCCGCGATATCACCAAACACTTAACCAGTAATTATAACAACAATTATATTATTAGATCGTGCATAGTCATTTGTTCAAATAATCATTTTCAAGTGATAAAAAAAAATGAACAATTCTACGGGTTCTTTAGATATTCTTCTTTTATGATGTGCGCTTCAAAAAAAAATTTTTTTGGCAAATTTGAATTGTTGAAACGCACTATGGTGATGCTATCATTATGTGTTTATATGTCTGTCTGTTATTCTCAATTCAGTGATCACTGACTGAAGTTAATTTTGTGTTGCCTTAAGCAGGATTGCCAAAGCGAATATAATGTGAACCCTCCGATACCTAGTGCTACTTGATTTTTCCATATAGTATTTCACGATTTAAGCCAAAACTTTATTCTACTTCAGTAATAAGGACATTTCGTAAATCAGCGTTGCACTAGATAACGTTTCTGCCGGTACAGTATATAAAATGAATATATATATATATATATACCATTCACATATATATATGTTTATATATATATATACATATATATATGTGCAAGTTCCCTTGGGGAAAATTATATGGTTAGTGCGGATTACGATGTCAGCACAAAATAATGTCTGTAAAAGCAATTAATTAATTATTCTTGATCAAAGAACAACCGACGATTACGATGAGAAGTGCAAAAAATTAATTGCCCCAAAATTTCACCAAAAATAGCTGTCATCGTTCATTTGTGCCTATAGTAGTGCTATTTCTATTACACCTTTGGGAATGGTGACTGATAAACGCATCAAATAATTCGTTCGTTGTTGGCGACTTGTTAGCACTCTGGTGCTAGAACCGGTTTATCGTTGTGTGCAAGGTGCAGAGCAAAACTTCTCATACATAATTCAGCCAACTTTCAAATGCTCAAGCAAACATCTTGGTATAATACAATATGTTAGGCGAACTTTTTGATATCGTTTTGGTGTTCAGTATACAGCGAAGTATAAATTTCATTTTGCTTTCATTGTGGTATGTGGGTAGTGAGTGTGATACTTGCCGTTGTCGAAGCATACGATAACGCAGCATTACTTCCAAAATTCTTAAGATGCTCTGTTTCGCATTCTTTTGGACAATTCGCAGGTTTCAGGGGCATAGTTACTGTTAGCGATCGCCGTCGTTTACGTCGGCTGAGCGCTGTCGTCACGATGACGGACGTCGAGATCGTAGAAGAGAAAGTGCACTGCAATCCCAAATGGCCAGCTTAGAAGAGCGTCACGTAACACGAGGTGAAAATAGGAGTGCTCCGTTGCATACTTGCGAGCAAGCCGAAATACGGCCAAGAGCACGCAAATTTAACTACATCTTGGTTTAGCTAATACAACCATTATACTCTAAAACCAGGCCTTTACTCTGAATAAACTTGTCTTCACTCACTGAGTCTTTCGCCGCCTGGTCGGGTAAAGCCAATCGTTGGTGTATGGTCACATCCAATCATAACCGTTTGAACTGCCAAGAACTACCGTCTTCGTTGACCATAAGATACTATCATATGGTACTTCCTTCATGTTCTGTTTATAAATCGTTATGATTTTCTCTTCGAACAATGAACGACGTCTTATTTATGGCGCCATACACTAGCCTTCTGATCATCGTTCCGAAACTCGCCGTGATGGTTGCATGGCATAACAGCAAATATCAGTGGCATTTAAAATTCATATTCAAGCACGCACCTGTTTCCGCCCCCCCCCCC
>JPKZ01002429.1:466745-481460 GCA_000803305.1 Toxocara canis
AACTGAATTTTTTAAATTGGAATTTTGCTTAATTGAAAAGTAGATGAAACAATTCGAAAATTTCTATATTTAATAGCTTACAATAAAATTTTCACTTAAATCCGAGTGTACATTAATGACTTAATGACTTAATTTAATTTTAATGACTTAATTTCTCCGTCTTAATTTATTCGAGTTCCTTGAGCAAGTAATACTCATTGATGATTTCCTACCCACATTGGAGCTAATGAAACTTTTGTTTGAGCTTAGATTTTATGGCGTTGTCATGAAGTGAATGGTTGATTTAAAAAATTTTCAATAAAGATAATAAGAAGACTCAATAAGACTTTTTTGTTTTAGACTTAATGCTCTTACTTAATCGCGACATTAATTAAAATTATTTTATTCTTAAACGTTTCTATTTTGGTAATTTTATATTCGCATAAAGAATCCGAAAACACATTAGTACACTTGTAGATAATATCAATTTAGTTATGAGCGATTATAAATACCATTTCTGTCTAAAATTCTAAGTTTCACATACGGTTTGGCTGCATCACTGAAAACAGCTCTAATTAATTAAACTAACATTTCGAACTGATTTATTTGAACATCGGTTGTGTTGTCTAAAAAAACTGTTTAAACGATCTCGCTTAACAATTGCCAGTTATCATTTGTTTTAACTGATATGATTTTCAACAAAGTAAAGCTTTTTAAAATCGATCGTTCACTTTTTTAGCTAACGACTGAAGTTTTTAGCAAAAAATTGCACAACATGTTAGCAGTGATATGTTAACAGTGATATGTTAATAGTGGTATGTTAGCAGTGATATGTTAACAGTGATATGTTAACAGTGATAACATCTACAAGAAATGTAGTTAGTGGCTCCGTGCAGTTGGGCAAAATAAAAGAATAAGAAATAGATCCCCAACTATATAGAACTTTTGATATAATCATCAACTGAATGCATCGTATCTGACTTTATCCATGTCGGCTCTATTGTGTGCCGTTAAGTAATACCACAAAAACATTTGCGCAAATTTTATTCATTCTTCTTTTGCATATTTAAATATTAACAAAAAATATTTAATAACTGCAACATTCAACACAAGAAAAATTCGAAAAAGAATCGAATTTTACAGCGAAACAAATAATACATGTGCAATTTGAGATCATAATATCGTGAATACTATTAACACTCAAAATGCATCAACAAAAAATACACTGCGAAAAAATGATTGGGAGCAACCAAAGAAAAGAAAAAAAGAAAAAAAAATAGAAAAAAACCATTAAACGTTAATGATCCGATAGGCTAGCTGAACAAATGCTTACACGAATCATCACAGCTTTAACTCAACGTGTAATACACAAACCGAGAAAGCATCAAATCACAGCCGAGAATTTTCGATACAAAACAAAAACAAGTAGATCCTAAAAAAGGAAAATAAATTAGGTTGGTTGGAAAAAGAATTTCCTAGACTTATTCATTTTAATTTAAACTGAGGCAAAGGCTGTCTGTATAATTAGCTTCTCGTTAATTGAGAAAAAAAAAGAGAAAAAAGTTTTCGAATAATTTCCATTGTGATCGTCGCCGAAACAGTTAGGAAATGTGGTCGTGAAGTGAATAGAATTTCCGATACAACAAAGTTGTCCTAGAAAATTGAAGGCGAAACAAGTTCAAATCATCTCGATGAATTAAAAAAAAACGACCGATATGTTGCTTGAAAAAAAAAGAAGCTACATTTTAGAATTTTGCAAAAAAACAAATCTATACGTATACAAACATAGACGTTGTTGAATAAAATGCTATAAGTGGCGATACACGTTCATTTTCGATGTATCCTATAGACGTGTGTTGATAGCACCGAAATTATTCGAATAGACGGCAACCGATCCGCAAAAAGTTTCCGATCCTCGTCGGGAATACTTTTGGCGACGACATCTTAAGATGTTCTCGATTTCTTCGTTTGACTTACAAATTGACGAATTCCTTCGCTTGTCATCGTGCTCTACAAAATTTCATTCTCTTTAAACTCATTCAAAGCACTACTATATAGGGCGAAAAAAGAAAATGCGAAAAAAAGAAAAACAAAGAAAATGATATCGTATTCAAAGGTGAAGCTGATATGAGGATCATCAATCAGGTGGAAGGCTGATATGGTTATTAGGTGGAAAACTGATACGATCATTAGGTGGAAAGCTGATATGATCGTCAGATGAAGCTGAATTGTATTTATTTCGAAATCTAAATTCTAAAGTGCGAATATCTCCTTTGAGAGTTGATTTATTCGAACAGAAACTATATCTATTCTTTGTTTTATTTATTGATAATATTCGTCAATGTTATTGATAATATTATACGATATTCAGTATTGATAATTGCTGATTACTGATAAGCTACAATAATTATTATTGATAATATTCAGTATTCTTCGATGTTGGATGCATACGTTCGTCCACCAAAATGGCTTTTCTTATTGAGTTATTTGTTTGCATATTTAAAAACCCATTCCACTAATATTCTCGAGGCGAAAGAAATTCAAAACTATAAGGACCAATCGAAATAGCGAGGAATTAGTGACTAGTCGAATATATCGAGCATGATAAAAGCAAAGGCAAAATTTTGCAATAAAAATAAATTTTATCAGCAATAGCAAGCAATTCAATTGGTCCTTATAGTTTTGAAACTCTTTGAGGGAGATAGAGCGATTTTATGCTTATTTGGTCTGCTTAACAAATTGATGACATTTGCAATGTCAAGTGGATTATAAATGAATAGACAAATTAAATTAGGTTTTAAATTAATGATTGGTCGTTAATTTATCATTAATTTTAAAAAGCTCAAAATTTTAATTAATTTTAAATAGCACAAAACTAGATAAATTAGGTTCGTAAGTAAATAGAGATGATGACCAAGAATGAACGTACTACTGGCAAAGATGATCTCGTTGCTTACCAGATGACTGAGAGGTCTGCTTACGAAGTTTACCGAATTTTGGCATAAAGCTCATCGTTGCTCTCGGTACACGTACGGATGGCTCGGAAAGTCGCCGAAAAGACGGATCCATGCTAACTTGGCCGGATGCTATCGTTGCACTATTCGTTGAAAAATGTCGTGTACGCATTGAAACATCACAATCCTATAAAAATTTTTCTATGAAATACAAAAAAAAGAATGTAAAAATTATTGTACAAATTTTTCAGTCTCTTTTTCAGAAATATAAAAATTATCCAACAAATTTCAATGATTTCTCTTGATCTCGTAGATTACGAATTATTTTTTAGAAAAATAAATTTCTACGCTGAAAAAACAGAGAAATTTTCCCCCAAGAAAAAAAATCCATGAAAAATATATCTTTAGTAAACTTATTTTCAGAATCTCATCTCTTAAATGCGAACTGTGAATTCAGCCTATTATGAAGCACCGCTAACAGCAAAGATTCCCAGAAAGTACCCTCCCTCCCCTCCCGTACCCCCCTCCTCTCATGACGATGACGAAGAGATAATTATACTTCATTTAAGCGAAGAAATTTGTGGTGTTGAACGATTATTCGAGAAATGGCGAAAAAATTTGCGGCAAACAAACGACGACTTTGGCGTTGTTATTTGCCGATTGGACTAACGATCACTGTTGATGTCGCTTTCGGAATATCAATTCGATTAAGTTCATGGTCAGTTTAAACCACAATTTCGTTCCCTAAGAACTATGTAGAATTTTCTTTTCTTAAAAAATTTTCACGAAAACAAAAATGAATTTTTATAGGCAATCAAGAATGAATTCAGTTTTTGGCTAGTATTTCACATTGGATATCAATACTCTATATGAGAAAATTTTCATAAATTTCTCAAAAGCGTTTTTTTAAAATATTTTTTGTGGCTCCCGATAATTCAAATGAGTTGTAAATTTGTTTTGAAAAAAAATGAATTTTTTAATGATTGTAATGAAATACGGAAAAATTAAACAGTAAAATGTTAATCTAAACTGAAAATTGTTTGAAACGAAAGTCTATAAAGTCCATAAGAGAGTCGTATCATATGACTTTTTGGCGAACAACTTATAAATTTCCACATGTGAAGAGTTATTTACGAAATTCGATCTCGATCACATGCTTCATCAGTCAAAAGCTAGAGAATGATCAAAGCAATGATCAACAAAAAAAAATCCCAACAAAATAAACCTGTAGTTCACTGGCCCTTCGCATTGTATGCCATCTTGTTTCAGCCGCAACCGCTTCAGCGATGAACTGAGTTGATTGAACGTTCAACTTGAAATCGGGTGTCTTATTGAGGCCAACGAATTCACCCAACATGTTAATCAACGAATCGCGTAGTCGCATTGTGAAGATGGCTTGAAATTCGAGAAGAGGTGATTACTTTATTAAAAAAAAACAACCGGATCTCAGCACCACACGATTCTGAATGCAGTCAAATAGAAGATAGATCGCCTTTAAATTAGCAGCTCCTAAATTGTGATTTTTTTGCTGAATAGATACGAATTGCTTATCGAACGACGGATGCGTTTCTCTTAGGCGATCGGGAAATATGTTGATGATTCGTTGCGATGCATTTTATATATAGGGGGTGAACGTTGTTAGTAGCGTTGAATCGTCTGGAATGTGACACGACCGGTTTTTGGGAATAAGAATGGTGCATTCTCCTCCCCCAAAATAATGCACAACAGCGTCCATCTAATTTGACACCCTAGCCGTTCAAGTTAACGATGACGTTGATCGAGAATTCCAAATTGTATGTAAAAGTTATTACTCAATACTTTCGCATTCACGTCATCATTCACTTCGATCAACTTTGGTGCACATTATATTTGATCGTTTATTGTTTCTCGTCCAGCAGATGATTTCAATCAGTCCGATTGTGAGGGTTTATGAAAACCCTCTGTTGACACTCTCCTAGAGCTAGCTATAGGAGGCGATGAGAGTCAGGGGGATGTTTTAATTCAGTGAACTAGAAAAAAATATTACGACGATCAATTTGATAGAGCTAGCAAAAAATATAGTCGTCAACAATAGCCCAAGATTGTTGGGCCGCCGATCATAACTCGACAAATCATGATCATATCATAAGCGTTGATCATATTGAATATTTTCATGTGAACAACGCAAGCAGTCCTTTTTAAGCAATTGTTATAAGAAGAATATTTATTATTTGCAATTAAAAAATTAAATAATTAAAAAATTAAACAGTCATCTACGTTATGAATTGTTGTGCAATTATGATCGAAACAGTTCGAGTTTTTGTTAAAAAAGGATGGAAAGGAAAAATGTTTACTTTCGATCCATACACAATTACTTTTTTTTGTAATCTGTTTAACGATAAACGACGGCATTCAAGCAATACAAGTGAAAAAGTCGTACGGTTTTGAATAATCTTTTAAAAACGTGCGATTCTGGTCAAAGTTCCAAGAAGGTTGAAAAATCAAACGAAAGAATGCTGATGTTTATGTGATTTTACTTTTGCAGCGAGCAAAAAAAATCACAAACGGTGTTGACGCGTTCTTTTCGCCTCACGTCCACCCGTTCGTCTTACGCCTACATCTGGACGTTCATCAAACGAAAGAATGCTGATGTTTATGTGATTTTACTTTTGCAGCGAGCAAAAAAAATCACAAACGGTGTTGACGCGTTCTTTTCGCCTCACGTCCACCCGTTCGTCTTACGCCTACATCTGGACGTTCATCAAACGAAAGAATGCTGATGTTTATGTGATTTTACTTTTGCAGCGAGCAAAAAAAATCACAAACGGTGTTGACGCGTTCTTTTCGCCTCACGTCCACCCGTTCGTCTTACGCCTACATCTGGACGTTCATCAAACGAAAGAATGCTGATGTTTATGTGATTTTACTTTTGCAGCGAGCAAAAAAAATCACAAACGGTGTTGACGCGTTCTTTTCGCCTCACGTCCACCCGTTCGTCTTACGCCTACATCTGGACGTTCATCAAACGAAAGAATGCTGATGTTTATGTGATTTTACTTTTGCAGCGAGCAAAAAAAATCACAAACGGTGTTGACGCGTTCTTTTCGCCTCACGTCCACCCGTTCGTCTTACGCCTACATCTGGACGTTCATCAAACGAAAGAATGCTGATGTTTATGTGATTTTACTTTTGCAGCGAGCAAAAAAAATCACAAACGGTGTTGACGCGTTCTTTTCGCCTCACGTCCACCCGTTCGTCTTACGCCTACATCTGGACGTTCATCTCCTACATCTATCCGTTCGTCATAAGTCTGTCTGTTCATCTTAAGTCTGTCCGTTCGTCTTAAATCTCTCCGTTCGTCTTAAGTTTGTCCGTTCGTATTAAGTTTGTCCGTTCGTCTTAAGTCTGTCCGTTCATCTCCTACATCTATCCGATCGTCTTAAGTTGTCCGTTCGTCTTAAGTCTATCCGTTCGTTTTAAGTCTCTCCGTTCGTCATGCACATCTTTCAGCCTATGATTGCTATGTCGATTTCAACGAAATGTACGTTATAGATCTCTTAGTCGATTCTGGTTGGAGATGATGTAGTTCCTAGCTTGTGCCATTCCCTCTGATACTTCAAACTTGTTCCTTCAGAAACTCATAGATTCGATTTATCTAGGCACGTAAAGGTTTCGCAAAAATTTCTCTTCGTAAAATCACGCGTACCATTTGATTCGTTTAAGTAGCAGTAATGAATTCAGTTAATGCATCGGATGGCTTAATAAGTGATCGATCCAAACAAAAATCTAAAATACCTGAAAACTCGTTCGAGCCTTCAGTTCGATTTCTTGGTGTTACTGAGATGCAAACGCACTCCGATGTTTTAACTCGTTGTTAGATACGACCCGCTAGTTGGACTGTCAGTCGTTTGGTGGGAAGCAGCCGGGAATCAAACCCAGGTCTTCCGGCACATGAAGCGGAAGCACTATCACTGAGCTACTGCACCCCAATTTCTTCGCCTTATGATCGCAGAGCTGAGCGGTCTTTTTTTTTCGTTCACGTTATGAAATCTTTCAAAAACCTGAAAAATTGAAAAGCTCACATGTACAACACATCATAAAAATAATGCAGCGGCTAAAAAATGGCCGAAGCAGACATCAATGAAAAAAATTTATTCAAAAGTTTCAAAAGCAAAAGTCAAATAATTATAAAAACAGCCATAGTAGTTGGCTGATTCAGTATATTTAGTAGTAGCAAAATAATCCCCTCCCCCCTCCTCCTCCCCTTACCCAAAAAAATAAAAATTTAGAAGAGAAAAATAAATTTACGAATTATATGCAAAAAACGAAAATGCAGTTTTTCTCTAACTGACAAGCTTCTTTAGCTTCTTGTTTATCGCATAGAATGGGCAAAAAAACACGTCTAATTAATAGCAGCTAATTAAGTTGTTGACGATCAATCGTTGTCAATTATTCGATAAGGTTCTCATCAGATAAGAGACATCTCTTATTTTCATAACACTTCAAACGAAAAAATTCGTCATCATGGCTTGCATACGTATTTCGCAATATTTACTCGTTCATATAAACCAGGCAAGAAAGTCTGCTTCGTGCGCAGCACAATGTCACTTTTTTTGATCTTATGTGTCAACATAGGCAAGCAGTAACTCAGTGGTAGAGCTCCCGCTTCGTATACGGGAATACCTGGGTTCGATACCCGGCTGCTTACTCGACGGATCGCCAGGAGGCTGACAACCAGGCATTCCGGAACTGCTCAAAACAATCATGCGTGGGCATGGTTGTCGGCTGCATCGATACGGGAATCGATGAAATTACAGCTGCCTTTGCATCCTTATGCATCTCTCAAAATCGTTAGACGTATATGTTTGTATGGTTGTATACGTGACAGGATTAGGTGTATGGTTGATCGTCAATAAGTAGTGTTCAGATGTGGTCATTTGTAATCAAATTTTTAATGTAGTGCATTTGCTTCATTAGAAGACCAAGCATGATTCCCTCTTATTTCCGGACCGTAAGGATATGATTGATCGTCGATTGAGGTAAGCAGGCTCCTATTTAAGAAAATGTTTGTTTTTTCTGTTTCCTTGAACGGCATACAAATAAGAGTTCCCCTAATTATATTAATTAGGAATATAGTGTGAAAGACGTTCACATTATTCTGTGGACTAAAATTAATGAAATATTGACAAGTATGGGTAATATTAAATATGGGAATATCATGGGTAAATGGAAGAAATACATGAAAATTTACACATTTTATGCAAATCACAGTAGGCGATAAAGCTATATGAACCCCTTTAAGTTGCTATATCACGAAAGATGCCCTCTTTATGTCACAGATGCTATGCAGATCGCTTATGTCTTGGTTCTTGATCTGCCGTCATTGATCTGACACATTGTTCACATTGCGTTTGAAGCCCGTTGTGGACGACGAACCATGTCTTCGACGGTGCCAATGGAAGATCTGTTTCCGCAGACGAGGGGACTGATGACCAATAATCATAAAAAATCTGGAATTCGGCTCTATTAGTGCAAATAAATATGATTTCAAAATGAGCGAAACAAAAGGAACTATAAAATATTACATAATTTTTGCACAGCAGCTCGTATTTGAAGAAAAAAATCCAGCCAATAGTGACCTTGAGAAAATCGCTATATGAGGGATTTTTAAAAAAAATTTTTTTAAAAAAAAGCGTAACTCCAGTTAATGGTTATGAACTTGTTACAGAACACACCATTTTGAACAGTATTTTGTATCCTAATGCCTCAGAACTCCCAAGTACAACAGCTCGAAAAGTTGGGAAGGGGAGGGGAGGGGAGGTGAGGGGAGAGGGTAAGGGTATGCCGCTGGTTGTTCAATTGAAAAAAAAAGAAAGTGGGGTTTTTTTAAAGAGAAAACTTTTTGAAAAGCAGAGTCTATTCCCTTTTTGCGTCAATGGTGCAGACTTCTACGTTTACGTATGAAGTGGGTTTTTTTTCATTTTTTTTTAAAATTTTTTAAATTTTTTTAATGAGTAACATCAAGATGAAACAAAGTAACAATGCTGCTTTGCCACAAATTCAAATGCAACTGTTCAATCAAACGTTGGCAGCGATGATTTTGGTTGATGACTTTAACATTTCATGCCTAAAATTACCAAAAACATTTAACAGTTCGTTACGCAAATTCATTAGAATCAGCAATTAGTTTAATTAGTTTCCCTTCAATGAAACTTGCACAAAAACAGTGCCATATAACGGCACTAATAATAATGAAGATGTTTTGAGTTTCGAAAATGAAGGTTTCGAAAAATGAAAAAAGGTTTGAAAAATGAAAAATGAAAAATGAAGAAAAATATAATGAAGAGATTTCGAAAAATTGCTGAAGAATTTTCTGAAAAAAGTTTCTTTTGCTGAAGTTTTTACTTGCAACTAAAATTATTTTTGCTCATAAAATGAAATGTCGCTTGGAAACGCTTGTTAAAAAAAGTGGGTCGTATGGTGCCATCGCTCTATTTGGCCGAAATGTTGGCAGCAAAAGAAAGACATCAAACAGATCGATGGTCGAATTCCATTTAATTTAGCGAACGTTAAATGTGATATATGATCGTTAGCGAAAAAGAGCAATTAGTGAGAAGAGACGAAAACTTACTTGGTCTATTTTCATGGGACAGCTTAAGAAAGCGTTATAAAATTTTTTTGCAAAATTGTCCCACAAAGTTCTTTTTTGGAGAAAATTTTTATTGGAAGTAAATTTTGTAAAACCGAATTGCAGAACGCAAAAATAAGTAATGGTACAGATGGAACAGAAAACTATATAACAAACCATTTTTAGTGGATATTACAAGTATTTTTAGTTACAAGTATCTTACAAGTATTACAAGTATTACAAGTATCACAATCGTTCTTTGTATCAACTGAAACTGCGACAATTTGTAGTCGAGAAACGAGAATGAATAACTCAGAGAATTCTCTTGATCTTATGTATCGCTGGATCGTCGAACTTTATCATGCATTCACTTATTTTCTTCTCTTTTTCTTTCGTTGTTCTGTATGAAAATTGCCCGAATTTTATGCTAAAATTTATGATACTGAACTACATAGTTGAAAATTTTCAGTTTTTTTTCCGTTTTCATTCGATATGAAAAATTAGAACGTAGCTCAACCTTCAACTCTTTAGGACTCTAAATGGAAAGACTGAACATTGTGAACCATTTGACAGGAAAATTCAAAACATAAAATATCAAACAATGTTGAACATTTCAAAAATATCGGTTGTCGATGAAACTCCTAAAATTTTTTAAAGGAGTTGCAAAAAAAACGAATATTCTATTTTTGCGGAAAAAAAATTTTTCTAAAATTGAATTTCTCCATCAACTTCATATACGCTTACAAAATAAACGAATAATTTTCTATAAAGTACTCAAATTGGTGAAAGCAATTTGATTGTGATTTTAAAAGTTAAAGAATTTTAAAATCGTTACATTTTAAAAATTAATGAAATGCAATGAATAGAAAATTTATAGTGAATATTGCGAAATTCAAAATAGTTCAAATTCGAGTTAAAAGGAAAACACTATTTGAAAAGCGTTTAGAGACAAACGAAAAATAAAGAATCTCCATAGATCGTCAGTGAAATTGTTTTCTTGAAACTCATCTTTGTCAATGATGTGCTTAATTGACCAATTTGGAGATTGTTTGGCGACAGAAATGCTCCGACGTCGGAGCTGAGTTGGTTAGCTATTTAACGAAAACACGCTTATAAGTGTTCAATACATTCAACAATCAATTGAAGCACTCAGCTTGTTTGCCTCACTAATATTGTTATCGCTGATAACTGATCGATCTCTGCATGCTGTCAGAATGATGAAAAATCATTGGTGAAATTTTTTTCTAAATATAGGTCAAAATTTTCAACATTAATAAAAGCGAATTTTCCCTAACAAAACTAATAAAAATGTTATCTTTACAAAAAATTAACTAAGAGTCGGGGAAATTTTTGAGAAGATTTTTTTGGGAAATTTTTTCTCTTGGTACAAATAAAATGAAGATGTCTAGGGGAAAAAATCTACGAAGTACCAAAATTTATAAGCGCTAGAGAAGAACGAAATCCTTTCGACGATTTTACTAGACATTTTACTAGGGGAAAAAATAAAACGATTTTAATATAAATCGTTTTATAAAATCTGCGAAATGATCAATCGATTTCATGCAGAATATCAAACCGGCAGAAATGTTATCGATTAACTCTCATAAAAAGTAAGATATGATCACTTCTGAGCTCCTTCCTCTTTTTGTTCACTATATGAATCGTTTGTATGTCATGGATACAAACAGCAAATTTAGAAAAAAAAAACGACTGGAAAATTCACTCAGCTTTTCATTTGAAACGGATTCAGCAGAAAGCTTCTTCCAGCTAATTCGAATGAAGCTTTACATGAAAAATCGATTGAAACTTTTCTGATTTTTCTGAGAGTTTGGTAAAAAAACACCAAGTTGAAATTGTTCTCCAAAATGGTGTTTTAACAATTTTTTTAGAAAAAATATGGACGACAAAAAATTCCTGTAATACCAGGTTGCACAAATCTTCAGGTACATTTAGCGTATTCGATTGTAAATTGTGAACTAGTCTGCTCACCAATCGAACTTCATTGTCTCTAAATTGTGCTAAGTTGTCTTGCCAAAGATTCTGTTCTTCGTACTGTGAAAGCGTTTTGTCGCAAACTCTTGAGTTCAAGTCTCGACATGTAGCCGGCAAAGTGCAGCAATATAAAATCTTTTGGCTACATGATGAGATGATCATCGGCGTTCAACTTTTTCGGCTCAATGATTGGCTTAGGGATTCATTGTGAGCAATACGTCGAAAATATCAAACGAATCGAATCGAATCGAATCTTTTATTTAATTCATAGGCAAGGACTACCTTTACAATAATGCAAAGATGATACAAAAGAATATAATCAGATACAATCATAATAAAAATATTACGTCACAATACATCAATACATTCTCTAGCTTCTGTTACCAATATATTCAAGCGAGAAAGTTTTTCTTTTCAATTCGCAATAGAATCTCGATGATACCGGCAGAGTATATCTTAAAATGCTATTTCTGTTCTAGCACATTTATACAGGTCAACATCATATCTGTGAACCCAAATAGTGCCGATTCTTCAATCATTTCAAGGACAGTTTTTTTTTCCTAGAAAAAACTCTCTTATAGTATCGAACAGCTGTCAACATTTCGTTAGTGCAATAGAGATACACTACAATTTGGTGGAAAAAAAGTGAAAAAACCAAAAATTAAATGAATACTTTTGAGAGGCGTAAAGTCATTCAATCATTTCAAGGACAGTTTTTTTTTTCCTAGAAAAAACTCTCTTATAGTATCGAACAGCTGTCAACATTTCGTTAGTGCAATAGAGATACACTACAATTTGGTGGAAAAAAAGTGAAAAAACCAAAAATTAAATGAATACTTTTGAGAGGCGTAAAGTCATTGTGCAAAATGACAAAATTACTGATTGGTATGGCGAACGACATACAGCTACTCACCTCAAACGTCATTCATCACAATGAAATTATTTTTCGATGCGTTGGCGTCGTGCTTCGAATTACTCTAAAAATCATCACTAATGTTTGTTATTCGCCTTTCCAGATTCATTCATCTATAAACAGCTATTTTAATCTACAGTTAAACGACTTATTAGGTCGCAGTTTTATTCGTAGTGTACACGTTTAAGAAGAGTAAGATAAGTGATATATGATAAGATAAGTGATATGTGAGCGGCAACACTCAACGGAAAAAGATAAGTTAGTGCATGAGATATGTGATTAGCTCAATCGCATCGTTTCCTTGTGCATGGAGCTCATTTTGAATTACAGCTTACTCAGCTCAACTTATTACTCATCTCAGCAGTCGTTATTTGACCATTGATTTTCATCAGAGCTGATATGCCATAAACTTGTATATTCATTCACAGCCCAATGCAACACCCTCCTCCCTCTTCCCCCGTCCCCCGTCCCACCATTTTCATTCACGTTCAAGCTCACTTTAAAATTTAGTTCTCTTTTGGGACGCATATAAATTCTCGTTGCATTCGGTCTACACTTACTTGAATGCATTCCTCTCCTTCAGCGATACCACCTCTCACAAAAGCGCTCTTCAAATACAAACTCTTCACAAAATGAATCTTATAGCAGCGAACTGAAATCCTTTGACTGACGATCATATATCAGAAAGATAAAAGAAGTATGATCGAATTCCAGCTCTCTCCTCTCGTTCGCAAGACGGCGAATTTAAGGGAAACTTCTCATCCGGTTCAGCAAAATTATCTGTATAGCACATGGGAAAACTTTTGTTGCGATTTTTTTTTAAATACTTTTTCTCCTTGAATTATTAAAATTTGGTTTAGTTGAGCTGCACCTGTAATATTAAGTAAAAGAACAGGTATTCCGTGTGTGTCATACCTCGCTATTGGCGATGACAAAAAAGAATGAAAAAAAAACAACTTTTCAATTATATGGCTATGCAACCCAAAAATATTTGTTGCGGGTTGAACTATTATCAAAAGCTGCATAAAATTTGAGGAATTTCAGTGATGTTCGTTTCTTTTTTGTACTGTTTTTTGTCACCAGCAATAGTAAAATACGTACCGTATAGAATGCTTTGCCTTACACTTGCCAATTAAAGGTACTAATTAACTAATTAACCGATTAATTAACTAAACAAAACGTCAAATCGATTCAAAGGCAAAATAGTAATTTTTAAAATCACAATACACGATCAATAATATCAGCACGCTATATTAAAAAATGCCTTTTTTTGCCATCGTATCACCGTGCGCAATAAAGGTTAAATCGAATGAACCGAACGCTTTTTCAATCACTTCGGCGAACTATCTTTTTTTGTTGAAAAAAGAATTTCTGTCATATCGAATTATTATCGACGTTTTATTATTGGAAAGCAAAGAACGTCGAAATTTGACGCAAAATTTCAAAGTGAAAAAACTGAAAAATTTTTGAAAATGACGAATTGGATGCACAGTTATTTGGTGATGCTGCTGAATGGTACAACGTTGGACGCAAATGTTATCAGCAAGATATGTTATCAGCAAATGTTCTACTGTTATCAGCAAGATATGTTATCAGCAAATGTTCCACTCAATTTTTAATTCCTAAATAAATAAAAGCTGAGTGGAAAAGTCAAATATTATTCATGCTCGACTTTTGCTAAACTTTCTCGAGCAATGCAACAATCCTAAGGGCTTCTAGTGATGACTGATTGTAAGGTATTTTGGTAGGAAGGAGATTTGAAAAAAAAACTAACAGACAAAACGATTTCATTCTATTTCAACTGTCAAAAATTTTAAAAAAACAGCCCACTTAAGAAATTAAAATTTGAAGTTTTACTTAGGAATTAATGGAAACGGATGCAAAGGCAGCTGTGATTTCATCGATCCGCCGTACCGATGCAGCTGACAACCATGCCCACGCATGATTGTTTTGACCAGTTTCGGAACGCCTGGTGGTCAGCCTGCTGGCGACCCATCGGGGAAGCAGCCGGGAATCGAACCCAGATCTTCCCGCATACTAAGCGGGAGCTCTATCACTGAGCTACTGCCCATCATGTGTTAATGAACGAAGAAAAAAATTTGCTGCCTAATTTTAAAATTTCTCCCTGCTTTATGATTACTTCGATTCATTTCGGGAATACTTTAATTTAAGTATTGATGGAATTGACAAGTAAATAAATGACAAATGGTTTTATTGAAATTGGCTGTTGGAAATCATGAACTAAAATTACTGGGTCAAGTTATATTGAT
>JPKZ01002429.1:488241-504084 GCA_000803305.1 Toxocara canis
CAAATGAGTCTAGTGGAACGAGATGAATTCTGATAGTTGTTCAAAAAATTGCATTAGAACTATTTTCGTTATTTCTAGTCGACAAATTTTGCCTGCTCTATTTAATGATCGGTAAACAAACATTACGTTGTAAGCTTTAAGCTTACATCAATCAAATGACTTATTTCAACGCCTCTTACCATATATACCATAATTTACTAAAACTATCATCGAAATTTTAATAAAATTTTATCGATCGCCTAAATACCGATAACATAAAGTGAATGGAACAGCTTTATGAATAAAACTGAAAACAATGGCGCATAAATAAAGCGATAAAGTGACGAGGATAATAACATACACACACATTCGATATTCGATGTGCCTATGAAGCACGTACAATAGCCAACGCACTAAACGATATGTTGTCAAGCTTAGACATCAACTGTTGACATATTCGACCGGCGTCTTTCAACAAATTCTTCTCATTCGTTGCACCGCATGAACGTGGAAATGGTGCACGAGAATCTGAAAATAACAAACATGTCGTTTCATTTAAGAATTTTACGTTCTAATAGGCAGCATTCTTTCACTACTAGTATATACATACATATTTCAGTATAGTATATAGTAAATGCACAGTACATATATGCACAGTATATACACTATTAGTATATACATAGTATATACATATATACACTACTAGTATATAAACATATATAATAGAATTTCTATTTAATACATATAATAGAATTTTTTACTAACGAAAAACTGATGGGAGATTCTGAAAAAGTTCTGCGCATGCGCGTATTTTAATGATCCCGAAAAAGTTCTGCGCATACTATAATGATAATGAAGAGGGAGAGAGAAAGAGAGAGAAAGGAAGGGAGAGAGAGAGGGGCAAAGAGAGGGATATGAATCGTCAGAACTGAAGATGGCAACGTTTTGACAAATTGTGGAACAAGAAATCCATATGAATTCACGCTCTATTCGACCCGACCTGATCCCATCCTGACGTCCACAAACCACAAATGCTTACCACAGGACATTATGAGAAATCGGTGAGTATAAGCTTCAATAAAAAGGCCCAAAAACTACAAAAATTACGCAGAACATATAACACCTTCTCGAATATAAGCCTCGGGACTTATAAAGTCCATTGTAGAAGTAAGAATTTCGATGAAGTTAACTGGGACACTGCGTCCAAATGTCCACGGGAATAGGAATTTCAATCTCATTTCTATCCAACATCCTCAAGATCGGTTCTCGATTGTTTAATTTTCAGCCCTCTTATAAAATTAAGGTGAAGGTGAGATGCCCATGCGCAACCTGGAAAACACGCCATGTGGGCAGGCACTGCAAGTTTTCTTAAAAGCAGCTTTTTTGGCTAGGACAACCTGCAGATTACATAAGCGTTTGAAATGCACGCTTGATTGATTACACGAAAATATCGGAAATTTTGAAAAATTTTTGAAGAAATGAAAAAATTCGGGGCATCTTCGGCACCTTTAAAACACTTATCTACTTGGGACCATTAACGCTGCTGGCCATTTTTAAAAAATTTTTTTCTGTCTGACGTGACATTTAAAGCGCTAAATAACGCATTACTTGTTTGCCTTTTTCGCCGTTCAAGTTTTTCGCAGTATGCCCCCTTCATCTTCTCCAAAAAACATCGACTCGCAAGCTGTGATCAAGAATTAATGATTCGTAAACTTTAAGCCAAGAAGAACGATAAGTAAAATTGATTCAGAATTGAAAGATCAAACCGACCTCAGCAAATTAGTACTCCTGAAAATTATACTGATTCGTATAAATATCACGAAAACGAATATTAATTATTATCTGGGAATCATTTATTCCACCTCGTTCAAAAAACGGATCTCTATTACACACTATTCTAACATTCAAAATAAAACGATAAGTATTGGTTAAAGGGCACATCCCTTGGTGCAAATTTCACGTAAGCATTCGTAACGCCCTCATAAAAAAGCATATGTGATAAAGTAATAAGTAAAAGGAACCGATTTCATAGAGAGTTCCATCTTTGTGGACGAAACAGATAAAGTGATGCTCGATTGGATGCTCCGGTTCAGCTTCCGTTTGCCCACTTCGGGCACAACTTTCGTGCGCCTGCTCTAACTCCTCATTAAACGCCAAAGAGTCCGAGCGTGCATCTGCTTCCAACATTAACGCTTTATCCAACCACTGCTTAAGAGCACCATTACCTAAAATCTAAGCGTTTTCCGTAAAATCGAAATTAATGCTGAGCAAGGCCTTCTTATTCATCATTATTAGCAAAATCGAACACAGTCTGGCTCCTTCGTCTAGGCAAATTTACAAAATGCCTCGTAAGCGCCAATCCAGCTTGTAGGCCTGACGTTCTGTAGGAATATATGCGTATATTTCATTTATTTTTATTTGCTTTATTCTGAATTCCATCTTTTTGAAATCTCAACTAAATCGCATTTGCGTCAATTATTAATAAAGTTAACGTCCAACGACTATATCGTACACCTTGCGAAAGAAGCTCATCCCTTCAATACAAGCACTTAGTTCCGCGCTGACAGTTATTATAATCACCAACTCATCAGAAACTGCTCTGGCTCAACTATTCATTTGAAGTGGCTAACAAAAGTACCGGCCGAAAATCTCAGTCTCTAAGATATCTTAAAGCTTACATTTACAGACAGTTTGGTGTAGCAAAATCAAATGTTGTACAAATTGAACTTAACCATAGAATTTTCGTAAATCGGACCTAAAAAAGGTTTCGTAGCAAAACACAAACTGTAATATGAGGCATTATTGCCATGCGATATGATCTCAAACTGCCAAACTTGCCATTACCTGACCCTAGGCTCATTCGTCATCATCATGTACCCGAGCCAATCGGTCAATCTACTTATTCAACTATTACCAAATGATGACAGTAACTTAATTGCCCTTTCGCCCTAACTGACGCCTTTATCTCTCTAAAGAGGCGAGTGCAACAAAATTTAACAAATTTTACTAAATATGTTCTCATTCAATACTTCCCCCCCCCCGCCTCCTTACTATTTCAAAAAGAAGAATAATGATGCAATACTTACCGAGATCAATTTTGTCACGATTGTTGGCGAGGCAATGAATTAACGCAAAAGTGCCACACGCATTCGATATCTTCTGGTTCATAAAGAAAATATTCTCGGGCACTTTAGTTCCTTCAGCGACCAGTTTATCGTAAACTGGACCCATCAGTTCATCAACCTGAGTATATTCGCTATATCAAACTATAAGGCTGAAAATGAAAGTCTGCTCTGAAATGCACAATGAAGAGCTCTTCACGCTGAAAACAAGTGAAAATGCGAACCACGAGCTGATAAGATATATACTTTGGCAAAGTTGTTTCACCAATCAAACCTGATCGATTTCATGGAAATTGAGAAAATCGACCAACAATAAAATCTTAAGAAAATCGACCACTCATATAAAGTCGACTACTGAAGATTTACTTTCTAGCGATCCGATAAGTCGTAATGGCATGAAAAACTTCTATCCACACTAAGGATGCAAAACTCCTCATGGAACTGATAAACCGGTTAGTAACTGGATATATAGGCGACTTTAAAGAGCAAATTACGAGTACCAAATTATACAACACTAGCTTCAGCTGTTTCAGAGTTGAAACTATTGAATCGACAGACACAAACGTCGATAGCACAAATGCGGCGTATCAGAATATTCTTTCAAAAAATTTCAAGTTTGCCAAAAACGACAAAAACAAACTTGTAAAGACAACGATAAAACAGTAAGAATAATAATCGGAAAAAAGTGATTTTTTTGAAAAAAAAATTGAAAAGTCTCTCATGAAAAGTCAAAAAAGTCAAAAAGTCAGTTGAAAAGCCAAAAAAAAGTGATGAAAAAAAATTTCCATTTAAGTCTCTCAATGCATTCTAATGAAAAATTTCGATACTTTGCACTTTTAAATAGAACGGATGCGAATGAAGATTTCATCAGTAAAGAACGATACGAATTTGCCGCGCTGAACTTAGCTTACAATTTAATAACTTTAATCCCGGATATTTTCTACTGGTGCTATTTCGGGGATGGCAAGCAATGTTCAAAGAAACTTAGAGGCTTTTAAGTGAGAAGCTGTCGAGTGGCCTTTACGTTACGCTCGACACCCCGAAGCAATATTAGTTTACAAAGACCTCTTAATAGAAGAAATGAGGGAAATAATGAGGTTTTCTTCGCCTAATTCTGACCTTCAAATTCATTGTTCTAAAATCGTCTCAAAATCAAATTCTTTTTCTAACTGAAATGCTCAAAGCCACAAATCAGTTAAAATATCAACGAATTTAGAACAGCTTCAGTTTCGTTTATATAATTCAGCGAGGAAACTGAGAAAAAAATTTCATAAGCAATATGTGCTAATAAAAGAGTGCGGCCGAGATGAAGCATTTTTGTTTTTGAGTGACGAAAGAGACATGAATCTCTTAGTGAATTGAATATCCAACATACTTGCACATTACGCACGTTAAATGGAATTAAATTTTATGAAGTGCAGTTTGCGAACATTTTGACAACAGTTTTTATGCGCTCTGGTGAACTCGCATTTGTAAAACATGCACATATATGTGTATGTATACACGTATATGTATATGTACACTAAAAATATATATACATATATATGTATATATATATATGCAAAGGGATGCAAAGGCAGCTGCGATTTAACCGATTCCCGTGCCGATGTAGCTGACAACCACGCCCACGCATGATTGTTTTGAGCAGTTTCGGAACGCCTGGTGGTCAGCCTGCTGGCGATCCGTCGGGTAAGCAACTGGGAATCGAACCCAGGTCTTCCCGCATAAGAAGCGGGAGCCCTACCACTGAGCTAATGCCCGCCCTTGTATACATGTATGGATGTATATAAATATAAATAAATATGTATATATATATGCATGCATGTATATATGTATACATACATATATATACCCATATATACATATGTATATATACCTGTATATGTATACATATACACATATACATACATGCATGTATATATGTGTATGTATATACATACATATGCATATACATATACATATATATATATATATCCAGTCGAAATTTCAATCCGACAACCACTGAGGCTAGAATTATGAAATGAAGAAGATTTAAACTACTACGATCATCTCCCATATATGCAGTTTCAAATACCTTTATCGACATAGACAGCGGCGATGAGTATAAGGGGACTTAAATATGCTTAATTAAACAGTAGGCATCCCCAATCGGTCGTGTTGCATTTTCCACCATCTGGATCTCCGTAAAAAGAATATTTTATGACACTAATTTATCTGATCAGTGAGCTGCCAAGACGCATATCGTACCAGTCCCCGGGGTACACAAGCGATCTGCTTTCCAACTGTTTCCTAAACGATTCGTCTATTCCCTCAGCTTTAGCGCACTTGAATCATCCACAAACTTTCTGTCTATTGACCTTTATTGGAATCCTGAATGGCATTTATAAGTTCATCAATTTTTAATTGCTTGAGAAATCTTCTACGATAAAGAAAACCGATAAAGGTGACTTTTAAGGCTAACGGACAAGTAAATGATGTATTAGTGTAAAAAATTAAATTTGGATGTTTTCATCTTAATGCCGTTCCATAGCTATCTCCTCTATTCAGCACTGAACGATGATCGATCATAAAGACGCATTATATCGCTAAATCGACGATAAATGATCATTCGATCTATAGATATCGATCGCATGAATTTTATCAATTTTTTCAAAGTATGAATGGAAAAGAGAGAGAGAGGGATAGAGAGATAGAGAGAATAGCACAACTTTCACTCATCGTTATCATATACAGAGGAAAAGCAATTTAAAAAAAAAATCAAAAGAACAAATGAGGTTTTCAAACAAGCGTCTAACCTTTTTATAATCGGGAAAGCATAGCATCAAAGCATAGCACGGTTGTGGTAGTAGTGCGAGAAGTTCATCGTCAAATCCGAGCACATCAACACATTCCACTCCTTTCTCGACACCCATCTTATGCATAAACTGCAAAATTTAATGCTGCATAGTAAAAATGTTATTTTGTAAAAATTATTTGCTTCTTCATTTAGGATGCGACTCTTAAAGAGAATATTTGAATATTTCATTGACAACGATACTTTGCAATCTGTTGTGAAGCCAAAGTCTTCAATCAAAAGTCTTCAATATCTTCTTTTGCAGGGGACAATTAAACTGTTTACTATCTTCTTGCGTATGAAAAATTTAAAAAGTAGGCGGCAATAGAACTCTGTTATATATCGCAGTATATCTTGCTGAAAGTGATTCCCCGGCCCTAGAAAGGAAATTGCCTAGAAAGATCTTGAAGAACAAATTGTGGAGTGTTTTCGTTGAGTATCGATACGATGACGAACGATTCAATCAATGAAAACGAAGAGATAAAAGCGCTTTGACATGACTTCATAAAAAGAGAAGGCAAACTAATAAATAAGTTTTTACGAATTTACGAGATGCCCACATCGGCAACCTTACAACACGATAGCGATTTCCATCGAAAAACTTTCCACACTGGGAAGCTCAATTTGGCTGAGATGATGAGCTCCGTTCATAAAGTGTAGTCGTAGTTAATCGAAGAATGCTATTAGTAGGCAAATTGAGTGATCGAGGAGATGCCCGATTAAAAGATCAAAGGTTAATCAAAATGTCGAGAAACCGTTCGATTAAAAGGCCGAGAAATTGCGGGGTCAAAATATCGACCAACTATTCTCCATCATGGCCTAGACAATGTAACAGAATTCCTTGTGAAATACTACTGCGCAGTGTTCGCTTCCATATTCCGTCCACCAACAAATTTCGACTGCCCGATTTTTCAAACTCATTCAACTTTGTGATAAAAATAATGAACGTACAAATATTTCAGAAAAAAAAACAGTGAAAGAAATTTAGACTATAAGTTAGCAAAAAGATCACTTAACACCACAATCAGTCAGTAGTCAATATGATGATGTAGCCAAAAACGCATTGTATGTGTTATGTGTATAAATCATACAATTAACGCTACCTTCAAGGCAATACCAATTAGCACTATGCACTCACTTCCTTTAGTCCACAATAACCAACCAAACTAAGCGGCCAACAAGATTCACTTAAGCCTACAATAACCAAATCAATCAAATATCAACAAGAAAGTAAAAATGTGATGCAGCGGACTTTTTTTTTAAAAAAAAAAATCAAAATACCAATCCGTCCATCGCATTATGTTCGTTTTTTTCATAAGCAATTTAAAAAAAAACAATCAGCGAAGCAATTTAAAAATTCAAAAAGTATGAAAAAAGAACTCACATTTGTAATAACCTCAGGGTTTGACTCAAGGGGCAACCATTGAACCTTCGACATGATCGATGGGCTGAAATCTGAATAATGTTCGAAATAGGAAGAAAAATAAATAAATATTATGAAAAAAAAAGGTTTAGCGTAATCATAAAAAGTGATCTAATAATATTCTTAAATACACCTTGCCATTTCTGCAAAAGTTGGCAAAAATTTATTTTAGAAAACGACAAAAATAAGCCAGAACAATTCCAACAATTGTATCAATGCTGGTAATTTACGCAACAGAGCCAGAAACGCGTTAAAGAAGATAGCCGACTTAATTAAATGGTCGTGCAAAAGGCGTCTCGATGATGCAAATGGCCTGCGTTCGCGCGACATTGAATTGTCCTCTGAACGACGAACGCCTGCCTATGCGAGCCAAACATTCGACCATGAACGCAATTCCATATCATTGCTTATTTCTGACAGCACCATACATCCCACCCCCCTCCCTCAACCCTCTTCTTTTCCACCCTCTCAAAAACTTTTATTAGCACCTTCCACCCCCTTTCCCCTCCTCCCCTTGTTCCGGTCGAACCGAAAAAAGCGCTACCGAGTTTGCACTGAACTCATCCGATTTCTTTTAAAAGCAGTCGCAATGCTACAACAAACTAAACCGAATGCCGTAGATGAGCAGCTTAAAACTGCTAAAAAGAAAGAGCACCTAATCACTATTCTATACCACATTTGAAAAGTCTAACCGTAATATCAGCTTTATCTTTGTGCTATCATCAATGTACAGCGCATAACAATGCACTTAATTTATCAGCAGTACAAATCATGACAATTACTATAGCACAGTAAAACGAGTAAAAATATGATGGATCAAAGTTTCACGAGCTGATTATCAGCAAGATGCTATCAACGTAAGCGTAACTTCACAACCACCTAATTCGGTAAATTTATTTCTATATAAATTTTTTTTTTTTTGTGGATAATTCAGTTAGTTGGGAAAGCTATCTACTGCAAGAAAAGTTTCAACAAAATGAATCAAGTTGCACGCATAAAACAATCAAGTAATAATTGTTCTTAAATGGTAAAATTAAATAAATGAACAAGTAACGAAGAAAGTAAATAAATGAGTATATAAAAGAATGAATAAACATACGAACAATTATTGGAATTTTTTTGTAAAAGATTTGGTTTTCTGAAAAATTTTCCTTAAAAAGGAAAAACGCTTATGTAAATTCCTGGGAGCATCGAACAATTGCCTCTTAGCAACATAGCTAATATTGTGTTAAATAGGAAATAAGGGTCGAACCAAACAACACGATAAATGGATGGTTTCCTTGAACAGTTTTCGCTCTACGGTTAAACTTTCTTTACTTTTACTTAGAGATTTGCAAATAAATGAAATTTGTGTGAAACATATTTGTAATTAAATTAATTGCGCAAAGAGATAATTAATCGGATTAATCGAAATTGAAATTAATCGAATTAATCGAAATTAAAATTAACTGAATTAATCGAAATTAAAATTACTCGAATTAATCGAAGTTAAAATTACTCGAATTAATCGAAATTAAAATTAATCGAATTAATCGAAATTAAAATTAGTCGAATTATTCAATTGAAATTAATCGAATTAATCGAAATTAAAATTAGTCGAATTATTCAATTGAAATTAATCGAATTAATCGAAATTAAAATTAGTCGAATTATTCAATTGAAATTAATCGAATTAATCGAAATTGAAATTAGTCGAATAAATCAAAATTAAAATTAATCGAATTAATCGAAATTAAAATTAATCGAGTTGCACAATGAGACAACGAAGAAAATGATGAGTGTTGTTGGCTGGTTGGGCACCGATGAAGGGAATGGGTGTGCATCGTTGAGATGAGCGTGCGGGATGCAATGAGCAGCAGCAACAGCAGCACACTATGGGTTTGTTCGAATTTATCGCACTAAGTGCGCAGCCATTACGGCATTGCACAACGTTGCCGCACTATTGGAAACGTAAACTTATGACGCATTCATTCTCTTGTTTCAATATGATTACACATCGGATAAAAATTTTTCTTTATTAAAAAATTCACTCCCGAAAAAAAGTTTCCCTTGTCAGGATTAGAACTCAGGAAAATGAGACTTGCCTTCAAAAGCTCCCTCCGCCCTGAACCCCCTTCCCCTCCTTGCGTCAGCATTGTCTCCAGCCCCGATTTTACTATATCACACGCACATACAGACACACACACACACGCACACACGCACGCATAGACACAGACAGAGACACAGACACACACACACACACACAAACACACAAACACACAACACACACAACACAAACTCAACCTCTGCCTAGTCATCGTGCTTTAGATCTGACCAACCATCTGCTATCGATGAGTCAGCCAGTTCATTAGCAAACAGTTCGAGAAGAAGTGATGAATATAACGCAAAAAAAATCATGAGGAAAAAATGAATAAAATGATATAAGCAAATGAAAGAACAATGAAGGAAAAAAATTTAAAAATTTTTCCTCTACATCTTTTCCGTTGCAATACAATTAAATGTTCTGAAAGTGACCATAACGGAATCAAATGCAACTTAAAAAACTGACAGCTTCTTGAATCAAGCAAACGTTAACCGAAAAAATAGGAGAATGAGTAAGTGGTATGATTCTATAATAAGGCAAAGTCCTCATTTTGTCGGCAAAATATTGTATATATATATATATATACATACATACATATATATGCAAAATATATGTATATTATATGTATATATGTATATATATATACATATAACGTATACATACAATATATATATATATACACATATGTATATGCACATATGTATATATATGTACATATGTACTTATATACACATGTATGTATATAGATATGCACATATATATAAAGCGCACGAAAACGAAGGTGCTAATCCACGAAAACCTCAGTGTTACTCACACAAAAAATACGCCCATTTTATCATTCTGCTCGTATCTATCGCCATCACGCGATCTCGTTCGCCTTATAATCGACAACAATTAATTGTAATACATTATTAAGTGACAATAATGCAGCAGCTTTTACTACAGCAGGTGGTACAACTCAAAGTTTACCAAACAATGATCGTTATCGAACTTTTTATCAGTTTTATCTGTTCACCGTTTCAAAACTTTCGAACTGTCCCTATGGAATTGCATACTTTCATTCCAAACAAAAAAAATTTCTAATTTTACTACTTCAAAATTATTTCCACTGGCGATCGAAAATGCTACCTTAACTTCAACTTTACTCTTATTCCCAATTCGGGTATGCAGTTCACATTTAAAATCATCCCCTCATATATTTGGCAGGCAGTAGCTCAGTGCTATATCCTTTCGCTTTATATGCGGAAAGATCTGGGCTCGATTCGCGGCTGCTTTACCAACGGATCGCCAGTAGGCTGACCACCAGGCGTTCCAAAACTGGTCAAAACAATCATGCGTGGGCATAGTTGTCAGCTGCATCGATACGGGAATCGATGAAATTACAGCTGCTTTTGCACTCCTTTTCCATCCCTTACATAAACGTTTATATTCCGACAACATTCGCGATCATCAACAGTTAAAGATGATCAGGTTACATAAACATCCTTTATAATCGATACTATCCTTAAATCTACAACTCCATTAATGATTCCATCCATCATTTCGTGATGTGTTTTATATTCTACAACAACCAATCTCATCAACCATTGCGTCTTCTATAAATTCAAAAGTACTTATATCACGCTAGAGAATTAAAAAAGTATATATTGATGCGGGTATTTTTATTTTTTGCTAAAAACTATTTATCCATACGAATCGCTCAACGAACTGAGATCTCGTCAGCAATCTTGCACCAGTTACGCCCAACAAACTAGCACAATACGAATGCAATCTTATTGCTCATCACTGTACCGGATCACTTGCTATTAACACGAATTTTCGTTTCGATGCACATTGCATAACCTTGCTCTTTTAGCATCATATCACAAATATTAGTTCTATCGACGTTTTTGTACTTTATAAAATTCTTCACTAAATTCCGAGTTTATCACTTTAATTTAGTATGCTCATCGACAAATTATTATTCATAAGCATACCGCATATATTCAATTAACGATTTTCATCAATACTCGAAATAACTCAAAATTACGTCAACAGATAAATTCTAGTACTGAATTACGTCAACAAATAAATTCTGGTACTGAATTCTACGGTGCTAAACCAGTGTATCGAAACATAATTATAATGCCTTAAATGCTCAAAGCCGTTTATATGGATTTCGGAACAAAAGCAATAGAGATGCCACATGGACACAACGAAGAAAATGGGCTTTCGAAAATGCGCAATCCATTTCAATCCAGTCCAATACACATCATTCCCCAAACAACTTATGACGATGTACGGTAAATCAAAATGTTTATGCGATGATAAAAAAGGCACAACAATGTTCGCTTCAAAAACGAAAAAAGAAATGGAATGGAATGGAATGGAAAAGAAAATTATGCAACGAAATAGAAATCAACTGAGAATTTTGTATGAAAATTTAAAAATTTTCAAAAAAGATGGGCAGTATGCGACATTAAATGCAATGAGATAAGAAATAGTAGCGAGGGGGAGGGGGTGGGAACTCAAGAAATAACAAAGCGACGCAAAAATTCGATCACAGCACGAAAGCAAATGTGTGTGTTCACTTAATAAGTCACTTCCGATCACTTAATAGTACTCATATATCGAAGTGCAAAAGCTATTAACAAACGAATATTTTAATTTTCAAAATATTTTCAACGTATCCCTTCTACCCTAACAAGCCGTATTTTCGATATTTTAAATTTAACGCCAAAATAACAATACAGGAAGTAGTAAAACTCTTATAAAATGTATCATCAACTAGTGTACAACCTGGTCAATGCGTTCGTTCTAAGCAGCTTAAAATATCAGCCAATAACTTTCCATCACTGCTCCCACATATCCATGCTATTCATGAAAAAAAAATGAAACATGAAAGTTTACACATCTTATTTAAACAATCTTCTTCCATATTCGTAAAATGAACTCAGTGAATAATATCGTTGCTCAAAGATGATTATTGTATTGTACGAAAATGACAAGAACATGGACGATAGCATGTCGCGTATAAACGATAGGAATTGCCAAATAAACAATACCAAACAGTACAAATCTCATTCGAGAGTACTAGTAACAACAAGTGGAACTTGTGTTATTCAGAGGTCAAAATCCAAGGCAACATACAAGCATACCCCAATCGAAAAGCATTTCAGTACGAGTTGCTGCTGCGTTTTGCACCTCCAAATGACATCAAGTAACCACTCAGACAATCCCATAGAACAAACGCAAATCCACCCAACAGACAAATACGCGTACAAATAGGTACTTGACTGTTAGGCGAATGAACAACCTCTCAACGCATATTTATTTCTTCTTCTTTCCTTCAGCCTTTGGTGATGTCTTATGTATGTCCTTCTTATCTCCAGATGCACCACCTTTCCTATTGCGCACACCTTCGTCTGACGAATCCTCTGCAAAATTCATTTATCGTTAGCTTCGTTGGCATATTCACCGTTTCTGAACACTGCGGAAGAAAAGACCGGGTGGGTGAGAATAGGCTGATCATCGCATCTAAAGTCGAAAAGGATTTTACTGCCATGAAGCGAAATTCCTTCATGAACGGTCAATAACCTAGGTCATGTCTTCGAGCACACAAAATGATAACCCCTCTAAAGCATCACCAGGATAAGCGCTAGTGTTGACAAATATTTTCATTTCTCAACGCATGTAAGCTCCGTTCTAGTAGTGACGCCCCATACAATATAGGCATCGAGGAATGGACATGACATATGCAATAAACGGAGCTTCCCAACCGCTACGTTTCGGTGTTCATTCGACCTTTTCGCATCGTTGCCTCACAATACGTAAGTGATGACAATTTAAAAAATCAGAAGTAGGTTAAATAGATAAATAGGTCAAATCAAATCAAATCAGAAGTAGGTCAAATATAAAAGATGACCATGCTAATCAGCTAAAAGATGACCATGCTAATCAGCTAACAGCGGATGATGGGTCCGCAAATTTATTCCACGAAATGACGGAATGACGAAAAAGTGAAAAGAATGAAGCACTTAAAAATAAAAATAAAAATCTCTCCTGATTCTGATAAAGTATTTGCTACAAATTGACAGGAAGAAAAAATTTGATGCTTTAGATGGCAGCGAAGAAATCTATTCGAGATCGGGAGAGAGGGAAAGACAAGAGACGAAGACTGTCCCATTGTGATTCTGATAGCCCGATGTACTGAACGGTCAAAATCGATGACTGTGAAGCGAATCAATTATCTGCTTATTCGCGATCCAGGCTTCACGTTAAATCGACTAGGTTCCAACACGAACATTGAACAAATAGAAAGTTTGTCTACGATCTTGCTATAGTATCGAACTTAAAAATTGCAGCTGTCAGACAATGCAACTGTCAATAAAGTACGAAAAGGTATCAAACATTTTAAAACATTTCTCTAAAATTAATAACTGTAAATGAATAACTCGAAATAACTATAAATAAACAACTCTAAATAACCATAAATAAACAACTTTCGATTAAGAAAGTATAGCAGCTAATGAAAACGCAGAAAAATGAAACCAAAACTACCATCTTGTGATCCCTTTTCGTCTTGTGAATGCTCTGCTTTATCATCGTCCCTCTTTTTCTGTTCATCCTAAAAATAGCGCTCATTACCATATAAATATTATTATTGTCCCTGCTCGTCTGCACTTATTCATTCAATTGCAATACCTCTCCCATTCAAACAACTCTGTAAGCGTGGCAACACACATAAGCTTAGCACTTCAATTCTGCGCCTTTTTTAGCAGTCTGAACTTCAAGCACCCTTTTACGACCTTTATTTTGCTTTTTTTCTGATTTCTCCTCGCTGTTTTTTCTCTTTTCAATTTTCTTTCCATTTCTGGGCCTCTTGCAAATTTAGCACGAAATCGGTCGGCGATGTTTAATTATCCCTCCTAAATGATGGATATTGGGGAGAGGGAAGGAGGGAGGGAGGCGGGAGGACGGGTTGAAAGTGGGAAAGGAGGTGCAAGGAGAGGAATAAGCTCTTACATGCTTGGGTTATAAAAATTATGCCAAAAGAATCACACTAAAAAATAAGTTCATATCGAAGATTACACCAAAAAAATTTATCGGCTCGATGGCATATAAGTTATAGAATTTTCTGACAACCAGGCTGAAGTATATGGCTTCAGAAAGTGTGGCAACTATTTCTACATTTGATACAAAGTTCCGAATTTACCCTAAGCATTGGTGAGAGAAAAAAAATAGTGTTTTTAAGGAAGAGAGAGGGGGTGAAGAGGAGGGGAGGAGTAAGATGAAGAAGCTTGTGAATGTCAACACATTCGAAAATGACGCAACTAGATTCCGGTCGATGAAGAAAGAAGGGGCTAAAACCAAGCAGTGGCAACATGAACGCACTACTCACTCCTTAGAGTTCAAATACGTCCATACTCCAGCCACGATCAAGAACATAAAATGAGACGAAGTTCGGTTATACTACCCGCATAATTTCGAGCGTCTTTATAACTAGAAGGGCAAACTCATCCGAATTTTCACGCAAAGAAACTGCCATAAATCCAATGAATGAAGTTAATATGTGCATTACAATTTTGTTATCGATAATCCCGAATCCCCTTTCTCAAGTACTCATCTCGGATCATTTGATTGCGAACAACAAGGCCCAACGCATCGCTGCCTTTAAGTTCGTTTTGCCGTTTCAGACGCAACAATGAGCAAACAATAACCTAAAGTATACGTCTGTCTTCTAAAATCGCACAGAAGAAACAACTCTAAGAAGAAATTTTGCAAACAGACACTGAAATCATCCAGAAATGGGCGATCATCACAACATCAATATCCGTAAACTGTTTCGTTGCTCTCTTAAACTATCAGGCTAACGAACAATGAAATGCACAGTCTTATTTGTGGCCTACTCCTCCTGGATCCATTTCTATCGAGGTGTCCTTCAACTCGATCAGTATTATACCTAGTGATGCCATCGTACCAAAAAGTATAATACTTTTCGTACTGTACTTGTACTTATACCGGGTATAGTACAGTATCGTACCAAATTTAAAATCGCAAGTATAGTATAAGTATAGTACAGTGCGATTTTTCGAGGGGTGGTACAGGTACAGTATCCTACCGATTTTTCGGAAAAAAGTACAAGTACATCGTACCAAATTTTGACTGTACTTGTACTGAAAATGTACTTCACTCGCATGAGATGCAGATTATTGTTACCGCGCTCCTACAGTTTTAAACTTCATCGTTGGTTCCCGACGCGTCGCGACAGTTGACTGATGGCGAGGAATTACTCAGTTGAAAACCTGGGATCGAACTTTTCTATCTTAGATATTCAACAAGCGCTGGCAGGCGGCCTGAAGGCGTCCAGATGCCGTGCGAAGGTCGATGCGCTGATAAGCGTGGTTGGGAAGTTCAGGAAGAC
>JPKZ01002430.1:9401-20685 GCA_000803305.1 Toxocara canis
TCCTTGCGTCACGAGGCTCAAATAATAATCCTTTGCGAATAACTTTGCGACTACAGAGATTGACTTCTCCCGTGCGCCCTTGCACACTCAACGGCTGCCTGCGCAGTAATACTCGGCATTGTAGAGACCTGGTTATTGAACGTTACGTCATTATCAGCTTCGGCCTTTTCTTCTCTAGCGCTGTTTCGTTGACGGTTTCACATTTGGAACATCGGTAATATTGTTTCGTGCCAGAAATCTTCGTCATACAGGAGAAACGGCAAACGTTCTCACCAACTTTCAGCACTAAAGAGCGCCAATCTCCACAAACGGAAACAGTAGTGGTTCGATGCCGAGACTCATTTACAGCACAGATGCCCTTAAACGTTTCCATCATCCAAATTGACCAGTGTATCAACTGTTGGGGTCCTTCTCCAACCCGGTAGGCGATATATGCTAAAGGTCGTGAAAATTAACTGGCCTGATCTCTTCTTCGATCGTCGCTGCTCCGCTCGAGTCGACGATTTCTTGCACCGCTTCTCCTTAATCGAACAACTGCTTCCGTCTCGCTTGTTGCAAATGTTTTCCAAAAAAAATTTTCCGAGGAAGCGGACACGAATCATCCTCCTTTCTTTGTTGCAAATGTTTTCCAAAAAAAATTTCCAAGAAATCGGGCACGAATCATCCTTCTCCCTCCTCCTCCCCCCCCTCTCCCCTACCAAAACAAAACAAGAAAGCGCAAAGCAATGTGGTACCGAAGTATACATAGTGCAAAACCGTATCTCAATATCTACAGAGGGAGACGAGAGAACGAGACGCAGATGGCAGAAACCGTATCATAAAGGCCAATCAATGTCTGCTGGTATCCGTTTACGCGAGTTCTTGACCAGCCGATTTGCGCTGCTTTGCAAAAAGGGCGGTTTTTGGAACAACATCGTTTAGCTCGTTTTTTCTTCAGCGACTTTCGAAATTTCGAGAAAGCTCTACCCATCTCAGCTTCCATGAAACGAGGCAACAGTATGATAAGCTGACCTATGAGCTATATACATTGCCGATAATTGGCCCTATTCGTTGTTGATCGCGAGAAATTTAAAAAAACGCAAAGAATACTCACAAACGAGCTTGCGGAAAAAAGCCAAATTCGCCTGTAAACGCTTCGTTGAAAGTTTCATTTTGCACAAAAGCATCATGTTTTACCTCAGGTTATTAATGATTCTGATAGAGCCCTCGATGCTGTTTAAGATGTGCCTATCCTCGAACATCGCCGGTCTGGAATGCCGTACCCGGCGTGTCCAGGGTAGGTGGCGCCCATACCCGTCGGGGATAGGCATAGGAAAGGTCGGAGAACATTTCCTTGTGGTGTGCGCTATAGTGAAGGCGTAAAGTACCAGAAATAGGACCGCATACCAAAGTTCCATCGTGCCGAACGCGATACCACTGAATCTCGCGTAGCGCCGCCTTTCTGTCGTTGGCTGGCATGCTCGTCTACCGTATTGTCTCCTCCTCCTCCTTCCCTTCATTCTTCCTAGAAAAGTTTGACTGCGTCATTGTTCAGCGTGAAGATATTACTGGTTTGCCAAGGGGAACCTCAAAATGTGAGTCAAAATGACCTCTAAAGAGGTGAGATCAAAACAACAACGAATGTGTGCCAGGGGGAGCTGGCGAAATAATGCTCAGTCATCTAGCCGGATTTATACGCCGCTTAAAGGTGGGGAGAATTCAAATTTCATCTCACCCGCCCACCCCTACAAGTTGTCTATTAAAGTTCGGCTTTCTTCGGCCTCGTCGATCGAGGAAGGGAACCTATCAGACAAAATGTTGGCGTGTTTTCTGCTTCCTTTTCGCTGCTTGATCGGCTGAATTCGCAAAACCCATGCTAATTTTTCCATCGTCCTGAGATGAGTTCACCTGGGATCTATGAGACGGTTTCAAATTGGGTGTGGGAGTTGAACTAGGGCGCCGATGATACTAAATACGTCCTGCATCAGTAGTTTCCGAGTTGAATCTACCAGACAAACAAACACGACATACATACATATATACATGCATACATACATACATAAGTACGAATAGACACGATATCGCCATAACACGCGTTGCAAATTGTAAATTTGCGACATATATATATACATATATATGTATATATATATATATTTTTTCACGCAGACCAGCTTAGAAGTTGAGTTCGATTTTACAGTGTTCTATGGGCGCCATACATTTTGCGATAAGGTTGCAAACAACGCGGTCATATCAACTCATGTTACATTGTGATTTCCGAAGTGGTAACTAAAAGAAGATGTCAGTGTTCATTCAGCGAAACATTTTGCTGATTAATTTTCATATTGACGAAAACGATTAAAGTGGTCCGATTTAAACGGGAACTTCTCGAGCGGATCGGAGCGTTAAAATAAGGCTCAATGGAGCCAACTGAAAAGAAATTCACTGAACCTCCCAGAAAGAAATACCGCTGCCGTTCACTGACCTCATTATAATGACAATTTACGAAACAAAGAAATCATATAAGGCAAGTCAACCGAAAATTGCGATCGCATTATTAACTTTTGCGATTTTTTCATTAGTTCGGTTGTCGACAAATGATAAACATAGCGATATGAGGTGCACATTCTTAGGCAACAATGCGTTTTGCAGTCACTAATTAGCGAATTAGGAAGGCGGATGTGGCCGTGATTTTTTGAAGGTGGCTCTAATTCGCTGAAGTCACCAAAGAGCAGCTCAGATCTACTGAAGTCACCGGAAAGGAACCATATTTCACTCACTGGTGGACGACTGTGACGAATTAAGATTACAGAATAATTGCTGTTTTAATGGCTGTGTGATGGTGACATACAGCAAGTTTACGCATAGCTACACATACGTTTATATGTTTTTTTTCATACTTTCGTTGATACATTAATCGCTAAAGAATGGTGCGATCGTTCATCCGGCAACTGCACTTCCCGCACTTCATCCATCCTCTTCCTTTTCATCTGATTCGGGTGCATTGATACCATTTTGTTTGATCACGTCGCGAAACTCTTTGATTTTTGAATTTTTCTGCTTCAGTATGTAATTCATCGTTTTGAAAGCGTTCGTGTTGGCAAATTACTTTTCCAGCTCGTTTTCTTTTAACGGAAGCTGCAACTAAGCTCCTCGTTAAGCTCGAAGTAGCGGTGACTATGGGTGAAGGTTTGTTAGCAGTTGCGATATTTGAGAAGTACTGTGAATCCCAATGTGGTTTCGTTAAGCATAAGTGCTCAGTTGCCTTATGGATAACTGAGTTGATTTTTACTGGTACCGCTTTCTGAAAACATATACGAAGTGCCGAAGTTGCGCAACAGGGTGTTTTTTGAATTTACGGCGTAAAAGAATAGCACCAGCAACATTGTTAATTATTTAAAAAACCTCATCTTCGGTGGACAGCAGCGATTATGGAGAAGTCGAGACGGCGTGTAGATAATTTGTAGTATAACGGTCGACCTGCTTGCGACCAAATTAACGGTGAGGTTCTGTTCTTTGCGAATAAACACGTGGACATTTAGGGATTTGCTTGTTTCGTGTATTGAGATGCTAGAGAGGATGCAGTGTGAGTTTCAGCATGGCACTCAATTTTTTTTCGCCTGGAAAAAACAGAATATGCCAAAAATAAGGAAGGAAGCTCCTGTCCCCCAACGGATGTTCACATTTTCGGAGTGAGCTTCATGAGATCACCAGGTGTTTTGCCTGCACCATCATAAAGCGTTAGCTTTGGATCTGATTCAAACTTAGATAAACTCTGTCATATAAAGTTGACCATATCCTTACGCACAACTATCGGCTTCTGCTGGAGCTGGTACTGTTAGTGTGTTTCGAGTAAAACTTAGTGAAACATATCTTTCTTGCCTTCTCCTCCTCCTTCGCCCTTCCTCAATACTGTTTTTTACGAAGTGTCGGATTTCACCACTTTTCTAGTCGTCGCAGAAAAATCCCGAAAAGCGGTCTCATTTTTACTTACGCAGAAGAAATTCTACATTTACCGAAAATGTCTGACTTTATCGCAGCTACAACTCAACCACCTACCTCTCCCTACAATCGTTAGCCAGTGGCGCAAGAACTAGGCAGCGATTTTCGAGCAACGAATGAATATCTAATAAACTCGTTCCCCTATATCTAATACACTCGTTCTGCTGCACGGCTTTTTTAGATTCTGCATCACTTCTTGTTCAACTGCCTTCTTTCAGCCTCTGATACACAGTCCTGTATGGTTTTTATGAACTGATGGTGGTCTTCATCTATGTCTTCCTTCAATCTCCGGCCTTTAGAGGATAAATTTGCTTGAAAGATATTCTCGTCGATTTCTTTCGGTGCTCGTGCAGCGCTTGATTTCAGTTTTCTTTCCGCTTCACCTATCTGCTCAATAAATATTCTCGCTCATACCAGGCGGTGGTCGCTTCCAGTGTTGAACAGCGGTATCACACCTACATCTCTTAGAATGCGCAATTTATCCACGACAATCTATTTCATTTTTTACTTCAGAGTTTGGAGAGATCCAGGTTCATCTACTACTCGGCTTTCCTGTGCCAACTGTTTCTGACTACAGGTGCCGTGCTTCTGCCAGTTCAGCCAGTCGGTTACCTCTTTCGTTACGCTCGTTAAATCCATGCTTGCCTATATATCGCTTACCATGTACGCTTCTTCCTAGTCTCAAGTTGAAATCGCCCATTACTACGGTAAATGACGATGGTTTGGAGAGTTCTTCTTCTAAATTGTCATAGAACTTTTCTAGTTCTTCGACTGTGTTTCGACTAGATGAGAGAGGTCATGGTAGCAGTGTACGAATGCGAAAAGACAGGACGACTGGTCAAATGTGATGAGATCAGTGGTGACGTAATCTGTTTGATGAGTTGGAGCCAATATTTACTAACGAATAAGTCAGTCTTTTCTACATTAATATACTGGAATTAAGCACTACGAATATGACTTCACTTCTATTCTGTTTATATTCTACGTATTGTTCTATTCGCTAAACAGATGCTTTACCACCAATGCTGCGTCCCGCCAAACAATGAGGGGGAGGGTTTCATCTGCAGACAAACATTTGTTTTCGACTACACATTTCAACATTAAACACTTGCTTGGAAGTTTTTCTTCGGTTGTTTTTGTTAGGTACATTGTGCTCAAAAAAAAGTACGCAACTATCACAGTTGGCTTTCGCTCTGAGTGACGACATCCAGTAGTTGATGACGAAAAATTCCGGAAGAGTGGCTAGCGGAGAGGGACAGAGAAGAAGGGGGGGGGAACATAAGATGGTAGTTTAAGCAGCTTCAGCAGCTGAAAAAAACAACTACACGCAGCTAAAACTACCTGTTTTCTAAAGCTGCAGCTACAAGTTTTCTAAAGCTGCAGCTAAAACTACCTGTTTTAGCTGCTTTTAGCTGCAGCTTTAGAATGATGAAGCGTCGTTAGGCCCATTTAAAATTCCAAAAGGCCTGCAGAAGATAGTTGTGTCGAGTAGAAATCTCGTGCAACCGCAAACGATCTACGTCTAAGTGCACAATCGATACTGTTAGTACACCTGCAAATGTTGAATGATTCGGAATAGGTGAATTGTAATGCGAAAAAAAAAATTGTACGTTTGTCACGTAAGCGACAGGTTTTATTCGCGACAAAGTGCTCGCCTAATAAAAACAATATACGGCGCATCTAAATGGTGCAACCGATCTCGAGAATGGTAAGGTGAACTTTGGCCGAGGAATGATACCGTTAAACAGTTAGCAGTAGGACGTGCAGATCCAATTTTGTAGCTGTACGAGTTGCAAAATAAGATTACCGATCAAGTCACATCGGAGCACTGCAGAGTGGTACACGTGTAATGGAGGGGGGACAGGTGTGCACCTGCAATCAATGAAAGCAATTCTAGAACTTTAATGGTTCCTTAATTGGTGATTTTCTTTTTAATCCCATAATGAAGGTGGAATTCTCTAAACAATAATAGTGGCGATATTTTAAAACACAACGATGTTGCCATATGAATGATGATATTAGCTGATACCGTGAAATCGACATAGCCGTGGTGGAAAAACTGTAAGAATTATTCCAAAAAAGTCGATGAGGATCACACAAAAAACGTACCTTAACTTGATATTCTTTTGCTGTGTACTTCATATCTCTTTAGTTTCTTGAGCATTTTCTTTCACTCAGTGAATTCGTTAGGCCTCCTCTCACTTCCGAACTGGAACGATTTTGGGCGGCTCATAAACACCGAAAGGTCTTGCGTTTCACTAATTTCGGAGGAGAGAGGAGGGGGTAGGCAGTGGGGAGTAGGGAAGCCTATTCCAAATACCAGTAACTCTGAACTGGATGCTGTAGTGAACGATGAACACAGAATACGTTTTCGAGCGATAATCGATAGCGATGCGATCGACGCTCATGCTGATCGCAGGAACATAAGGGAGTGAGAGCGGGCGGTGGGAGTGGGATGAAACGATCGAGGCTCGGAATGGCTTTCGCCGCAACACTGCTCTCTTCTGTTTGTTTTTCTTTTCTAGGAAGTCTTTGCTTCGAAGCAGTTTAGCTGTCAGACAATATGCAAATCTAAAGACTCAAAGAAGAATGAAATCAGGATGACCTCAAACTTATTTGCCGAGATCAAAATCTCAACGGTTTTGTCTGCTACGAAGCGCAACCCTAATTATCTCTTCGCTTTCTTTGACTAGCCCGTTCCATAGTCACATCATTGTCTCCAAACATGTTTCACCTAGTAATCGAAATGTCGTTGCACAAAGTAGCTCTGAGATCATCCCTGGCATCCCATCTGCTATATAGTTCAGGAATTAGCAAGGACTGCTGTCCAGCGATCCGCAGTTTTGCTAAATCGATGGCTCCTCCTATAGATAAACGGACAACGTCTGCAAAAAATTCAACTTTATTTAGGTTTTATACTGATTTGTAAGGAGATTTCAAAATATTTCTAGAATCAGCAGAGAGTGCTGTGCAGCTACGTGTTTGCGATCAACTCTTTGCGTTGTAACCGTTATTAACAGACAAAGCTTGTCCGACCCCATTATCTTAAGGCAATAAAATTGCAAGGAGAAGTAGAAAACTGCACTCATTGTCCGTATGTTTGCGATGATTTTGCAGAACATCGCGGAGTTTTTGAAACGCCACGAGGAGTGTGTAACACGTCATGAGGAGTTTGTAAAACGCCACGGGGGTTTGCAAAACGCCACGAAGAGTTTGCCAAAAATCACGGAAATTATGCAGAACATTTATCGAACTACCAAATATTCGATTCTGGTAACAACCCGTGCAAACGAAAAAGCTTATCCGTTAAGCTTTACGGCTTATCGCATTCAGCTTTTGTTTGTTTTACATTTTTTTTTCAACTAAACTTTTCTCTTCCTTGATATAAGCGCTATTATAGCCTTCTGATGTTATGGTGTTCGAAGCTGTCGTATACCGGCAGATGGTTCGCGAAAGGGTAAAGTTTATTTAGTAACGAGTTGGCATATCGATGAACAGTTTTCGATAAGTTCCGGGTTTGCACTCACTGGGGCTGCATAAAAGGCGAGACTGGGACGTACTGTTTCAGTGGTGAGACGGAACGTACAATGCGTTTGCGGATTCGCAATCGCTTAAGTTTATCTCCATTAAGTAGGCCAGAGTTGGCGTCTCTATAGCTTAGCATAATTTGTGGGAATTTTCACACCATAAGAAATTGGCAGTATGGCTTATTCGGCCTCATAATGATGTCTGTCTGGAAGCGTCCAGAACACAAAATTCTGATCACCTCGTACCGGTCAAAAATGATTTCGGGTCTACTGCTGTTCATCTACAAAACTCGCTAAGCATTTAGTGCGCTCATTTATGCGACAGGCACCCCATGTAGAAACTTACGGCGCATATCTTACGTTCTTTCTTCGCTACGGGTTCCCAATGCTTTTCGCTTTCTAGCGCCCGTCTCTACTAAATTGACTGCAGATCATCATGGTGCGAGTGGAGACCTTTCATCATGAGGTTCAGGATTGGATAAAAAAAAGGGAGAGATGGTACAGATGGTACATTATTGAGTATGACGCCGTTTACAGAACTCTATGAGCAGATGCCTAGATTTAATGTTGCCTATCGGAGTAAAACACGATAATAAAAAGCTGCCATCACTTCCGAGGACTCCCCCAATATGTTTTGGAAACAGCTGCAATTCCAGAATTACGTACTCTTTCAGGGTTCAGAACATGAAGTTCGCGATTTTCTTCATAGCAGCTACCATTGTGTGCATCTCTGCCGAAGGTATGACGTACACTCTTCATTGCACTTTCATCTATCCTCCGCCGGCTTTCGTGCTTAGGCGTCTGCCGGTCTTTTATACGAGCCGGTCACATTACTTCCGGACGCCTCTGAATGTGTGGCCAAGCGTGCCAATGTTTCAGCATGATATGCGAACGGATCCTTATTTGATTTCAGTCCTATTTATAATACTGCTAAAGATAAGGAATACCTTATCCGCATAAATTCAAGTAGAAATCGGGGTTGAAAAATGTTTTTTGCTCGGAGAGGTATTGTCATTATTATAAATTTCATTACGTAGTTTGAAACTGCAATGAATTATCAACCAATTTTCAACTCGTCCTGCAGAATGCATTCATTCTCATAAAAACAACCACGAAATCACGAATTAGGATTGGAGATTTGAAAAGAAACGTTGAGCAGTAGCAGCCATCTCCTGATAATTGTTGAAGATCGGCTCCAAACAGAATTTCCATGGTGGAGCAGGAAAGGGTTCTTGCTCTCAAGCAAGATACGCTATATACTTCACATTTTATAAGTAGTCATTTAGCCGTTTCAATCGGTCAGGTCTTCATCAATCTTATCCAGTGAAGCTTTAAACCCCCATACTTTTTTTCCAAGCACACAAAATTTCTTTGTTCAGAGATGCAACGTTAAACATTTTCAGAAGATGAACAATCCTGCCGAAAGCTTTGTGGCAGCTGTCCTCGTCTTGATGGTGTGTGAACACTATATCTCTTTTTTTTTTAAATGTCAATTTTTTTATTCGTTTAGGCAAATCCGTAGTTTGCAAAGCTTATTATGGCCATATGGCGTGTTCTTCTGTGGATGTTGTTGTCTGTTTTTCTGTCTGTGGGCCTCTACGTCCCATAATTCCAGCTGTAGATCCATTAAGATTAGGGACATGAAATTAGAAGTTATAGTCCCAACACTATACGACCATATCCGATCCCCCATTTCAGCGACCTTGAGCGAGTTGGTCTGGAATGGAGTTCATCTTTAAAATCATTCCCCTACCGAAGTCGTATCGATAGTTGCTTACGGCGTTCAGTAAAATGAGATGTCTTAATGTGAAGAAAACGATATATAAATATGTTGCGTCGCTTAAATACAATGTTTGGAACAGATCAGTAAGCGAGATGGGGTTTTTTGTAACCCTAATAATTAAAATTAGAAACGACATTAAATAATAAAAGAAGTAACAATAAAAAGCTCTAATTAATTGACGCAGATTATTTCACAAATACTTGCAGCCTCAGATTGCAAAGACAACTGGGGCGAAGAATTCTGCCGAAGATATATCGGAAGCTATGAATGCGAGAATAGCAATGTGAAGTATGAATGCACGAAAACTTGTGGCAAATGTCCAAAACCAGGTAAGTCATTAAATCTTTGTTTATGTATAGAGTGCGCGCTCTCTTCTGGTTCCCTATCTTTCCATAATACACGATGCATTTGCAAATGCACTAGGTGCGTTTTTCGAACACTGTATCGATCGTTCCAAAGTAAACTTTGCTGCAATCAATAAGCTCCGATCAAATAACCGTTTTCGTCGATTTATTTTGGTTACTCGCCCTGTTTTCAATTAAGCATAAGCTGAACTCGAATGCTACACACTGATGCTTTTATGCCCAGAATCCAATAGCATAGAATCGAATAGAATCGAATACGCGATCGACTTTGGAAAGGATATCGAATTTTACTGATTCAGAGTAGCCGGTGAATTTGATACTTTCCCTTTACTTGAAGACGAGATGTTTCAGAGTGCAAAGACAGATTTTCGGATTGCTCGCATATAAGACATAATGGCGATTGCGAGAAGAAGCCAGTACTAGCGAAGAAGTACTGTAAAAAAACTTGTCTCTTGTGCGATTAATGTCTGGTCTGCGACTAACGACCAGTTCAGGACAGGGACTTTTCCTGATTTTCTGATGATACTAAATGTGTTTTATGGAATTAAAAAAATTTGCTCTGCTTCAGTCTTGAGTGGACCCAAGAGTTACAGTCTTTGGGCAGCTTTAAAAATCATGCTACTTTTTTTTTTACCTCTTTCCCTTGCAATATCCGAATCTCGATGTTCGGTCACCTTGCTTTGCATACACGTCGATAACTTTCCATATATATATATATATATATATATATATATATATATATATATATATATATATATATCTGTGTTTCCCACAAGCGCACGACAGCCGACCTTCATGGAGCAGCGACAGAGTCAGCAGTCATCTAATCGTTCGGTGGCTCACTCCATTTCCGTTGTAGAACGGCATTAAACCCACTTTTCTCACAGTCGTTGCGTCACCAGGCTCAAATAATAATCCTTTGCGAATAAGTTTGCGACTACAGAGATTGACTTCTCCGGTGCGCCCTTGCACACTCAACGGCTGCCTGTGCAGTAATACTCGGCATTGTAGAGACCTGGTTATTGAACCGTACGTCATTATCAGCTTCGGCCTCTTCTCTAGCGCTGTTTCGTTGACGGTTTCACATTTGGAACATCGATAATATTGTTTCGTGCCAGAAATCTTCGTCATACAGGAGAAACGGCAAACGTTCTCACCAACTTTCAGCACTAAAGAGCGCCAATCTCCACAAACGGAAACCCCTTCCCACTCCCTCAACCTCAAACGAAAAACAGGAATGGTTCGGTTAATGGCGAAATGATTGTGTAATGCAAATTTCACAGTCGGAAAGAATCAAGAGCTGCGCAGCAGCAACTATTAAGATATCGAAGATGAGCGGAGCGGCTCATGTCGTTCATTTGGAGAAAACACTGCGCAAGGTTGATTTGACTGGACATAGCTGAAGGCAGTTTACTTAAAAATGAAGTGCCGCGACACATGTTTACCACATGTAGGTGCCCATAAGCGGGTGGAGGTACAAGATTTGGGTAGCGAGGTCAGAGGCGCCTGAAAGTACGTTGAAAGTCCTATCAGAATCATCAGTAAACTGAGGTAAAACCTGACACTTTTATAAGTGATCAATTTCTCAAGAAAAGTGTAACTGTTGAAAAACGAGGGGTCGCCAACATATG
>JPKZ01002430.1:28576-44469 GCA_000803305.1 Toxocara canis
GAAATAACGTTATTTGACAGAGCAGTCAGGATACCTCTGAGAAGAGGAGTAAAGCAAGGTGACACCATTTCGCCAAAATTATTTACGGCCTGCTTGGAAATGGTGATGAGGAAGATTAAATGGAAAGGTGGAATCATTATCGATGGCGAAAAATTAAACCACCTTAGATTCGCAGACGACATTGTGCTGTTTGCATCGAACAGCACCGAACTGACACAGATGCTACGAGAACTTGAGAATGAAAGCAAGAAAGTTGGATTAACAATGAATCCACAGAAGACGAAATACATGTGCAGCAATTCGCAAAGTGGTCCACAAATAAAACTATGACAAGGACTCATCGAGGAAGTGGATCATTTCATCTCTCTTGACCAAGAAATAAGTATGCGCCTGTCGCGACTCGCGAATCTGACCGTAACGATTCATTGAATGTACTCAGTGAAAAGGGATTGCCAGATGCGAATTGCGAATTCAATCGCAGCGATTCGCTGAATCAAAGTGCAAGTGGACGATTCATTCACAGATGGCAGGGGAAGCATGAAGAAAGAAGACGCAGCCGCACCAGTTACCTCGCCAAATCTGAGAGTATTCAGATTTACTCGAGTACCCTTCGGCGTAATCTCCTCACCGTTCCTACTGAATGCCACTATTCAGTACCACCTCAAAAGAAAAATGACAGAGTTGCGAGAAGAGATACAGGACAACATCTACGTGGACAATGTGTTCTTAACCGCGAACCACGTACACGCGGCAATCGCGAAGAGCAAAGAAGCGAAGAGCGTCTTTAGAGAAGCCCATATGAATCTTCGAGAGTTTCGCAGTAACAGTTCGGACGTCCTTTCTGCCTTGAACGAGGAATCAGAACAAGCGCAGCATGAGGCAACGTTACTAGGAATCGCGTGGGACCCGCAAAATGACAAGATGATCTTCAACACCAAAAGGTACGACAAACCTCCCGCAACCAAACGACAGTTTCTCGCATATACGGCAGAGTTCTACGATCCCTTGGGACTACTCACGCCGGCCACGCTTCCATTGAAACTATTCCTTCAACAGTTGTGGAGGAAGGAATACGACTGGGATCAACCGTTCGACAACACTGACCGCCAGAACGCCGGAACTCTATTAGAGCGCTTTCAAGGACAATCGCTCAAACTGAACCGGCAAGTGACAGCGGAACTGGACAAGGAGCACGCCGAAATACACGTTTTCGTGGACGCCTCTAAGGATGCGTATGCCGCAGTCGCTTACCTACGTTCATATAAGGGAAACCGGTACGAAAGTTCACTGCTGATGTCCAAGAGCAGAGTGGCTCCAATACGTGGCATTACAATCCCTCGACTCGAACTGATGGCAGCTCTGATCGGCAGCAGGTTGCTGCACTTCGTACAACAACAACTGAAACACACCGGACCCATGTTCCTTTGGAGCGATTCACAGGCAGCCTTACAGTGGATCGCGACGGCCACTACCGTGGATCGCTTCGTCGACAATCGGATAGCAGAAATTCGCAAAAGCCCGGCACAGTTCCGCTATGTCGAGAGCGTCAACAATCCCGCCGATTTGGCAACCCGTGGCCTTACAATTGCGGAACTCGAGCGATGCAGTCAGTGGTGGGACGGACCCTCATTTCTGCAACATGGAAGCCAGCATTGGCCGGAATGGACAGTTCCGCACAATCCAGTGGCACTAATTGCCATCCCCAAACCGCTACTAGGGACCGACATCATCGAATGCGAAAGATTCAGCTGTCTCAGCAAGCTGAAACGGACGACAGTTCAAGTATTCCGAGCGATTAAGCACATGACACGGAACGTCCGGAATCGCCTCGAACGGAAGTTGTGGGAAACTATCGAACTTGAAGGACCCGCAACAGCTTGTGAACTGGAGTGGGCAGAAGTGATCCTCATCCTGCAAGAGCAAACTAAGGCAGGCGAGGAATTCGAACGAAATACAGACATTGACTTGTATAAGGACAAGCAAGGAGTCGTGAGATGTCAGGGAAGGCTGCAGCACGCAGCGTTACCAGAAGAGACAATCCACCCAGTTCTTCTTCCAAAATCATCGGCCCTCACTAAACTCATCATATTAGCTCGACATAAGGAATCTGGACATACCGGAGTGGCACAGACGTTGGCTAGCGTAAGGGAACGCTACTGGATTCCGCAAGGTCGAGCAACCGTCAAGCGCATACTGCGACGGCACTGCATGACATGCCGTAAATGGAATGCACTACCCTTCAAGCTTCCAAACTTTCCACCGCTGCCAGAAGAAAGGACGTGTGCGACACGAGCCTTCCAGAACGTCGGCCTTGACTATATGGGACCTATAACAGTGCGCGACTCTGTAGGGCCTTGCAAACGATGGATAGCCCTCGTTACCTGTCTGGCTACTCGAGCCATTCACTTAGAAGTAGCAAAAAACCTGTCAGCAGAGCAGTTCTTACACGTCATGAGACGATTTGTAGCCAGGAACGGCTACCCTACCAGCGTAGTACTCGATAACGCGCCACAGTTCCAGCTGGTCAAACAAGTCATGCAGAACGCCTTCACTGCATCTATTACTTGGCGATTTATCACTCCCTTTGCCCCATGGCAAGGGGGAGTATACGAGCGGCTAGTTGGGCTAACTAAAACAGCGTTTCGCAAAGCAGTCGGCAGAAGGCTGTTGAACGAGGAGGAATTCAAAACACTGGTGATTGAATGCGAGGCTATAGTGAATAGCCGACCACTCACCTACGTGGACTCCGCCATCGGAAACATTCTAAGGCCACATATTTATTCGATTACCTTATTATATTCGTGCCGACTATCTCAACCACCAACTGACATCACTCTGCCAACGGTATATTACTGAACGTAAGTCTTTCACCTCAATCCTCCTTTGAATTAAAGCCACACTTAGTTCAGTACAGCGCCACGATATGAGTGGAGAGATTTTCAGAAGAATACGAGCTGGCTGGAAGTGTTTCGCAGACATGAAAGAAGTTTTGACAGCCATACTCGATCCAGATATACGAGCTAAAATTTTTAACACAACCGTCGTCAAAACAATGACTTACGGAAGTGAAACGTGGTCTCTTATAAAAAGCGAAAAGGAACGTTTAGCAGTAGCGGAAAGAGCCATGGAAAGGATGTTGCGTTTCTCACTGAGGGACCACATAACCAACGACAAAATACGCAACGAAACAAAAGTGGCTGATGTCAATGAGAAATGCTGGAGGAACAAACTTCGATGGGCAGGACATGTAGTGCGCATACGCGAGAACAGATGGACATAGAAAATATACGAATGGTATCCGCGTGATATCAAGCGACCACCAGGACGACCTCCAGTGGGATGGGCTGACGAGATACGGGAAGTGGAAGGACCTCTGTGGCAGCGGCTTGCCGCGAACAGAGAGAGATGGAAACGGAAAGTTGGACGGCTTCACCCGTCGCGACAGTGTGTTGCTGATGACGGGACCAGGTAAAAAAAAAGATATACATGAAAGTACAACTTGTACGACTGGACGTGTGGATGAAATTAAGATTGCATTAACCATCGATCCGTTAAGTGGGTAAAATTTTAAAATGTATCATAATCTGTCTTCAGTCGGTGACCGTCGTGTGCGTTGGTGTACACTCTTTGAATTATTAAAATGTGACCGGGAGCAAAACCATTCGAAAGTTTGATATGAAATTCGGCAAAAAGTGGCATTGATGTTTTGGATTGCTTTGTCTCGATGACTCAGCACCTCGAAACGATACTTTCAAAGCGCCTTCGACTTACAAGCACGCTTAACCATTCAAGTACTTCTTAGCCATTATTATATTTAACATTTGCTTCAGATTCTAACAGCGAATTCTTTTCTCTCTTTTGTCAACATATTTTTATAGCAATATCGCCGGAGAAACTGCCGCTTCGGAACCACTGGTAACATTGAAGCGGTTTTTTCCAACTTAAAATATTAAAATTTTAAAGAAGAGTTTTAGAAACCGTTCCATTCTAAAATTGGCAAAATCAAAGTTTTAATTTTTCGGCATAAAGCAGGAGTATTAGGGGGGGGGGAGCTGGGGGTTGATTTGGGAAGCTTGTAAAGTTCTGTCTGCCGCATGTTTGCATGGAGGGGCAGAAGATGTATGTACTATTTCCTTTTTTATGGATATCCGACTATGTGGGAGTACTAAATGTACGTATAATACAGACCTTTCAAAGGAATCGGAGGAATTTGTAAGAAAAAACTACTAGCCATGGCTAAACGTGCAGCAGCCGATGTTCACATATGCCAATGGCTCGGGGTGTTTTGAGTTTGCAGTACGTAAGTGATCTACACTCTAGTGCTGAATGATCACCTAAAAAGTTTGCCGATTTCCGACGCACAGATCACCTGCTTCGGTGCCAGCTTCATATACGCGGTGTGATTGGTCGGGAACTTGTCATCGAATGTGTCAAACAGAAATGTCATGGCATCATGCTAGATCCTGTCGCAGAACTTTTTTTACCGATTTCATTAAATGCGCTTCCCTTAGTACACTAGGCAATTAAGGTGCTTATTGTATTTTAGACACTATTTGTCATCCGACCCATGAGGAGCAATATCGTAACGCGTTCGTAACAAACTGTCGTCCGATCTTTGAATACCACATACGTAGCTGTGATCAACGATTTTGCAATATGAATAGAAATTCGTTGAACTAGCGTTGAAGCGTTCCAGAAGAGTTGTTCTTCGAATTTATTTATCAGCTTTGCTAGACTATCCGTTTGAAACTTTTGAATTAAAGAAGGTTTAGCAATTGTAAAAGTAAAATTCTAACAGTAAGTATAAGTATAATTATAAAATTGTAAACGTATAATTACAATTATGAACACAAAGGTCCGCTATAATTAGCAATTGTATTACCTAATAATTATAATTACCTAAAAACGATAATTACCTAAAAATGATTCATTTTAGCTTCGCTCATTATTTGATGCTCTTCAACTTCCGTTTGAAATTCTAACGTCTCGAAAAAATCGATTTTTATCCACTTGTTTGTGAAATTTTGATCGACAATCCATATTCGATCCATTTTCGGAACAGAATTCGCCATATTAGATGTGAACTTCTCTTGATCTATTTGATCTTAATCTCCGTTGCCATTACTGTCTATGTTCTCTGCTTTCAGCGTTTTCTCTAACACTTCAGACATATGAAAGGAAATTATATTTAAGAAATAATATTTAAAAGTTGGGCAGTGATCTTCGAAAGATCAACTTGATTGGCGATCAAAAAAAACAGTTGTTTTTTTTTGGAGCGACACTATAACACAAAGACCGGTTTTCAATAAAGTTTCTCAGAAACGCCTGCGGCGCGCATTTGCAATTTGTCTGTGGTAATCACTAATCGTTCGCTGACATCATCATATCGCGTTTATTTCTACTGTTTTTTATGGCTGAGCGGTCGAGCCAGCTGTTTGTTCTCTTCTTCAGTAATTTTTATACAATGAGTATAAGCATATTTGCAGCAGCTTTTAATAGTGATTTTTAAGGAATTATAGTACGCTTATTTGTTAGGATTTTCAACACTAATACGCTTATCTGTTAGAATTTTCAACACTAATTGCTCATAATGAACCATATGCTTTTGAGTGGTATTTGAAACATTAATGTAGAAACATAAACTGTATGCATTTTGTGGGAGTAATCACTGGTTTGGGTTATAGGAACGTTTTGTTACAGTTTATACCGTTAAGTAGTAAGTTATCACATTCGTCAGATGGCATCCGAAGTAGGTATTGCCAAATTACTGGTTAAATTAGCACGTGTATAATAAAAAGAGAATGTGCTTCACTCTATCACCTCCGGTATCTGGTAGTTTGCTTTTGTTTTTTCGATTTTAAATCACAGGTCTCAATTTCAGTTTTTCAAGGCAATCTTTGATCATGTTTATGTCACACTGACTAAGATGTGGCTCGGTAATCGCCGTTCAATATGGATTCCATGATAGACTCCATATAATGAGTACCAGCAAAGTATTACCAACAAATCAGTAATTAGTAAATTTGAATAGTACGCCAAGGTAGTGATGTTCCGCACGAAGATTGATATCAAAATTTCTAACGATTTTTTGGAATGACACTTGAAATGATATATTCAATTTTGAGAAACGAATTGAAATCGATCAGCTAGAGTTCGTTCAGACAGCCCCGCATTTGCGTAATATTAGAGTTGCTTTTCTTTCTACGAAAAAATAGCCATACCGATGGGCAGTAGATTAAGCATAGCCTTGAATTTGTAAATAGATATTTCCGCTAAGAAAAAGTTCTAGTCTTAAACAGATTGAATAAGTACATAAGATTTTTTATAGTTATCTGGGTAATCAAGTATATCGGGCGGGAAGGAATTTTCATTATGAGTAATCAAGTATATCGGGCGGGAAGGAATTTTCATTATGGGTAATCAAGTATATCGGGCGGGAAGGAATTTTCATTAGGGGTGATGAAGTATATTGGGCGGGAAGGGATTTTCGTTATGGGTAATCAAGTATACCAGGTGGGAAGGGATTTTCATTTCAAAAAACAATCGCTATATCCGTTTTCGTAGCGCGGATGGAACCGTAATTTATCCAAAACATAATGCGGGCTTATTATAGATGCGGTTATTGCGCATGAGTTGAGCAGCGATAGGCGGTGTCCATGAAAGCATTCCCTCAAACAAAAAAACATTCCCTAACACCTTCCTGGAAGCTTACTGTCTCATAAGCATATCTATGCAGCTGTAAGATGCAGACTCGCAGGAAAGACAACATTATATATATGTATATGTATATGTCGTTGTGTATCTATATACTTTAACTTATGTACATCGCACATGTATACATCCATAAAGTCGATCCTAAGCTTTGCTCTCACAAGACGACAGTTGGAGTGTACGAATACGGCCGATTCCAGGATAACGGACACATCCGTAAAGAATGAATCGATTTCGTTGCGGATTGCAACATTGGAATCTCGCCAGGTCTAACGTCGTCCGGTTCGCTTGCAGAACAAAGAATTCTTTGCGTAGAGCCTGGAAGAATCGGCGAAATCAGCAAGCCTTTGGCCTCTTTCATTTCTCGTTTCAACACCGTAGCGTCCGATGTAATGTTCACTGTCCTCCGTTTTTCCTGGCTTCGCATTGAAATCGCTGAGACCATGTGCACCTTTGCTGCATTGCCTCCTCTAGTGTTTCCTAAAACCACTCATTGTCTTCGTCTTCTGGAGCTGAAGTGCATAAACTGCAACAATTTTTTTTATTATCTCACTGACGATCACTTTAGTCGTTGACTGCGGGCACACAATGAATCCCACTCTTCCCACATCTCTTCCAGGTGCGCCAAGCAGAACCCCGAGTGCTGTCTCTCCCATGATGTAGCGAGATCCATTGTACGCCTGATCTTGTTAGTTGAAAGGATGTCGACTTCTATGTGCAAAATATGTACTGCTTGATCGCTGGTGAACGTTCCAACGTTGAAAGTGCCCACGCTTAAATAAAGATGGGGCGACGGACTCAATACTGCGAGATTCTTAGCACCCTCTGCCCACTCGTCAACTCCCACACCGTCGTCACTGGAAGACGATAGGAAGCTGCGAAGGACTGAGGGCCGTTTCTTTTCCTCTTCGTTTCTACGATTGCTATGACCAATTTCGGATCACCTGGTGGTCAGCATGCTGGTGATCCTGATCTCTCTGTTTCTTTACCGTCCTTCTGCAAAGGAGTGCTAAATGGATCATAATTTCTCCTCCGCTTGTTTGGTCCTTCAGCTCACCTGTCCGCAACCCTCTGCACGCTTCTCCATTGCGGGCATCGACTGTATGAGGTGTGCTAGGAGTTGGTCGTACAGGACTTTTTAAGGGTATCGGACCCCGGGCGAACAGATGATGGTAGTCACTCTAAGAGGCAACAGAAGGAGAGAGACATCACGAGTTTTCATAAATACTGACTAACTATTTTCGAGGATACACTGGAGGTATATGACATCATGTGAACGTTACGCGGACGATTAAAACTCAACAGATCAGATAGTATTCAGAGCGCCAAAGCACTTCTAAGTTTTATCGTTTGAGTGAGCGTATGAAAAATTCATAATTTCATGTTTAGTGACATGTTTGCTGCACTCAGCAACAACAGGTGAGGCCTGGCATCACATACGATTTGGCGCCCAGCCATGGACCCTTTTCAGGGTCCATGGCTGGTCGCCAAATTTTAGAGTCCATGGCCGGTCGCCAAAAAAATTGTTCTTCTGTGTAGCTGTGTGCCTAAAATGCATCCGCTTATAGATAACTGAAAAGCATGCATTCTAGTTGATCCGATCGCTCTTACGAACGTTCCGCTCAAGATTAGTTATTCAGCTACGTAATGAATCGAAAATGCAATCCGGACGATTGCTAAATGCATCCAGATTTTCTGCACGTCTAAGCATATACGGCTTTTTTGATATCGATAAATCGATTTGAAATTGAATGTAGGGGATGATCCTAAGGTTAAATCAAACCATCCTAAGGTTAGATCAAACCGTCCTAAGGTGAGATCAAACCAACCTAAGGTTAGATCAAACCATCCTAAGGTTAGATCAAACCACAGCTTCAGTGGATCCGGAGTTAAAGCTAGCTGGAAGGTAGGCAGATCGAAAGGCACGTTACATACATATCCATAGAAATAGCGCTGCCGTATTGTGCTTTGCAAGCGAAAATTTACGAGGGTGCATCGAAGCAAAACAAGAGGCTAACTAAAATACTTTTTCAGGCGAGCGTCACAGTTTGACAGGCGTAGGAGGGATGAAGACGGCACACAATTTTCGGCTAATAATTTTAATGCTTGCTGCCGGATGTCTATCAATGATGATGTCCAATATGCTAACTCTCAACTTTTGTATTCTTTGTATGACCGAAAATAAATTTGCATACGAACATCATAAGCTAACGTTTGAAAGCGGTAAGTTCTTTTATGACATCTGCTCGTCAAATGGCCAAATAAATTTGACATAGGTAATCAGTTCGAGGGAGGAAATGGAAAATTAGGAGAAAAAAAGAGGGCTTCAACACGTTGTCCCTCCAGAGTGTTGAACGAGGAACGACTGAATAAATCGATTATGCGGTTTATGTTTATGAAATTTCTTCGATTATTCAAATTAAGTTATTAAAATTCAAATCTCCAAAGAAAAATATTAATTTCTTGGCAAAACGAACAAACGTTCACGCTGCACTTTCCCCTTTATAACAACATTTTCAATCATACAACACTTAAGGAAGTGTTTGTGAATGAAGTTATGATCTTACAATTTTTTTCGATATAAACATCGTTGTGATTATAAAGCATTTCAAATTTTTGATTTATAATCTTAGCACTTCTCGCCTTCACATATTCATTATCAAACGAATTCGCATTTCATCTCAAAATGGCAAAGTTCTTGAAGTTCTCATATGAGCGATAATAATACCACTCGGAAGTTAGAAATATCTTCAAATTTCAAAATTATTTTAAAAAATGGAATTTATTCGAGATTTTATTATATCTATTTGTGTCACATATCTAACGATACAGTGAGTGCACGAAGATAACAACGTCATTTGAACTGAATAGGGAACCAGTTGGATTCGTGGCGGAACCAGCCAGTATAGCAGATTTTCGCTTTTCGAGCCGCCATTGACCTTTTTGGGCGTTTTGTCAAATGGCTGCGATCGATCGTCTGTTCGGTCGGTCAGCTGTGGTGAGCGTGCAACAAAGGCAATATTAAGGCGAGAGAGCGCCGAAATGGTCTGCAATGAACGTCTGTGTCATTTCAAATTTAGGGCAATCACGTTGCTGTGCCGCATTCAGTTTCGCCTGATTCTGGTCACTGTCAATTCTTGAAATGATCAGCTTGATTTAAAACGTCGTAAGGAAAGCACCTAGAATAACAACAGTCGAAGCTGTTCACAACAAACTCACTCACTTGTTCATTTACTCTCCCATGCCCCCCTCCCCCACGCGCTCCTCATCCGTTTCCCCTTCGCGGCTAATATTGCCCGTTTGCTTCGGGAAAATAATTTTTTCCCTTGGAGGGAGTCGAAAACAGAGAATTTCAGAGAACAGAGAATTTCAGAGAACAGGAAAGAATAAGGGGTGAGAGGCTATAGTGGTCATTTTGAAAATGTGTGGGGTGGGGAAAGGAAAGCGATTTGTGAAATTTCACGACTTCTTCGTATCGTTAGTTCAAAAAGCGAATGCTAGCAGATATTTCGGTCAGCCAACTCGATAAGATGGAGACTGCATGCAGACTTACATGTGTGACTTCTGCGAACGATCACGGTTTTCACTCATTAGGGAATCGCAAAAGACGTTGGTGCCTGCATCCACGGATGGGAAAAGGTTCTTCAGAAACTCTTTTCCCCATCACCGTCTGAAAATGGAGAAGCGGAGATTGATTACGTTAAACATATAAATGGAAAGGTGACCCCCTTGGGCAACGTGAAAGGTGAAGCGTCGTCGATCCTATGCTATTGTGTATGCCTTTTCTTCTATGAAGGATCATTTATGCGTCACTAACCTGAAGTGATCTAAGCGATCAGCTGTTTTTTTAAAGCCAATTGGAACGATCTACTTCCTCGTCGCATCTCCTTCAAAACGTTATTGTATCTTATTTCATTGCAAGAGTATCCGATCTCCCAGCTACGTTTAAAAACCAATCACTTATTCATTAAACCGCCTCTTAGTTTCTTACGAGGATTGAAAATCATTTCAGAGATTTTTCAAAAAATGGATACGAGTGAACCGAATGCTGGCGGTGTCGTAGATGCGATTTCCGAATTATCTGACCTAAGGTTCAAGTACCCGAGCTTATTCAAGTCTATTCCGGGGCTCAACAACGAAACATTCAAACTCGCCGAAAACCATCCAGATTTGTTCCTAAGAATTATGAAAAAGGTTTTCAAATATTTCATCCTTGAAATATGTGTGTTTTCTTTTCAGAAACAAAAAATTCGGCACAACAAATGTTTTTTGCATGTTTTCTCTTTTTCGTTTGTTTTTTAAATATATGAAAAATGTTTCGGAAATGATATTTTCATATATGTATATTTTAAAAGATCCTTCAGGTGGGCATTTTCTTCGTCATATCTTCTGCATAGAAAAATATTAGAGTAGTATCTTTTTTATTCACTTGGGAAAATAGATTGCACGAAACTTTTTCATGGGTAATCCATTTTGATTGCTTTAGTAATTGTATCGAACATTCAAGAGTACAGGGGCGAGTTTATGACTTTAACATCACTGCTAAAAAATCTAACTTGGATTGCGTAAGATCCCAGTCCGACTTCCCGCTGCTTTATACACTACTCATACAAGTGATAACTATGCTGTGGTATAAATCACGCATATAAAATCATGGGGTTATAGCTGAAAGCCACAGACGAAGGTGCCGAACGCTCATAAGATAATTTAATTTCTCTTATAAATAGTATAACTACCGAAGTTATAAGATAATTCCTCACACACGTAACATGGGTATCGAACGCTGTAAACTAGTTTAGTAGATTATATAAAGGGTACAATTTTAGGATGGACAGTTTTAAAAAGTATGACTTAAAATGAATAACAAACCATCATTAGACTTTTTATTTCCTTTTTTTTTTCGATTCTGAATGAAAATAGTGAATTTAGGTCTCTGTCAACGATTCCCTTTTTTTTCCCATGATCTTACTGCTATCATATGAAGCATTTAATAAAGCAATAAAAATCGATTAATTAATCTCGTTTTTTTTCTAGATTTCTTTAGGGCTAAACAATAAAGAAGATAATATCGTCGAAGCGGAAGTTGATCTTCGCAAAATCGATCTCGAGCATTTCCGCAATGGTTCGTTCATTTTTCACTAGGGTGTGCTACGGCATTGTTTCCTTTGTTTTAACTCGCATATAATTATATCAAGTTTCATAATGTTTTTCATGAAATAAACTGTGTAAATATTTTATATTTAAAATAGCTTTCTCTGCCTTGACCGTCATACATATAATTTAGAGACATATAATTGGGGAGAGAGAGCGAGAGTTTTAAGAGGTAAGTATTCGGCATCTTTGAGAAAGTAATAAGGTTTTCCTCGGCAACTAGAAACAAATATCATATGCACATTATGCCTACACCTCCAAGAGAAGTCGCCAAAAGGTGAGAGGCGATTACAATAACGATTAAAAAAGCATTAGAAGAGGAGGAGGCGATGGCGCTAAATAAGATTGGTTCCTAAGAATTATGAAAAAGGTTTTCAAATATTTCGTCCTTGAAATATGTGTGTTTTCTTTTCAGAAACAAAAAATTCGACACAACAAATGTTTTTTGCATGTTTTCTCTTTTTCGTTTGTTTTTTTAAATATATGAAAAATGTTTCGAAAATGATATTTTCATATATGTATATTTTATTTTTTATTCACTTGGGAAAATAGATTGCACGAAACTTTTTCACGGGTAATCCATTTTGATTGCTTTAGTAATTGTATCGAACATTCAAGAGTACAGGGGCGAGTTTATGACTTTAACATCACTGCTAAAAAATCTAACTTGGATTGCGTAAGATCCCAGTCCGACTTCCCGCTGCTTTATACACTACTCATACAAGTGATAACTATGCTGTGGTATAAATCACGCATATAAAATCATGGGGTTATAGCTGAAAGCCACAGACGAAGGTGCCGAACGCCCATAAGATAATTTAATTTCTCTTATAAATACTATAACTACCGAAGTTATAAGATAATTCCTCACACACGTAACATGGGTATCGAACGCTGTAAACTAGTTTAGTAGATTATATAAAGGGTACAATTTTAGGATGGACAGTTTTAAAAAGTATGACTTAAAATGAATAACAAACCATCATTAGACTTTTTATTTCCTTTTTTTTTTCGATTCTGAATGAAAATAGTGAATTTAGGTCTCTGTCAACGATTCCCTTTTTTTTCCCATGATCTTACTGCTATCATATGAAGCATTTAATAAAGCAATAAAAATCGATTAATTAATCTCGTTTTTTTTCTAGATTTCTTTAGGGCTAAACAATAAAGAAGATAATATCGTCGAAGCGGAAGTTGATCTTCGCAAAATCGATCTCGAGCATTTCCGCAATGGTTCGTTCATTTTTCACTAGGGTGTGCTACGGCATTGTTTCCTTTGTTTTAACTCGCATATAATTATATCAAGTTTCATAATGTTTTTCATGAAATAAACTGTGTAAATATTTTATATTTAAAATAGCTTTCTCTGCCTTGACCGTCATACATATAATTTAGAGACATATAATTGGGGAGAGAGAGCGAGAGTTTTAAGAGGTAAGTATTCGGCATCTTTGAGAAAGTAATAAGGTTTTCCTCGGCAACTAGAAACAAATATCATATGCACATTATGCCTACACCTCCAAGAGAAGTCGCCAAAAGGTGAGAGGCGATTACAATAACGATTAAAAAAGCATTAGAAGAGGAGGAGGCGATGGCGCTAAATAAGATTGGCGAGTGTAATCGTATATTTCAGGCTTTAATTTCACTAGTATCGAATCGAAATTGTTGTCGAACGTGAAAGATTATATTATTCGAGTTGTCGAAGGAAGCGAGAAATTTGCTGATGCAGAAGGTAAAACCATCTCAAAATGGGTCAATACGGAACCCGAGGTAACTAATACTTTTTATAAAAGTACTTAAATTATTCGAGTTCACTGAACGGTACTCTTGAGAGATAGACTATGAATCATTTTCCATGGCTCATTTCAATCCCATATATAGGAGTTTGGCTCAGGGAACGAAATGGGAAATTTCATAGCTGGTTCTTTCCTTAGGGCGATTTATCGCATGACCGAGATGAGATAGATTCATTAAGCCTTTAGAAACACCTATGGCATTTTTACGGAGTTGGGTGGAGGGGAGGGGGGGGGGAAGGGAGTTAAAGGCGGTGAAGTATTCTCGTTATTTGTACTTTTTGTAGGCATGCCTTCTCTCTTACAGTCACTTCAAAACAGAAATTCCTCACGCAAAAATCTTCTTCGCTATATAGTCACATTGAAAAGTTTTCGTCGTTTCCTCATTTCATGTATAGACGAAAGCGGAAGCTATAATACTCTCCTGTTTCCAGCAATTTCATTCATTTTTGTTCTCTCTGAAGAGCCTTCAAATGTTGTGATGAGGCGAATGTGCAAATCGGCCTTTTAAATACTGTAATTGGTCAACAAGCTGTGCCCGATTAGTTACTGCACCCGGTTAGTTACTGTACCCGATTAGTTACTAAATCATGCTCTATTTACAATTTTCTGAGCCCGATTTGTGCCATATTTTGCAATTGAAAAGGCAAGCTAAGTTGTCGCAGGATCTCGAGCTCGAGAATATCACATGGGCCGGTGTAGTGAGTCTGCAGCGACGTGTGATTCTGAAGCGTGCTGATCACGAATACACTCTCCAAGAACGTTCCATACTGTTCGCTGCTGTCGCTATTGGTGCTATCGTTGCCATTTTTCCGATAAGTGCATGCATCCATCGTTATGGAAGCAGGTGTGCACTTTGTTAAATTTCCACAATTGTTTTGGCAGTTAATTATGGCTAATTGTTATTTGACATTTTTAAAAGATGAACTGCGACTTTCATTGTTGCTTACACCTCGTCAATACAACAAAAACGCGTATTTTATTTTATTCATCACTGACTTACATAAAAGGTATGGCTCGGGTAGTCCTTACTGTTATGTTCACTTCATAAATATCTTTAAATTTCAAATTTTGATGCTTAACATCACTTTAAACTCTAGGTGGTGGAGCTCTGTAAAACCACATATGTAGACTACACTAAGTGCAAGTGCTGTGGTGTCGAAGAGCAAATTTCTGCCCGCCGCGTGGCACATGCCATGCGCTCTCTAGGTTGCTCAAAGTAGTTGTTGTAGCTCTCGGAAGCACTCTACGACAATGTTAAAGAAGCAGGAATTTGCCTATTTATTCTTCGCGTATCGTAATGTTACTAGAAGTGAAATTGTCGAGTGCGAAATTTTTTCTGAAAGCATGCTTTGAATAAATCTTATTATGGTTCACTTATTAGCATGTAGCTTTAATAAATGCTCTTTAGGACATCGTTTACTGTGGTCGGTATTGTCACAGCTACAGCCACTGCACTTTGTCCACTTGCAGCTTCGTTTGGCTTTGTTCCGCTTGTTATCATGAGGATGCTACAAGGTGGGAATGCGTTCATAACAAATTAGCACAGACCTGGCATCATATGCATGAGTTGAATCGTTGAGCTATTAGTGCTTGTAGGTCACTTTTGCCGACCGGAGGCTCAGAAGTCATACAAATGCACCCATATAGAACGAGTTTTTACTCATCGTTTTAACCTCGCTCAGTCAATTTTGTTAATTTCATCGACTAGTGCGGCTGTGAGACGAACGGTTACATTCCTTATGAGGTAGTCGTCGAGTCGTCGAGTTACGATGGAGATCGCTTACGACGAATCCACCATAACCTGAAAATATCTTAAGTTGGGAACTGGTCTAGTCTACAGGCGAGTTTCATAGAATGTTGATCGGTTTGGGAGTAGTACTGTATAATGGCATCTCACAAGACGAGTGATGCGCGCATTCGGGCATCGTTCCCAAAGTATCGTACTGCATATAGTGTTACGTTTCACCTTCCTAGCGAAACTTTAAATATTTTTACAATTTTGCCCTATCAGTATTGTTATCGTAAGTTCAAAACACCACAGCTCGAACCATCGTAACTCGAAAAGCATCTGTACTTACTTGTGCTTATACCAGTAGTTCCGATTAGGCATGTATTTTTGTTTATACTTAACCTCATCTTTAATATTTGTGTTTGTACTTAATCTTATACTTAACCTCACGAGCTATCAATTCCGTCCAATAATTGTTTCGTTTTGTTGCGGTACTCGAAAAAAAA
>JPKZ01002430.1:64543-92660 GCA_000803305.1 Toxocara canis
ATGCGTTATTTTTCTTAGTCTAACAAAAAAACTAAGGCTTTATAATTCTATACTATACTCTTATTTGGTGCGAAATCGAATAGACCTCTCCCTGCAGGTTTATCAGTAACGTACCCTGGAGATTTACCTCGACGTATAACAGAAACAAATCACTTCTTCTCGATTAGTTGAGGATTTGTTTTTATTTCAGGGTTTATCTCAGTAATATGTAGTTCAAATTTAGAGTATGCCGTGGTCGTCAAATAAGTCGATGTGAGTTTTCGCAATTCTTATCCAAGACGTCCAATACCTTCGAAGCGTTCGCTGTTGCGTGTGTCGAGAGTCGAGAAAGGCAAAAAAAGATTTGAATTGGATTTGATTTGAGGGCATCCGAGTGTGCGATTAGCGGCAGTGAAGAGATGCATACATCAGCACCTCCCATTCCCCACAGATGACAACGATCATTTTGGTTGTCGTCGTGATACTTCTCGCTAGCGATCGTCTTGCTGAAACGGGCTGCGCTCGAAGTCGATTAAAACCATGGACTTTATTGCAGTCGATTATGAGCAATTATTCAAGGTTCATAAAACTTTATCCTTTCCATTTTTTTGTCCCTACGTCACAGCTTGAAAATTGCGGAGATGATTCGTCGCCTCGAGCTCCGCCGAGTCGTATTGATATTTGCTCGGCTTCTTGAAAAGTTGAGGTAGTGGGCTCCATTTGAGGTTACACGATTTTGGCAGTTGTTGTCAGTGGTCAGCTAGTCCTTCTAATCGATATGTGAGCCTGTTAGTGGATGATGAACTAGGTTTTTCATTCATTTGTTGCCACCGTTGAATGTCCTTGACTTAGCTGATCCTTACTGGTTGTTGCAGAAGTCAATCACCAGAACCTCGACCCGTGCCTGTACGCGTTGAGGTGACCGTACAAGATATAACCGAGTTGTCCGTTCTCAGCAGCAGTTTTACGACGGATATTTGGTTTAGTGCGATATGGCATGATGATAGACTTGCGTTTGCACACCTCGATTCGTGTAGATCAAATCTCTCATTTGATGACACGTTTGAAAAGGTTTTTCATCAGATGCTTCTGCTGTCTAATCAACATTACAATTCGTATTCACAACTTTGGTTCATCGAACGTCGACTGATTCGATTATTATTTAAAACTATTTAAGATTTACACGAATTTTGCATCTGGCGCAGAGGTAGGTTACATGGTATAGCAAGTCCACACAACTGAAAATACATGCAAGTGAGATGCGCCGATATTTTCACAAAAAGTCCATCCACGTTCATTCGGCCGATATCACAGCGAATTTTTAAGTACACGAACAAAATTATGATCAGAATTCGTAATGTGTTTCGGCGAAAGAGAGAGAAAAGAGAAAATGAAGTTGCACTGACATGTTAGCTTAACGGTCGAAATAAATTGAAAGTTGCTAGCATGTGTTGATGAGCTTCAGCGATTTAGCATGTGTAAGCATGTCGTCTACAAATTTCGGTCTACCAGATGCTGGCAACTTGGAGCTCGCTAAAGCTCGAGCTATGCGATTTGTTATTTACAGTATAAACTACGTAGCAGTATATCTTACACTCAATTTTGGCGCGACTTATCAGCGCCGAAGCGAGAGGATTACTGATATTTAAAGCTATTAAAGATTAGCTGAAATGTTGTAACTGACGTAGTCACATCTTAAGTCACATAGTTTAAACAATTGTAAATACATACAAATGACGTGCGCCGATAGGCGCTCTAGTATGATATGTCATACCGAACAGAGCGACTGCACGTTTCTGTATGACTATCCAACATTAATGAACGGTCTGTGATTTACGCAATGCTGACAAATTCGGCATGCTTTTATGTTTCAAATTGCTGTTTAAAAAAGTTTTGAAGCAGCTGTAACTTCTAGAGTTCTTTCTAAAGTGACAACATGGTCTTAAATCAACAATCTTTTAAACCAATTGAATTGCAGTTGCTATGGTCGCCGAACGTATGTTTAGTGAATACAAAATCAACCAAGGTTCACATGTCGCCCAAAGCCAACGTTCTACTCATGCTGATGCCAAATGGTACCGTTTGGCTCAACTATAGGGTAAGTTTTTCCGTTTTTCTATTTGGGGTGGAGGGAGAGGGGGTTGGAAGAGTTAAGGGGTGGAGGGGTGGTGAAAGCGACTACAAAACTAAAACCGTAAAGCAATGTTTGCAATCACAAAAAAGTGAGATCACAAGTGGCACTACGGTTTCTTGAATGCATCTCTTGGCATGCGTAACGCTTATTGGTAGTCGAACGCTTCCTGCGAATCAGCGTAAACAGCAACCTTGTTTTGATAAGTACATTCATATGCGTTCAAGTACTGCATATGAATTGCTTTTCTGCCAGGCGAATAGCCAGGGCAAAGAAAGCGAAAAGTACGGATCACTTCTTTGTTTGCTAATTAATTTAGGCTTTCGTATCAGTTCATCGGATGTACAGTTCGTTTAGATCAGATTACCGAACCAGTTCATTCAGATCATCGTCCAAACTAATTAAATGATTGATACTTTGGCCTTTTGCGACGATACCTCTGGAAACTTGGCCAGCAGTGATTCTTTTCGCCTCTGGGCTCGATTCCCTTGAGGCTTTAGCGCTCATTAAATCAATCGCGTTCATCCCGTTCTTTTCCCTCCATCCTTTTTTGGTGAGCATGTTTTCTTGTTATTTTTATTTTTTAAGGTTCATGTGCAAGCTCCGTGCGATATGGACCTAACCGATTTTCCAATGGATGTTCAAAAATGTTATCTGGTACTTTTAGACGTTTGATTAGTTTCAGTTATCTTTTTTAAACATCGTTTTAACTCATTGTAGATGTATGTTGATTTTTTTTCTTGTTTACAAAGATAAACATTAACTCGACCGACACATCCTGAGAAAGCTTAGAACTTTCTAGATGAAAAGGCCAAAATTTTCCCTGCAAAAAACTTCACCCTCAAAGCAAAAAAATACCTAGACTTGCCCTTGTTAAACAAAGCCCAGACTCAGTTCATCAATCGCTGACTACCTGCAGGGGCTGCAGGAGTTCCAACTTGAGTCCTTCTAAATTTAAAAAAAAGTGAAGTTCAAAATATTTTCCTAACAGAGCCGAGATCGTTGAAAATCTTCGGCCTCTATTTCAGCCTTCTATGCATTAATAGGCGAACTTCATTTTGTTGTGGTGAGGTAGTTAGTTATATTCTAAGCATTGTTTATGCTTCTGGTCCTTTTTTCTATCCGTTACATCTAACTAATTTGTTAGAATGTATATAGCTGAAAATTCGCGAATCAAAATGAGCCTACGTTTGAAACTTGTTAGAAAAACAACTTCTAGCAAGTATATATGACTCCTGAGTTACTAAAATTGAACTCAGTACCAGGCTTATCAGCTGGAAGGGTCATAGTGCTGAATCTGATTATCATCGTGATCGTACTGAAGTGACGATTGTTTGCAACGATCATACTGTTGATTATAGTGAAGATTATAGCGATCGATCTAGAAGAACGGATTATGGCGTTGACTACGATGATTCGCACTAAGATGTTTAGGATCCCTAATTTATCGCGATCATTGCTTTTTATAGCTTTCGTTGTTCTCGTTCGTTTATCATTTCTTTTGTATGGCTGTTCTTTAAGTGATACTATTTGAAGGTTTTTGAAAGCTATTCGTATAACACAGCAACGGTTAGTATTGACTGGCTAAGCCAAGCGGTCACTTTCTCAAAAAACGAATTACATTTACCCGATTTCATTCTTTCCAACGTTCGCACCTACAAGCATATTGAGGTATGCAGATCACGCTTATTGGAGTATAGTTAAGTTTTATTCAGTATTGAGCTTGCTCGGAATGCTTTGCTTCATATATATATATATATATAAAATACTTCGTTCGATGTGAAAGTAAGAAAAAGTTTAAAAATAAAAGAGAAACGAAGTAACAAAATCAAAAGCATAGGAGGAAATTTTAAATAACACTTGCTTGTTGTCATCAGTCAATCCAAGGTAAGCTGTCCAAATTAGGCTCTTGAAAGTATAGCGTTTATGATTTTCAAAGAGGATGGGGGTTGAATTTGAGGAGAGGAGTTTATGCGAAATATGGTCTGAAAAGGAGAGGAAGGGACGCTAAGTTTTAGAACGGATCGGATTCTGAATTCTATATTAAGTGGTGTGCCCAAAGGAGCAATCATACAGGTCGGGAAGATGGGTGGGTGGGGGGTGGGGAGGGAGGCTAGGCGGATGGAGCTCGAATTAGATGACTTTTACGAGGTGCATCTCCAAAGGATGGGCCTGTATTTGAGAGGGGAACATTTACTGATGACAGGGCTGGGGCTGTATTCATATGCCTGCGGTATTTCGAAATATTTTTCACATTCAGTTCTATAAAGCTGGAGAATGGTATCGTCTAACAGTGGAGATGGAATTTCGACGACTATACGGCTTTTATGTGTTACAGGTAAATTGACTGACTCTATATCCTACCTTACATTTCTCCTATCACTAAACAGTTCCATATATTCGACCTATTACAAATGAATTAGCAAAACACTGTTGAATTCTCGTCCATTTTTTTCACATCAAAATATCACACTATACCCTTCATGAATTGGGAGAGCATAATGTCTCGAATTTTTTCCACATTCAAACAGATAGATGATTTTCAGCAAGAATTCTTTCGTAACTAACTTAATTAAGTTGGTTTTTTTTGTTCAAGAAAATATGATATTTTCACGAATGGTTTCTCAATGAACGACGACGAGTCGTAAAAGTGATTTCTTATGAGTAATCCATAATCTATTCGGTTTTCCATTTAAAACGTATAATGTTAAAATTTGAAACTGAAATTTTTTAAAAATTTTTTTCCGTTTTTATTTGTTCTTGCATCTTTTTGTGTTCATGCAACAGAAATTTACTTTGTTCTTGAACAATATCTTTTTCTATTCTTCCTCGTCTTTTTTTTGTACTGAATAATTGTAATTTTCAGATGTACTTACCAACATATATTAGCGTATTCATTTCGTGGATTTCTTTTTGCATTGATACAAAAGGCCTTCCGGCAAGGATTATTCTTGGCGTTAACGCTCTTATGGCACTTACTTTTCAGGTGATTCCCTATATATTATGTTTACTTGCAGCAAATAATTATAGCTGCTTAGAGTAGGCGAAAAAAATCGTTCAGTAAATTCTGAACGTCTATGCCCAACTTTCAAAATTTAATCGCCAAAAAAATTAATTTTTTTTTTTTAAATTTCGCTCGGTTGCACACGACTCAACAATCTATTTGCTGCGCATTCAGCAAGCGATATCGCCTTTGCTGCAGAAGAATTTTTTGCCTAAGTAACGTTTTCAGTTGAGAAAATGAAATTGGATAGTATTGGGAGCTAATTATTCAATTGAATAGTGTTAGCAGCTAATTAATTATGAGTTTTTCAGTTTGGCAATATCATTCGCTCTCTGCCACCTGTCTCCTATGTTAAGGTTTGAATTTATTTATTATGCAGTCATGTAAGTCATCTTTATCTCAACGAGATAAACAAACTAAACATTTCAACAATGGAATGTTTCTGGACGTTCTATTTTTTTTTAAAAAAATTCCTGAAAAATTTTCGCATCCATCAAGCATATAGAAATACTTGGCAAGAAATCTGCTAACCTATCGTAATTCATATGAATAGAACAATCACCGGAAATGTCCCTCTAAATCTCGGCTAACTACTCAATACGTTCGTTCGTTTTGCACGTCTAAATCATGTTGTGATATTTTGATTGGAAAAGTGATCATCAAAAGTAGTAGAGCAATGCTATAAAAAATCGATGAAGTATCTTATTTCAGGCAATCGATATATGGATGATAACTTGCGTTGCATTTATTTTCGCATCGCTTCTTGAATTGGCCTTCATTGCCTACCGGGTATTTCTTGCTTATTTTCTTAGACTGTTACTTCTTCAATATTCTCTCTCTACGAAGTAATACTTGTAAAATATATTGACCTTTTGCCGATGGTATACGAGAAGTGTTTATGGGTCTTAAGAGATCTTATCGATGTGAAATAGAAATTTTTGAACGTTTCGACCATAAGTTCATATTTTTAAAGTTAGGGCATATTTGAAACTTGCAGTCATTAAAGACTAGTAATGCTTCTCTATTGAAATTCATCTGTATGGTAGAATTTCTTCAATTTTTCGGTCAAATTTCTTTTTTTCCTCCTGCTCGCTCCTTTGATCTATCCGTATAAATAACCCTTTTCCAACAGTCCCGAACATATTATGGCTTTCTGCGCGATACACCAATCCTACTTGCTGCCATATCACCCCAATATATATGCAATTTAAAAGCTCAGCAGACTGCCTCGTTTTCCGATCAAAGGCGATTTGAGCACCGCCGAAAAACGATGTGGCTTCCAACTGAGATGAAGACAATCTCGAGAAGTTTTAAGGGTTAATTTGAGGTTGTTTTCACTCATCCGATATGTAGAATTGCTTTAAATTCATGTATGCCAATTACTATGTTTTTCAGGACAAAAGGATAATGATGAAGACGTCAAGAGTGAAATTAACAATTGCGACACTGATTAATCTTCTTAAAGGCTACGTTGATCCTTTATGTGAAGAGGAGATCGAGGATGAAAATGTCCATATATTTCCCACTACATTTCTATTCTCATACGCTTTAATTTCTTTTACATCCTTATCTGCGCTAAATGACCATGTCACAGTGCTGAGGTGGAAAAAAAGTTCAAAATAGTAAAAGGTCTAAACGGTTACCACATGAAGTATGAGTTGGGTAACTCAGTAGCCACATGAAGTATGGGTTAGGTAACTTAGTTACCACATGAAGTATGGGCTAGGTAACTCGGTTACCACCTGAAATATGGGTTAGGCTAATCAATAATTCGCGAAGAGTCGTAAAAACATCAGGAGCTTCGATTGCTCGAGAATGTAAGTAAGGTTGATATCATTTGTGAAAATGACGCAAGAAATGCAACATGTTTAGAAAAGACCTAATATATTTGTGCGCACGCCTTACATATATGGCACATGTGCTATGCTATTAGGCTCGCCGTTGTTAAATTACTAGCCTGGGCTCAACGAAATTTCAAAGTTCCCTTTCCTGATTGCTTAGTGTCGCCCAGTGCTATCATATTCGGCCTATTGATTATATGGTTGAGTCGGATATTCATGCTCGCTTATTTGTTCGCCGATTCTCGACGATCTTTTAAGTAATACTTTTGGTGTGCCCCAATGAAAAACACTTTTTATTTATGTGGTAATATTACGGGCGGCAGTAACTCAGTGGCAGAGCCTCCGCTCCGCATGTGGGGAGACCTGCGTTCGATTCCCGGCTGCTTCCCACCACTACCACTGACAGCCCAGCTAGCGAGTGGTACAGCTACAACAGCCAAAGGGATGGCTGTTGCTCGGCGTGCGATTGCCTCAGTAACATCGAGATATCGCACTGAAGGCCCGAGCGGTAAGAATAAGAACATTATATTACCTGGATATGTTAGGTAGCGTAATGTTGAAAATTTTTCCTCTTTAGCTGGCCGATATTGCGAATGTCGAACGAGCACGAGAACGTTCTCGGTTTCGCTACAAGCAAGCAATCGAGAAAAAGGAAAAAGAAAAGCTGTTCGACTTTGGAACTCGTGTTGATAAAATATCGTTTGTAGTCTTTCCATTGGTTCGTTTCTTAAGTTACTCGTATTACTTCCACCTTTTTTTTAAATTATATTTTAATTATCTAAATTTTCAATTACTTAAGTTCTTCGTATTATAATTACCGCTTATTTAAATTATCATTTCTTTTTTTCGAACTACATTTTTTCTGCTGTAGTGCAGTGATGAACAGTGTACAACGCCATATGTTTGTTTATGAGGAATATCTTTAAAATTGAAAGCCTTTGCGAACCGAAACCGATTCACTAATACCATAATATATCGTTTGCAGTTCAGATGATACCGTATAAGTGAAAAACCTGACTTCGATATGCACAAGGAAAACGTCTGAAAAAAATGCATGAATCTTTTAGTAAATTTTTTATTAGAAAACTTTGAAAAAAGAAAGTACCTAGAAATTTCCGTCTTATTGTTGTCCCATTCGATTTAATTATAATTTGCGCAAAAAAATTTTTTTGCACCTTTATTCTTTTCTGCACAACATTATAGTTCGTCATCATTTATACTTTTAACTATACTTTGGCTTCACTGTGAATTTTCAGACATTCTTCGCCTTTAATATTGGCTATTGGACGTACTATTTATCGAAGTAATCGACAACTATCAATGATGTCTCATGTACCTCTTATGCCAATAAAATATTCTGTTTGTTCCGTACTTCGAGTTGAGAACGAAAACGATTTCGTCTTCGATGATCATTTAACGGGTATTTCATGAGTGCGAATTGCATGAAACAAAAACCAAACAAGCTTAATTAAAATGAACTTCATCGCGAAATAATTAGTTAATTAACTTCCGTGTTGATAGCGGCACTTTTCATCTTTTCAGCTTACTGTCATATATTACAACCCATAAACGCGCTAAAGTATTTCGTATACAAGGAACACCAGAAAAAAAACCTGATCACAATACTTCTGTGTACAAAGTTTTCGGTTCTCTTAAAACGCTCCATGCTCCCTGATTTCCCTCACATCGCAAACAACACCCTACTGTTCGTTTTCGACGATGACTTTTTTTTTCTGAAGGCAACCAAGAGTCGAGATGTTATATTTTGTTTGATGTTGTTTTATTACTAGTTGAATGCTAAAGCAGCAGTGAGCGAGACGACCGACCGGTTTACAGTTGCGAATATTAGAGAAAGCGATAAGCCCTCTCTCGTCAATCGAACAACCGGTTGGGCTAAGAAGCTTTTGTTTGTTAGCTTGCTAGCCATGGCATCATGTTCACTTTCTATATGAATCATTTTAACGTCTTATGTTCACATTATTGCTCGATAAAGAAAAAAAAAAGAAAAAAACCGACTGTAAGTAGACGGAGAGATTGACATGGAGAAGAGAATGAACGATCGTTTAAAGAGATTTCTTAAGTAAACGTCATTTGGTTGGTAATAAGTAATTCGAGTACTAAGTTGTATTCATTTTATATTATATAATTTCTGATAAAAATAACGAATGTTTGGAATTTTCTTTTCAATATCGTTGAAATTTTTTTGCTATTTATAATAGCAAAGTTTTCCTTCGAATTTCGAGTCGAACTCTTTTACTCGGCAACGACGGATAACAACTAAAATGCTTAGACAATAAACAATCAGTAAATTCTATACGTTGTGATTCACCTCTTGATATTTTTTCAAATGGTCGCGGATACGTTTATTTTTCCCAATCCTTTCACTTATTGCTCAATTTTTTTTTTGCGAGTGTAAAACAGTCACAAAAATATAACAACCAATTTCTATGCTCACAGAAACTCGAGATTACTGCGAGAAAAACAGAAAGTAAATCGAGTAATCTACTGCGCAAAAAAAATACAACAATTAGAAGCATCACGAACGATGTCTACTGATCACTTTGACAATACAACAAAGAGGAAAGAATTATCAGACGGAGTGCAGTCAACAAAATCGTTTCCTTCACTAACAGTAGTTCTGTTCTGGAAGGTAAAACAGATCGAATTTGGCGTTCGCATGATTCCTGTGGAACTGCAATGAATTAATCATAATTGATTAGAATTTAATTCACTATAAAACAGTGACAAAAATTCACAGGCTAATTGATGAACTCATTATGGTCGTATCGAATAGAGCAAAACTGAAAAACTTTTGAAGCTCAAGCAACTAAATTATTTTAAGCGGAACACAATTGGCTCTTCCTGACAAAATAATGTCAGGATGTCAGCAAACGGAAGTGCTATACTTTTAAGCCATTAATTATCACCCAGAATATGCCTAATCGTATGCCGCCCCTTCACGCCTCCCCGCTTCCTCTCCTTCCACCCACCCCTTAACAACCGTTGTTCTCAGCGATCGCTACATACGCGCAAAACGGCACAATGTTTTAGCGACATTGATCGGGAATGTGAAAAACTGAAAAGAGCTGGTGGATTTGTGAATAAATGTTATGCAAACAATTTGCGGCTAGTGTCTGGTTACTGGCATATCCGGATGGCGGTCCGTAGAATCGACAATGAAAGGTTGACTCACAAAATATTCACTTGCTTTATAAACACTTCCCAGAGTCGTTTCCTTGCTCTGATGAGCTTGTATAGTCTTGCTCCACCTACTTCGGCTAACGTTTATGTAGTCAGTACGAAAAATTAGTTTTATGAATTTGGGTTGAGGAGCAGACTAGAGTAGTCTTCTCCATATCTTAGTATTCCGTATAATTCAGCCAGTGAAAAAGGCGAACAGACTAAAGCTGCAACTCATCATTCGCCCTCTTCCAGGACTTTCTAGTAAAGTTCGGCTAAACCAAACCGGATTTCTTCTTTTTGAAAATGCAATGTGTTTTTCCTCAAAATACCATCCGAAAGCTGCTTAAAGTGATTATTTATCACCTGGTCCATTTTAACTTGATCATTTATTAATGCTTGACTCCCTTATTAAGTGTTGTTTCTATTTTCTTCGCCACTCGTATGATAATTAAGCTTTTCCAGCGAAAAAAATTAAGTGAATAAAAACAAAAATATTTTTTAAAAAACCAATCAAATTTGCTCAATTTTTGCTGATAGTTGTTTTTAGGTTTCTGTCATCCGGTGCGCCAAATAACTACTTTAAAAGTCAATAATATAAATTCAACTGATTGAGACCTTTGTGCGACTGTTTAAGCAGTTGGTAAACTTCAAAAATCACAGTTCCGGTTAGGTCGGGGTGTCGCTCATTATTCAGAAACAAAATTTGTATTTACTTGTTATCAGCATTTGTGGCTTCGATGATTGTGCTTTGATATTCACACTAAAGCGGTCACCAATTCGATCTACTTGATCGTTTTTCTTTCACTTTTTAAAGGCACTTATTTATGTTCTTACAAATGCACACATCATGGTTTCAGTTAGGTGGGGGTTCGCTCATTTTTCAGGAACAAAATTTACGGAAGTGAATGTATAGAGAAGACATAGGAAGATGCTGATCGCCTTATTGATGTCTCTAATTCAGCGCTGTACATCGAGGGATTGCTTACGGAAATATCCATTTTTTACAAACTCAAATAGAGTGCTTTAAGACAACGATCAATTTGCGATTAAACTATTCGGCGGTGATCAATTCGTGTATACTTAGTTAGTCGTTCACTTTAACAAACTGATTCTTGATTTCGTCCGTTTATTTTTTTTTATTTGTAAATGCAGCTTTTGAAAATCTTATTTCGCTGTTTTTTTTCCTCGTATTTCCTCGGTACTGTTAAGGATATAGCTTGTCCATTTGTCGCCATCCTCATCGCTTGACTTATCATTCTGGAGCTGGTTTACTAGCATCGCTTTTCTGGTGTTGCTTAAAAAAGACATCGAAAATCCTCGAATTTAGTCGCCTCGTTCCTAGACTGCCCTAAGACAGTTCCAAAATTAGTCGTCGTTCTCAAGCAGAATGTGACAGTATAACAACTTATCGACGACTATCATTTTAGTACTTTTGATGTACAATTGAGTTTCACCTACATTTAAATTTTTGCTGATCTAGGCAGTTTCTTGAGCCAAACGTTGAGGAGTAAATGATGGGCCTATCGCGCTCGCATGGATTAGCTTTGATTAGCACGCTTAATTTAACACTAATAAACTTAAATTAAACCTGTTGTATCAAAGAAAAAACCCCAAGTAGCCATAAATTTCACGGCTTTCTAAACTGCAAGCAAGGGCTGAGAAAATATCGCGGAGGGTTTTATTAAAGGTAGTACGGTATTTTCGTGTGGTTGTATAAGCACATGAAAATACCGTACTGTCCATGACGTACTGACGTACCAAAATACCGTACCGACGTCATCTGTCCACCACGTTTTTCACAAAATTCATAAAATATTTGCGAAGTTAGCAAGGGCTGAGAAAATATCGCGGAGGGTTTTATTAAAGGTAGTACGGTATTTTCGTGTGGTTGTATAAGCACATGAAAATACCGTACTGTCCATGACGTACTGACGTACCAAAATACCGTACCGACGTCATCTGTCCACCACGTTTTTCACAAAATTCATAAAATATTTGCGAAGTTAGCAAGGGCTGAGAAAATATCGCGGAGGGTTTTATTAAAGGTAGTACGGTATTTTCGTGTGGTTGTATAAGCACATGAAAATACCGTACTGTCCATGACGTACTGACGTACCAAAATACCGTACCGACGTCATCTGTCCACCACGTTTTTCACAAAATTCATAAAATATTTGCGAAGTTAGCAAGGGCTGAGAAAATATCGCGGAGGGTTTTATTAAAGGTAGTACGGTATTTTCGTGTGGTTGTATAAGCACATGAAAATACCGTACTGTCCATGACGTACTGACGTACCAAAATACCGTACCGACGTCATCTGTCCACCACGTTTTTCACAAAATTCATAAAATATTTGCGAAGTTAGCAAGGGCTGAGAAAATATCGCGGAGGGTTTTATTAAAGGTAGTACGGTATTTTCGTGTGGTTGTATAAGCACATGAAAATACCGTACTGTCCATGACGTACTGACGTACCAAAATACCGTACCGACGTCATCTGTCCACCACGTTTTTCACAAAATTCATAAAATATTTGCGAAGTTAGCAAGGGCTGAGAAAATATCGCGGAGGGTTTTATTAAAGGTAGTACGGTATTTTCGTGTGGTTGTATAAGCACATGAAAATACCGTACTGTCCATGACGTACTGACGTACCAAAATACCGTACCGACGTCATCTGTCCACCACGTTTTTCACAAAATTCATAAAATATTTGCGAAGTTAGCAAGGGCTGAGAAAATATCGCGGAGGGTTTTATTAAAGGTAGTACGGTATTTTCGTGTGGTTGTATAAGCACATGAAAATACCGTACTGTCCATGACGTACTGACGTACCAAAATACCGTACCGACGTCATCTGTCCACCACGTTTTTCACAAAATTCATAAAATATTTGCGAAGTTAGCAAGGGCTGAGAAAATATCGCGGAGGGTTTTATTAAAGGTAGTACGGTATTTTCGTGTGGTTGTATAAGCACATGAAAATACCGTACTGTCCATGACGTACTGACGTACCAAAATACCGTACCGACGTCATCTGTCCACCACGTTTTTCACAAAATTCATAAAATATTTGCGAAGTTAGCAAGGGCTGAGAAAATATCGCGGAGGGTTTTATTAAAGGTAGTACGGTATTTTCGTGTGGTTGTATAAGCACATGAAAATACCGTACTGTCCATGACGTACTGACGTACCAAAATACCGTACCGACGTCATCTGTCCACCACGTTTTTCACAAAATTCATAAAATATTTGCGAAGTTAGCAAGGGCTGAGAAAATATCGCGGAGGGTTTTATTAAAGGTAGTACGGTATTTTCGTGTGGTTGTATAAGCACATGAAAATACCGTACTGTCCATGACGTACTGACGTACCAAAATACCGTACCGACGTCATCTGTCCACCACGTTTTTCACAAAATTCATAAAATATTTGCGAAGTTAGCAAGGGCTGAGAAAATATCGCGGAGGGTTTTATTAAAGGTAGTACGGTATTTTCGTGTGGTTGTATAAGCACATGAAAATACCGTACTGTCCATGACGTACTGACGTACCAAAATACCGTACCGACGTCATCTGTCCACCACGTTTTTCACAAAATTCATAAAATATTTGCGAAGTTAGCAAGGGCTGAGAAAATATCGCGGAGGGTTTTATTAAAGGTAGTACGGTATTTTCGTGTGGTTGTATAAGCACATGAAAATACCGTACTGTCCATGACGTACTGACGTACCAAAATACCGTACCGACGTCATCTGTCCACCACGTTTTTCACAAAATTCATAAAATATTTGCGAAGTTAGCAAGGGCTGAGAAAATATCGCGGAGGGTTTTATTAAAGGTAGTACGGTATTTTCGTGTGGTTGTATAAGCACATGAAAATACCGTACTGTCCATGACGTACTGACGTACCAAAATACCGTACCGACGTCATCTGTCCACCACGTTTTTCACAAAATTCATAAAATATTTGCGAAGTTAGCAAGGGCTGAGAAAATATCGCGGAGGGTTTTATTAAAGGTAGTACGGTATTTTCGTGTGGTTGTATAAGCACATGAAAATACCGTACTGTCCATGACGTACTGACGTACCAAAATACCGTACCGACGTCATCTGTCCACCACGTTTTTCACAAAATTCATAAAATATTTGCGAAGTTAGCAAGGGCTGAGAAAATATCGCGGAGGGTTTTATTAAAGGTAGTACGGTATTTTCGTGTGGTTGTATAAGCACATGAAAATACCGTACTGTCCATGACGTACTGACGTACCAAAATACCGTACCGACGTCATCTGTCCACCACGTTTTTCACAAAATTCATAAAATATTTGCGAAGTTAGCAAGGGCTGAGAAAATATCGCGGAGGGTTTTATTAAAGGTAGTACGGTATTTTCGTGTGGTTGTATAAGCACATGAAAATACCGTACTGTCCATGACGTACTGACGTACCAAAATACCGTACCGACGTCATCTGTCCACCACGTTTTTCACAAAATTCATAAAATATTTGCGAAGTTAGTGGATTTACGATAAAAGACTTTTGCTTTTTGCAGTTGAAAATAATTTTTTGAGAATTTTTGAAGTCACTAAATTTTTTACGATTTCCTCTGAACGGATTTTAAAATGACGCCATGCTAAGACTTAGACACTGTATAAAGTAACTTTTGCTAGTGAATATTTATAATCAACGCGTTATGTAATCCATGAATGAACAACATTTTGAAACATATCATATTGTCACTGTTGTGCCAAGAAAAAAAAACGCCGGCGAACTATGAGCCGATTCAGAAAAAGCGCAAGAGAATGGCCAAAAGTGTTGTTGTTGGCATTTACTTATTGACGATAATTTTTATAGTATTCCTCTCTTTCAGGAGCGCAAAACTCTTTCAGGAGTTCAATATTAACTTCGAAAGTTATTCTCAATGATTTCGCTAATGTAAGTTTTAACACATATTTTATAGAGTGATCGATATAGATCGAATCAAACGTTGAGAGATCAAATTGAAGATAGACTACAAATAGTATTGTTTATTGATTTATTAGAGTACTATTTTATTCATTGTTTATTTGTGCAAAATATTATTTTGCAAAAATATTATTTATGCAAAGTATATGCAAAGTATTTATTTATTGTTTATTTATGCAAAGTAGTAATTATGCAAAGTATTGCATATTATTTAAGCAAAGTATTATTTCCTGAATGTTAATGCCACCTGTCCTATGTCCTTTCCGCTAGGTATAAAATGTTTGACTTTCCTCTATAGTCTAATTGCGGATAGGATCGTTTCTAATAATAAGTTTGATGAGGGCGTAAAAATCTACAGAATTTTTCGCTCCATATGCGTAATAAAATATTTCCCGTTTTTTTTTTCGTATTATTATGCAAATTGTTCTGACGATGGTTCGCATATATCGAGATGCTCATAGAAACGACTAATGGACGAACAGTGATCAATCACATTCTTTCTTCTGCTTCTTTACCTTTCTCTAACAACTGATGAACTTTGTCTTAAACGTCCTCTTCTGAAGGTTTCGTTTTAAATAAAAATTGAAAATTTAGCAAGTACTTTTTATAGGTTTCTTACTGTTAAGATATCATACTGTTTTGATTCACTGCAAGTAGTTACATGATTATAAAGGCTCCATAAGGTTCCTGTCCTCTTCATTCCCCTTCCTGCACCCCTGAAAGGGGTTACGCTATAGAGATGGTACTACGAGCGGATAGCTTACTGTGATTTGTTTAATTGTAGTTTAGAAAAGTGAACGGTAAAATCATATGTCATATGTTCTATAGATTATTAATTAAATTAAATATTAAACTCTAATTATAATTAATTAATGTGCTTTTTTAGTATTGTTGTCGCTCTGTCGAATCGTATTTTTGCTAATATTCCGTACTATTCGAGCGATAGTGTACAAATAAATGGTATCTCTTGTAGAGTAACGGTTAGTTTTTCTTTTCACGTTAAGTTCAACTATATCAATTTATGGTACCATTTTGTTGAAAATAGTTTTTTTTTTCGCGAAATCGACGTGCTGGTCTTTTTCTCATCCAATCGTCTAGTGCACTTAGTTAATAATTCAAGGGACATCTGCTTAAAAACTTAATTTAAAAACTTAAAACTTAAAAGTAACGCGCACTTGCAGTCACTCATCTATTATCTTTTCAAAATACGTTTTTGATAATTACGGTCTACTGATCGCAACAAAATAACCAACCATTACTGCATTTACAAGTTTTATGTATGTGTGAATGCATTCAGTTACTTTCATTAAGTACGATGACGTGCGAAAAAATAACGTCTTGAAAATGCTTTGTTAAGAAGCCGGAAATGAACTGATGAAATTATAATTAATAAACAACGAATGTTGAAATAGAAAAAATGTATTTTAAATTAGCTTGCCAGCTGGGACAGTCTAGAAGCAGAATAACCTTAAAGCAACAGCAACGCGAACGATTCTCTCTCCTCATCTATGCTAAATTTCAGTTTTATTTTAGATCATTCAGCTATTTGTTATCTGTGCTTTGATATCGGTGAATAACGGATTACTTTGTTAGTTAGCTTTTATATTTGGCTTTTATTACAGAATAACCAGCTGTATATAAATGGGGTCTACAAGGGTGAATTAAATGAGCGGCAACGTCTCGAATTGGCAACCTATCAAAGATTGGCAAATAATTGGCAAAATCAAATGATGTACACATCTCAAACAGTTAGCGTTCTTTTTTTTTTAAATTTCTATGCTCCATGCTTGTTGGTTGATATCATGCAAAGGGATGCAAAGGTAGCTGTAACTTCATCGATTCCTGTATCGATGCAGCTGACAACCATGCCTACGCATGATTGTTTTGACCAGTTTCGGAACGCCTGGTTGTCAGCCTGCTGGAGATCCGTTGGGTAAGCAGCCGGGAATCGAACCAAAGTCTTCTCGCATACTAAACGGGAGCTCTACCACTGAGCTACTGCCCGCCCTGTCCGTATCATACCTGTTATTATTTCATGAAGGAGTGGGGAAACAAATGATGAAAGTTTCAAAGAATACGAAGCATTTTCCAAAGTTTGTTGCAAGTTTCAGGCTGAAAGGCTGAAATTAAGTTTTGGCCGATCTTGGTTTCCTTCTAAAATGGCATTAACGTGCCCACGGCTTTGTTGTGCGATAATGAATATATACGTAAGCACTGTAATGCAAGATTTGCTACAAATGTAATAAATTGTTAAATTATGCTACTGCGAGCTAATAGCTCTAAGCAAATATTTTTTCTAAGCAGAAAAACTGAATAAGAGCAAAGAGACCTTCTTGCACTAAACCAACTAGCTTTTATATCTGCACTTGCTTTTGCCTTTGCCATCAATGGTCACATTTATTGTGGGTGAATTTGAAGCTCCATTTCAGTTTGCTAAACTGCCCCATTTTAGAGCCGATATGGTGGCGCCTCTCCGTATGGGTACGGCGGCTACGGCAGCAGCTATGGCCCTTATGGCCGTTATGGTGGCTATGGTGGCTATGGTGGTGGTCTTGGTTCTGGCCTGTATGGAGGTTATGGTTACGGCCGTAATCTCGGTTATGGTAGTGGTCTTTATGGCGGCTTGGGTGGTTACGGCCTGTCCAGCTTATTCGGCTATCCCAGTTATGGCGGTTATGGCACTGGTCTGTACGGCGGCTACGGTAGTGGTTTGTATGGTGGTTACGGCAGTGGCTTGTACGGCGGCTACGGTAGTGGTTTGTATGGTGGTTATGGCAGTGGCTTGTACGGCGGTTACGGTAGTGGTTTGTATGGCGGTTACGGAAGTGGTTATGGTCTCTACGACAGTCTCTATGGGAATGCGTATCAGGGTTATGGTAGTTTATATGGTGGTTATGGTTCATATGGAAGTTACGGTCTCACACCACCGAAGTTACCATCATTTTGTGATCCTACATTGTACCCGACATTTGGTCCATATGGTTTGTATGGTGGTTACGGTGGATATGGCGCATATGACAGCCCAGGTGGTTACGGAGGCTATGGTGGGTATGGTAGCTTGCGTGGACTTGGTGGCTATGGTTTAGGTGGATACAGTGGCTATGGTTTAGGTGGATACAGTGGCTATGGTTTAGGTGGATATGGTGGGTATGGGGGTTTAGGTGGTTTATTTGGCTACGGTCTAGGTGGCCTTGGTACCTATAGTGGTTTATACAGTCCCTACAGTTCGTACTCGCGCTACAGTGCTTCTAATCCATATATGTCTTATTATCCGTCATCTTTATCATACAATACTCTTTACAATCCATACACCGGTTATAATTTCTATAGCCCATATAGTACGGGGATGATCTAACGTATTCCCATCGCAAGCAGCATTCTGCACTTATGCAAATGGTGAACAACGAAAATTCTCCGTTTCATCGGAATAACTGTGCCTTGTAAATAATTGTAGTCGACATAGAATGGCGTCTTGCCGATTTCAAAAAAAAACAGTTCGCCTAATTGAAGCCATACATTCAATTTTCACTATCCGCACCAAATACATTCGCAATCGTAATGCTATTGACCCGTAAGCATCACGGGTAGTAAGCGCTTCGAATTATGCAAAAATAAATGAGAATTGCACCACAAAAATCGAATTTAATTCTTTAAATCATTTTTAGCAAACATAAATTGCCTTGATGACAAACTAAATAGAATGAGAGCAATTAAAGAAGAAAATTCACAAATCTTCATTAAAACAAATCATCAATGATGGAAAAGTACTTACAAAGTTTGTGTTTTTCTTCTTTTCAATAATTGTTGATTTGAGGAAACCTTAATCGAAAAATAATAATGACATGGCTTTGAAATTGCATTGTGATAAAACAGCAGCATAATTTTACTCGAATGCCAACCACTCCGATTCGCTGAGATCTCCCTTCCCCCCCCCCCCCCAAAAAAAAAAAAAACGGCGGCGCTTTTTTCGAATCCCTTTTTCATCTCAAACCATCAGAACAACACATCGCTTTGGGCATTGTGTTGTTCATGTGTGATATGAATGCACGGTTAGGCATTGTACCAATGTTTGAGTAGAGAGTATTTTTATTCGTAACAATTGGAAAAAAGTATGCTAGCATGGGTAGGGTAATATGGACGTATATAACGGAAAAGGGGGCACTCCACTAATCGACCATTATGCGCCATCAAGCATATCGCATATATTGGATGAAATAACTAGTTTATTTCGCAATTTTTTTTTCAAAATAGATACTCTTTCGAGCATGTTTGGCAGTATATAGTACAACGAGGACAACATCGTTGATAAACAAACGCTTCGCTTATCAATTATCACCGCTTTGCGGCGTTAACGTTTTTGCTCAATATCGTCGTAGTACCTCGTGCAGTTGCAATCGTATCGACTTCAAATTACTTCCCTCGATGACCTCATTGGATCCCATCCACAATCATTTCGTTTACCAATTTACTTAACTCGTCTCATCAAGTCGATCACTGGTGAACCATCTTAGTTCATTTTGCACTCAGACCCAATAAATGAAATGCGAAAAGTATTTTCTTCATTACTAGACCATTTGTTCATACGGATATCAAGCTGGCGTACCTTCCTAGTCAAGATGTTATCGCCAACTTGAAAACTCTCATAAATCCTGTGAAACTTCCTCGTTACAAATTGAAAAATCTATTGCTGAATAGCCCTTAAGAATAGCAATTCCATCAGTCAGCATGTGTTATGCCTGTATTAACACTTTCATGACTAGTTAGCAGCACAATTCTAATAGCAGAAAATCCGATTGGATTTGTTCGAACTTCAGCAATTGCGTTGTTTTTCGTTATTGGGTCTTCAGATTTTTCAAATTTCAAAAATTCAGCAATTGGTCAAAAAAAATTCAAAAATAAATCGCCAACAATTTATTTTTGAAAAAAGATTTTTCCCCTTGCACCATTCTCATGTCAAATTTCATGCATTTGAGGAAGAGATTAATCTAAATGGAATTTGCCAGATTACATGAACCCATGGGACTTGAAGATATCTTTTAATTAAGGAAGTTCATCTTTTACTTCTTTTCGATCAATCGAATTCAAAACTCGGAATATCTTCCATAGAAAAGCGATTGCTTAGCCTAACAAAAATGTTGATCTTTACTCTCGTTGTAGCCATTCCGTAGGCAAGTTGATAACTTTTTACTCTTCGTTCTCAAACGTTCTTCTTCCATTTTCGGTTTGAGCAAAACTTGAGAGAAAATTTTAATGAAAAATAAAATTTGATTCATCGATGGTTACTGCTAAATGTTTGCTGAGGATGAGATGGTTGGTTGTTCGTTTATGCTGATGCTTTGAAGCCTTCGCTATTCATAGATGAAACACCTTCAATATACCATAATCAAATAACGAAACAAAATAAATAATAATAAACATAATATGAGGCTCCTTTACTATATTCGAAACCGTAATGCATCAAGGCAACAGCACAGCTGTGATATTCGGCGACAACCGTAATCTCCGTTCAGATTGAATTTATGCTCAAGAAATTCTCATCTGCTTACAGCAAGAGAACAATTTGCTGAGATAGAAACTATTATACCTTTTATAACTTTTGTGCGAGACGCTGTAAGTTGTGAAGCACATACCGTTGTCAAGTAGTCGAGTTCCACTCTTGATGAGAAATATCGAAAAAAATGGATCTGTGCTTGACGAATATTACAGGCTACCATTTCTGATAATTCAAACGCAAAGAACGAATTCGTACGCTTTAAGATTGATGGGCTAAAAATTTAGACACTTTCACCCTTGAAATTTTCACTGAATGATTCTGAAAGCCGCAGAGGGCATATAGTAGATGGAACTACTGATCACCGAAAGAAAAAATGGTTCTTATTCGGATGGTCAATGCCATAATTGTTAGAACGGAAATGTGACCCCAGTATAACCTCTAAATGAAGCTCCAGGACTTTTAGTGTGTCCATAGCAAGTGTTTATGAATTGCACTGACCTTCAGTCGTCCAAACGGACGATTGACGATGAAAGTCTATACTGAAAAAAGGGGCTTCAATTGGTGGGTGTACTGTAGTGCAAACTCGGTATTCATAATAGAAATCAGTGGGGAGAAATTTTTAGCCGAGATTTAAGCGTGTTCATGCGTTAAGCGTAACTGCTTAAGAAACTTCATATGTTAAGCGTATCTGATGAAATCGAACAACGCAAAAGGAATCATTTATAAAGACAACCGAAAAAAAAACAACCATATATTACAACTCACCGAAAATTCTACTCTACGCTTACTCATATGAGATAAACGAGCGCCATTTTAAAAAATTGAAAAGAAATAACAACATTTACAACCTCTTTCCAACAAAACGAGAGAAGTTGAGAACGAAAATCAAAAGGAATATCGTAGAAATTCTTTTGCAATTTCGCTAAGCATACCGACTGGTCTCATGAATTACCCATGCAAAGGGATGCAAAGCCAGCTGTAATTTCATCGATTCCCGTATCGATGCAGCTGACAACCATGCCCGCGTATGATTGCTGTGACAAGTTTTGGACCGCTTGGTAGTCAGCCTGCTGGCGATCCGTCGGGTAAGCGGTCGAGAATCGAACCCAGGTCTACTCGCACACGAAGCGGGAGCTCTACCCCTGAGCTACTGTCTGCCCATGAATTGCCTATGGGTAATGAAGTTCATGCAATAATGGATTCATTTATTTTTTTTATTCAACCTAACCAATCGATCGTGCAATTTTCAGGAAGAAAATTCGTTCCTGTTTTTTTTCTCGTAATTTGATGAGCATCGCAAGCCGAATAAACGGGAAATGTCCATGGCTAGGCTGTGGAAAATTTGGGCATCTTTAAGTGTCTCCACATCTTTTCCAGGCGGATGAATCATCAGCGAAATACGGTGGCACGATAAATTACATATACAGCCAATTTGGTTTTGTAGCTCGAGCTTTAGAGAACCTCAAGTCGATACGATCGAAAAACGAACTCATGCAAATGTGTATGAACAGTAACTCATAAAAAAATTATCATAATACAGTTCACAATAAAGTATAAAGTAAAACTTTTTTTGTTCCTTCTCAATAAACTACAGCCTTCCAAATCAACCAAACTAATCTTTTTTGAAACAATACAACTTCCCAGTGAAACTATTTAGTGAATGAAACAGGCTCTCATTTTTAAAGAAACGACCAATTAGCCAACTATACACTTCCCAAATTGAAAGTGTTGTCAATTTATGTTTTAAATTCGATAAAATTTACCAAATGACCGATAATTTCGCACAGAAAAGACCGGTTAATAGGTAAATTTTAGTAAAAATTTTGAAGGTAAATTAATCAATTTGCCTCCTCACATCTTATGCAAAGATGACCCGATATGTTGCAGTTGAAAGAAACCACATGAAGTTAACTTCAGGTTACGCTAGCATAACCTTAGGTTCAGATTTAACCTCAACAGAACAAAACAATAAACGCAAAACCCATAGCACAAATGAACATGCTTTCTAAGCGAACTAGCAACGTTCCTAATCATGGTGATCTGGTTGGCACTTCGACGTGTAGCCGCACAATTTGGTATACGTTGTATAGGATTACACAGATCCGTGTTACACTGACATCTGGTTAGTGTCGAATTGAACGGAATACGATGAGTATCGCAGCCGAGAAATTCGTCATCGTTACAGCCCGAAATCCAAAAGGTTGATGCACCTTCGACATGTGCCACAAGGCAATAGGTTGACGCTGATGCGCAATGAACAACTCTTGGTATGCAACACTTAGATGCATGTGTTATCCAACTTTCGTCATAGATACGCTCGCCGTCACAATACCAGCATCGTAGTGCTTCAGCTGATGATGCTAGCAAGAACAGTAAAGCTCCAAACATTACAGCATACCTGCTTCTGTATTCATTATTCAAATTTAGAAGCGCAATCGTACAGCACAGCTGACGGTAGAGTATTATTCGAAATTCTGAAATTGAAATTATTATTGGCAAAATTTTACACGATTATAAATGTGAGTCGGGTAAAATCACTTCATAATTACCCTCCACCCTCCCTTCACCCCCCCCCCCCCAAAAAAAAAAAAAAAACGGCGCTTTTTTCGAATCCCTTTTTCATCTCAAACCATCAGAACAACACATCGCTTTGGGCATTGTGTTGTTCATGTGTGATATGAATGCACGGTTAGGCATTGTACCAATGTTTGAGTAGAGAGTATTTTTATTCGTAACAATTGGAAAAAAGTATGCTAGCATGGGTAGGGTAATATGGACGTATATAACGGAAAAGGGGGCACTCCACTAATCGACCATTATGCGCCATCAAGCATATCGCATATATTGGATGAAATAACTAGTTTATTTCGCAATTTTTTTTTCAAAATAGATACTCTTTCGAGCATGTTTGGCAGTATATAGTACAACGAGGACAACATCGTTGATAAACAAACGCTTCGCTTATCAATTATCACCGCTTTGCGGCGTTAACGTTTTTGCTCAATATCGTCGTAGTACCTCGTGCAGTTGCAATCGTATCGACTTCAAATTACTTCCCTCGATGACCTCATTGGATCCCATCCACAATCATTTCGTTTACCAATTTACTTAACTCGTCTCATCAAGTCGATCACTGGTGAACCATCTTAGTTCATTTTGCACTCAGACCCAATAAATGAAATGCGAAAAGTATTTTCTTCATTACTAGACCATTTGTTCATACGGATATCAAGCTGGCGTACCTTCCTAGTCAAGGTGTTATCGCCAACTTGAAAACTCTCATAAATCCTGTGAAACTTCCTCGTTACAAATTGAAAAATCTATTGCTGAATAGCCCTTAAGAATAGCAATTCCATCAGTCAGCATGTGTTATGCCTGTATTAACACTTTCATGACTAGTTAGCAGCACAATTCTAATAGCAGAAAATCCGATTGGATTTGTTCGAACTTCAGCAATTGCGTTGTTTTTCGTTATTGGGTCTTCAGATTTTTCAAATTTCAAAAATTCAGCAATTGGTCAAAAAAAATTCAAAAATAAATCGCCAACAATTTATTTTTGAAAAAAGATTTTTCCCCTTGCACCATTCTCATGTCAAATTTCATGCATTTGAGGAAGAGATTAATCTAAATGGAATTTGCCAGATTACATGAACCCATGGGACTTGAAGATATCTTTTAATTAAGGAAGTTCATCTTTTACTTCTTTTCGATCAATCGAATTCAAAACTCGGAATATCTTCCATAGAAAAGCGATTGCTTAGCCTAACAAAAATGTTGATCTTTACTCTCGTTGTAGCCATTCCGTAGGCAAGTTGATAACTTTTTACTCTTCGTTCTCAAACGTTCTTCTTCCATTTTCGGTTTGAGCAAAACTTGAGAGAAAATTTTAATGAAAAATAAAATTTGATTCATCGATGGTTACTGCTAAATGTTTGCTGAGGATGAGATGGTTGGTTGTTCGTTTATGCTGATGCTTTGAAGCCTTCGCTATTCATAGATGAAACACCTTCAATATACCATAATCAAATAACGAAACAAAATAAATAATAATAAACATAATATGAGGCTCCTTTACTATATTCGAAACCGTAATGCATCAAGGCAACAGCACAGCTGTGATATTCGGCGACAACCGTAATCTCCGTTCAGATTGAATTTATGCTCAAGAAATTCTCATCTGCTTACAGCAAGAGAACAATTTGCTGAGATAGAAACTATTATACCTTTTATAACTTTTGTGCGAGACGCTGTAAGTTGTGAAGCACATACCGTTGTCAAGTAGTCGAGTTCCACTCTTGATGAGAAATATCGAAAAAAATGGATCTGTGCTTGACGAATATTACAGGCTACCATTTCTGATAATTCAAACGCAAAGAACGAATTCGTACGCTTTAAGATTGATGGGCTAAAAATTTAGACACTTTCACCCTTGAAATTTTCACTGAATGATTCTGAAAGCCGCAGAGGGCATATAGTAGATGGAACTACTGATCACCGAAAGAAAAAATGGTTCTTATTCGGATGGTCAATGCCATAATTGTTAGAACGGAAATGTGACCCCAGTATAACCTCTAAATGAAGCTCCAGGACTTTTAGTGTGTCCATAGCAAGTGTTTATGAATTGCACTGACCTTCAGTCGTCCAAACGGACGATTGACGATGAAAGTCTATACTGAAAAAAGGGGCTTCAATTGGTGGGTGTACTGTAGTGCAAACTCGGTATTCATAATAGAAATCAGTGGGGAGAAATTTTTAGCCGAGATTTAAGCGTGTTCATGCGTTAAGCGTAACTGCTTAAGAAACTTCATATGTTAAGCGTATCTGATGAAATCGAACAACGCAAAAGGAATCATTTATAAAGACAACCGAAAAAAAAACAACCATATATTACAACTCACCGAAAATTCTACTCTACGCTTACTCATATGAGATAAACGAGCGCCATTTTAAAAAATTGAAAAGAAATAACAACATTTACAACCTCTTTCCAACAAAACGAGAGAAGTTGAGAACGAAAATCAAAAGGAATATCGTAGAAATTCTTTTGCAATTTCGCTAAGCATACCGACTGGTCTCATGAATTACCCATGCAAAGGGATGCAAAGCCAGCTGTAATTTCATCGATTCCCGTATCGATGCAGCTGACAACCATGCCCGCGTATGATTGCTGTGACAAGTTTTGGACCGCTTGGTAGTCAGCCTGCTGGCGATCCGTCGGGTAAGCGGTCGAGAATCGAACCCAGGTCTACTCGCACACGAAGCGGGAGCTCTACCCCTGAGCTACTGTCTGCCCATGAATTGCCTATGGGTAATGAAGTTCATGCAATAATGGATTCATTTATTTTTTTTATTCAACCTAACCAATCGATCGTGCAATTTTCAGGAAGAAAATTCGTTCCTGTTTTTTTTCTCGTAATTTGATGAGCATCGCAAGCCGAATAAACGGGAAATGTCCATGGCTAGGCTGTGGAAAATTTGGGCATCTTTAAGTGTCTCCACATCTTTTCCAGGCGGATGAATCATCAGCGAAATACGGTGGCACGATAAATTACATATACAGCCAATTTGGTTTTGTAGCTCGAGCTTTAGAGAACCTCAAGTCGATACGATCGAAAAACGAACTCATGCAAATGTGTATGAACAGTAACTCATAAAAAAATTATCATAATACAGTTCACAATAAAGTATAAAGTAAAACTTTTTTTGTTCCTTCTCAATAAACTACAGCCTTCCAAATCAACCAAACTAATCTTTTTTGAAACAATACAACTTCCCAGTGAAACTATTTAGTGAATGAAACAGGCTCTCATTTTTAAAGAAACGACCAATTAGCCAACTATACACTTCCCAAATTGAAAGTGTTGTCAATTTATGTTTTAAATTCGATAAAATTTACCAAATGACCGATAATTTCGCACAGAAAAGACCGGTTAATAGGTAAATTTTAGTAAAAATTTTGAAGGTAAATTAATCAATTTGCCTCCTCACATCTTATGCAAAGATGACCCGATATGTTGCAGTTGAAAGAAACCACATGAAGTTAACTTCAGGTTACGCTAGCATAACCTTAGGTTCAGATTTAACCTCAACAGAACAAAACAATAAACGCAAAACCCATAGCACAAATGAACATGCTTTCTAAGCGAACTAGCAACGTTCCTAATCATGGTGATCTGGTTGGCACTTCGACGTGTAGCCGCACAATTTGGTATACGTTGTATAGGATTACACAGATCCGTGTTACACTGACATCTGGTTAGTGTCGAATTGAACGGAATACGATGAGTATCGCAGCCGAGAAATTCGTCATCGTTACAGCCCGAAATCCAAAAGGTTGATGCACCTTCGACATGTGCCACAAGGCAATAGGTTGACGCTGATGCGCAATGAACAACTCTTGGTATGCAACACTTAGATGCATGTGTTATCCAACTTTCGTCATAGATACGCTCGCCGTCACAATACCAGCATCGTAGTGCTTCAGCTGATGATGCTAGCAAGAACAGTAAAGCTCCAAACATTACAGCATACCTGCTTCTGTATTCATTATTCAAATTTAGAAGCGCAATCGTACAGCACAGCTGACGGTAGAGTATTATTCGAAATTCTGAAATTGAAATTATTATTGGCAAAATTTTACACGATTATAAATGTGAGTCGGGTAAAATCACTTCATAATTACCCTCCACCCTCCCTTCACCCCCCCCCCCCCAAAAAAAAAAAAATAGTAGTGACGGCAACTTGAGGTTACGAAATCAAAATTATCCCTGAATAATTCCATTTTTAGCCCATTTCGATTAATCAGTCCTAGTTTAACAACCACTGCGATAAAGCAAATGGAATAATAATTATTATATATCACAATCATTGATTTACGAACATATAAAACTAACCTATTACCTTATAAACTCTTACAGTTAGTTACTGGCAAAAAGTCGCCAATCTTAATTTCATTTCTAGTTTCCATTCGGTTCCAAATGAGTTTAATTGAAGCAAAAAACTCAAATTAAAAATTTAGATAACTTCCGAAAGACAAACAATCTTTGAGAACAAAGCAACTCACGCGCTTACAAGTGGAAATGAAAAATTAAACTCTATTAAACAAAGCAAAAAAAGTATACAAAAATGCATAATGGTTTAAAATCATTAAGTTCGACTTGGCACTATTCACGGCAATAATGGAACCATTATGGGAACAACGTACAATTGAGAGCGTATGGCAAATATCCCTTTTTTCTAAATATAATCGCTTTCGTTTCTCATATATTTAACGATTTAAGAACGTAATGAGCATATTGTTCGTCATAAGAAATTGAATGCATCGAAATTTTATGAAATGAATTTCATTTTTCTTTCAGTTTATTTTTCGCATTTAAATAACGTTTCAGTAAGTGCCGCAAAGCAGAAAATCAAAGCAACGATAATGACGGAGGGCTGACAAGGTCTTTATACGGCATATACAAATATGTATGGGATAGCTCTATAAGTCAGTGTTATGCATCACAGTACTCAGAACTGATGGGGG
>JPKZ01002430.1:92715-111393 GCA_000803305.1 Toxocara canis
AATGGCGCATATAGCACAAATAGTAATTCATTAAGCAAAAATTTGGAACTTTCAAAAACTTTACTTTAAAAGAAACTTTAAAGAAACTTTAATTTTCTTAAAACTTAAAACTTAAAGAAACCTAAAGAACTTAAAACATTTTAAAGGACTTAAAAAACTTAAAGAAACTTAAAGAAACTTTAAAGAAACTTGGAAAAGAGAAACTTCACTTTAAATGAGTGAAATGAAATTTGCAAGTAATTGATAGTGATTTTAAGTTGTAGGTTTCTTTTCTGATGTCAAACATATATCGAGATGAAGTTTTTTTTTTCATGCTTAGATCGACTGTTTGTTAGTGAGAGCAATAATTTCCGAGTTTTTTGACATCCAGATACGGGAATTTAGTCAAAACAACATTCACAACACTCAAACATACTCGCTACATGGTTGTCGTTTTAGGCATACATATTGTATTTTTTATTTATTTTTTATTTTAGGTGTTTAGGCATACATATTTTAGGCATACGTATTGAAAATGGTGAATAAAATAGTTTAGAAAAAAGACCGCAAAAATGAGAAGTGATGAGGGCTGAAAAATTGACCACAGCAGAGCAATGTGCACAATTCATCTGTGCAAAGAAAATAGTAAATTTTGATATATGTTATTAGATGCGATCGTATTGCTTATAATCCTCATTCAGGGACGTTTTTCGCACACAACAACCGACTATAGAAGGCTATTTAATGGTTTTTTTTGAATACCATTGAAGCTTAATAGCAAGTTGAATTCGGCAGTGGAAGAGTACATTTCAAAATTAAATCTTTAAGCTTTTCATTTGCTTTCCATTTGACATGAACAAATGGACCATGCACACAATGGATCCAAACAAAGTGCTCCCATGTGTGGTTATGGTAGAGAATAATTTATGGATGTGGAAAAAAACTCGATGAGTTTTTGTGCAGTTTCTAAATTTTTGCGCATTGCTTATATTTAGGCCAACATCGTTTTTTTTTGACTCCACATCTTTTCTTGTTTTTGAACTGAACTGAACTAAATTGAACTGGATCGAATTGAATTGTTTATTCATTTTTCATGATAAGGATAGTAAATCTTTAATGTGCTTAGTAAATTCATTGAGAATAATGCGAGTGAGTAAGTGGCCAAACAATATCGCATACGATTCTGAAGCAACTTTCGTAAACCGCACCCCGATCAATCACTTTATTTTTTCTAGCTTTGAGCTTCCCTCATCGCTATTACGTCTTATCTTGCTTTGTATAGGTGGTCAATTGGGTGCAAATGGTTGCGCCGTTAGGTTGTTGTGGCCAAACGACAGTGCTCAAGTTGATACGTCTTGTGAAGAATCTTCTATCGACAATATTCAAGAACATTGCAGAACACGCGCAAAAAAAAATCTCTACAATACAAAAGATCAACGAGCTGAAAGAAGAGAAAACAACAAGCAAGTAGTTTGTGCTTCATTTAAATATAATATATTTTAGAAATATTGTTGAAAAAATTTTGAAAAAAATATCCGTTCCGAAAGTGAAAATCATGAAAAAAAAACTTTCTCGTTCGGTTAGCAATATGACCAATGTGAACTATGAGCCAGAATGATGTACACACTTATGTTAAGTGTTCGTCGAAAAGAAATTTATGTAAATCAGCGGAATGATAAACCCTCTGAAAATCGATAGCGTTTTAATTTTGCGAAGGGTTGAGACGAAGTTCCATAAATATGTAGGAGAAGAATTACTAAACACTCAGAGCGCACAATTTCGCTCCCCTTCACCAGTTAAAGCACAGTATAAAACAACCCAAAGACAGAAAGTAATTTTATGCGTCCAACCCCACCCCCTCCCCCCTCTTCACTATAAGCTGCTCATATCAAATGGTTCATAGATTCAGAATACAAGTTTTTAAATTATTTACGCTTCAATGCATGAATGGTCACTTTTTGAAATTAGCATATGCGTATTGTGCGCCTCGCAAAGTAAAGTATGCAAAGATGTTACCCTAGCAAATGCGAAACGTAAACAGCATCTTAAAATTCTAAATTTTCAAGCGATCGTATGTCGTCGGTCGCAATCAAGATGACGGCGAAACGAAAATTAAATCAAGGGCTTACTTAAGGTTCAAAGTACTTGAGCTAATCTCCACCTCGCGCATCGCATGAGAGCTTTGAACTAAACATTAGAAGGTGCTAGGATACAAGCTAAAATTCGTAAAATTAGTTGATTCAAGACAAAATCTTTGAAAGAGGAGACGCATGACTTGAGGCTAAATATTGTTGACGAGAAGGACGATCGAGAATTTGCGACGATCATATTAACCATTTTCTGCTCGTGTTCAATCCAATCAGTGATTTTAGTGTTAACGGTAAGCGTTAGCTTCACCAACTGCTGCTTCAAATTTCCTTTCAATTCGCCTAAAGCAAAGGCCATTCGTTCTCTTCGAGCGAAAACCTCGCCCCAAAGTTCAATAACGATAGCCACAACAGACAATAATGATATGAAATTATATTCCAGTAAATCCAAACAAAAAATATTCCATTTTAATTATCCGATTTTAATGAAGTTTTCTTATCACAAATAACAAATATAGAGTATTTATTTGATCGAACGAAGAGAACTTATTGACGGCAAAGAAATTAAGAGTTCATTCTTATTCGATATTCAGTTCCATTTCTTAATCGGATCAAGATCGAAACAAATCAATGACCATTCCTGATCGGATCATTCCTAATTCAGTTCTAATAACGCACTGCCTCTTTCACGCAAAAAAAAGTCGGGTCAAAAAACAAAGTTTCTCGGCAATCATATCTCGAATTAGTTTTTCTTTTCTTTTTTTAAAAATTCCCCTTAAAACATATTTCGTGAAGTATGGTTGCGCAGCAGAAACTTAACTAAGTAATAAATTCTAGCCGGCATAATTAATTTCCTTCCGCCTTCAAATGTGTTCCAGTTCGATTCTTTTCATCACTGATAGTTTATTTGGAGCGTTCTTCGAAAAAATTATATTCGTCGTTGTGTTGCCAACAATATTTTAATTTAGAGCAACAGTCAAAGGAAATCTCAAAGGGATTTAAAGCCAGCTTGATAGCGCGCACCAACTTTTATAACTTTCTCAAGGGGGCGCATCAAAAGTGTTTTGTCGCTGAACTTTGCAATGAAACGATTCCTCGACATTTGGCCTCCATCGATCATATTATAGTTACTCGGACCTGACAATTTTAAAAAATCCCTTGCTGGATTTAAAAAATCCATCGTTAATCCACATTTGCAAGAAAGCTGGATAACCCTTCCTCTCTCTCCTCCTTCCCCCCCCCACCCCCCCAACTATCATTGTCGGCAGCAAAGTTGCTAAACTGCCAGTTTTCACAACGTCATGCCCACCATCCTTCGCCCATATTTTATTGAGGCGAAGGCGTTATTATGCCCTAGCTTCTTGCCTTCATTAAAAATCCTTCCCTACCCATAAAGACGACCCTATCTTATGTATGCCTTTACCGTTAAGACTGCCACACAGGCGTTTTCTGCCAAATACGAAACTATACTCCTAAGTTTAGTACTCAATATTCAGTACGCCTAAGAAGTTTGGTAACTGTAGTAATCATACGATTTGGTAGTAAAGTGCACACTAATTAGATGATTTCGCTATGAGGTCAAAATTATACCCACAATATAACCATAAAAATTCATCTGTCGAGTGGCCAGTTCAATCTCATAGCAATATGTTTTTGCGAAGAGCATAAACAATTTAAACGTGAACGAAAATGGGCCGGTCATGTAGCATGTGTAAGAGACAATAGATGGACCTCTCGGCTCACATGTTGGGACCCGCTTGACCGGAAGAGGCCTCGGGGTAGGCCAAAAACGAGGTGGGCCGACCCGATGGTGAAGCTGTTTGGTCAGCGGTGGATGCAGCGTGCACAGGATCGCAAGAGTTGGACCGAAGTCGACTGGCGCGGTTGGAGAATGCCGCGAGGACGAGTCGGATCAAGGTGATCAAGGTGATAAACAGTTTTGGCCTTACGGCAATGATTACCATGTAACAATCAACACTTTCACGTTTGGCCAAGGCCAAAGACTAATTATAAAGAATAGAGTTGATGTGATAGAATCACAGATACCGTAATCAAAATTTTCTCTACAAGAGCAGCATTTAATCAAAAAGCAATGTGGAGAAGACGTTAGCGGAAGAATGCCGAACTAAAGAAAAAGCGAACTGACGTTCGGCCGACACACCGGAAATGTAATCAAATTTGCGCTTCGCTCGTTGGGCGCTCCTCAACGCTTATCTGCTTAGAGTCACACCTTTATCGAATTCAAACAACTGACACCGCATGCACTTTCTCTACCCCCTCACCCCACCGGGGAGGCGGGGATGCACTCCCGTACAACAAAACCAGCCAAAAATGAATTGTACTAGAAACGCGACTGTCTTCAAGAAAATCTGTGGTAGGCTAAGAAAAAACACTCTTGAGCCGCAAGAAGACTAAGTGAACGTCTATCAAGTTTTCAGTGTTTGAGAAACGAAATGTTTACAGGAACGTTTGGGGAAAAATAGAAGGAGAGCGATACGCAATTGTCAACCTCTTTCCGCCAAAAGTTGGTAGTACAAGGAACCTTTCTCGAAAAGATGCACCAACACCACCAAGCAGATTGCTGCATTGCTGCAAAAAAAACCCCTCCTCAAACAAACAGGTATGAAGTAAAACAAACAATGGCGTTCGATTCGCGTGCCAATCATGGTCCTTTTACTAATTGAACTTTTACTTACTAATTATGCTTCAAAATAAATTCTAGTTAGTCGGCATAGCTTTCTGATCGTATGTGTGGCTAGCTTATTCAAATCGAGCGGAAATGCCTCCGTGGTTCAGTACCTGAACATCATCATGAATCGCAATAGTTGTTTGGTGGTTCGCCTCGTAGGGTAATTCAGCTATCTCGACTTTATTCGGAACTGTCTTCCCTATCATAGAACTGCCCGACCGACTATTACCAATGGACTAGAAGGTTGAGCTTGTTCAGCAAATGTGCGACAGGTGATACGAAAAAAGTGGAAGCAGGTGCTCGAACAAACAGTAAGACGTTGTTGAATCGAGCTCGCACGATGGGGGATGCCGAGAAAAATTCAGAAACGCTTAAACGAATCGCCGTTTTAATCACAAATGGATGCAACCCTCCCCTCCCCCGCCCCCTCCTGTTGGTGCTCAATTTTCCAAAATTTTTACGGATACATACTTTCAAACAAAATTCTAAGTCACAAATTTTACAATCAGGTTCGCGAATCACTCTTTGCGAGCTAAATTTCTCGCTTCCAGACAATTTTTGAAAAAATCCAAAACCGCCGATTTTTTTAAAATATTCCTCAAAATGTTCTGTTCTTACCAATTGCCCCTCGAAAAGCGAAAAATTTGAAGTGATAGTTCGGCTAAAGGCACAAAAACAAAACAGACGCAAACCGAATAGTGCAAATTTTGGGCAAGGAACGAACTCACAATCGGTTCATTAACAATGTTCAAATGCTTAAACACTCGCTCGTTATAACTGGTCTCTTTATTTGTGAAATTTCTTAAATTCATTTTGTTAAATTTACTAAATCTAATTTATTTTATTAAATTAATTAGGTTTATTTTCTCAAATTGATTGCCCTTTAATGGGCTACTGATTGCCCTTCTCATATTTAAATTAAATGCTTAACATCTGCACATACCCACTACGACAAACGAACTTAGAGGATCGTAATGGAATAAAAATATTGTCACTTGGGAATTGATTTTAAAAAGAAAAGAAATGAAGCACCAGGTGGGAGGGTAAGGGGGGGGGAAGAGGTCGAGAGTGAGGGGAAGGGGGAGTGGTGGGGTGCAGGTAAAGGCGAATCCGTTTCGAGATTTCGGCGTCCCTACTCCATGCGTATGCAATACCACAGTAACGAAAAAATCAGCAACATAACCAATTGATTTTTCAAGAACATAAAAGAGCATATAAGAGAGAGCAGCTGTGCTCTCGAGAAGACAAAGTTTAATTTTTTTGAAATGGTGACTATGTGTTATATAAAAGTACTTGACTGATACTTCCTAGGGAATACTCACACTAGCTACCAGTTACTTAACTGATACTTCCTAGGGATTACTCATAACAGCTACCAGTTACTCGACTGATACTTCCTAGGGATTACTCATAACAGCTACCAGTTAATTGATTGGTATTTGATAGGGATTACTTATACCAGTTATATACTGCCTTAGCGAAAATTACTTGCAATTTTCTACAGCGAACCATTTATACACAAAAAAGATTAAACTGATATCGTTGATTTCAATGTGTGTAATAGTATTCGCACTTTTTATATTCTGTTGTACTGTACCATGGAACATTACAGCTTCACAACAAAATAACATTCGGAAAAAAGAGCGCAGTTTTTATAAAAATGAAATATTGAGGTAAAAAATCACAAATACGAAGAAAAAACTTCGATTTTTGATATACGCTTGGATATTTGAATGCTTCAGCTGTTTGGAAGAAAGCAATCTTGCGGTCCAGAATTTCAGGTCTCCTAATTTTTCTAACGTATCATAAACTTCATTCAACATGATGAGAGGGTGGAGTGGAGAGGGTGGAGGAGGGAGGGTATTAGAAGGATTATAAGCCGCAGCCCCCCCCCCCCCCCCCCCCCCATTCGCCGTAAAGACGTTTCAGCGCTATAGAGTAGTCGAAATAAGCAATACAATTCAAATAGTATGGAAAAATTTAAAAAAAAATAAAAAAATAAAAAAAATAAAAAATAAAAAAAAACATTCCCAATAAATTAAGTCTAAGCAATTGAACGAACATCGAAAAGTGCTCGAAAAAAATTTGATATTTATTTGAATCTTTTTTGATGTAAATGTCGAATGAAATATTTGTAAAAAAGGATGCAGGAGCCGAAAAGGATATGAGACCACATTTTTGAGGAGAGCAATGTTTTTGTGGCACACGCTAGCGCATGTGCTCCTTCACTATAACGCTGCTCTCCCTCATCTCCCGTTCGCCCACTTTCTTCGGCAATACCCAATAAAGTTTTATCCTCATCTTAAAGGCATCACTCAAGACTTGTACGGCATGACAATTTTACGATTACTGCATCGTCGAATGGGGGAAAAAAAGGAACGCTCTGTTTTAATAACGTTAATAACGTGGACAAGCTGACAATTTGAGAGAACGCCTAATGAACTGTGGCTCCGGAAAAAAATACAAGCTACCTCGTTATATTAAACGCATGTAATGCAAATGGGGTTTCTGTTAATTTAGGTTATTAGCTGCGATAACAAATCTCTCAATACAAGATCCAACATCTGATCAGATTATACGAAGCGCATCTGATCAGATATACGAAGTGTCACCTCTAAGATGAGCGCGGTATGCGTAATCGTATGGCGCACTTCTTACATTTCTAAATTTCTGGAGCTACTGGAGCCGATTCGGAACTATGACTGTCAGATATCGCATGTTTTTTATATACTCATTAAGTTGGAAAACGAAAATCTTAACTTTAATTTAATAATGACAGTCGCAACCAAGGAACGCCAAATGAAGCCATACAGCTTCATAGTTCCGAACGTATGAGTTTAAAGACAACTAACTTATTCTCATCCTCAAAATCACTAAAGCTAGTTTCCGAAGAACGGCAATAAAGTGAATATCCAGTGGCTGCAAATCACTTCGTAAAATGTTTCGTTTCGGCAAGATGCTTTGCTTATAATTGACACTAATTGAACAAAATATATATCGCCTCTTCGATAGCATCGCAAAAACTGCACGGCGAAATCGAAATATAAATTGCACTTATTATATAAACATTTGAAACAGCTACGGACAAATACACTCACTGGTTTTTATGATGTAATTATGTGAGGAAGCATACAAATTAATAAGCTAGCTAGAGTTTCTTTTTTGAATGCGGAAAACGTTTCACTCTAAATTAAAAAGCGTGCTAAGCATAAAACGAAGCGGAGAAATACACTCGTCAAAAGAATTTTTCTAAGTCAGAAAAGGCGAATCGTAAAAGCAAAACTTAATGCTTATTGAGCATTTTTCACAGCTTTTTTTCTTTCAATCTCAACCTATTCTTTAGCATATTTTCTGGGAAGGCACAAAATGTCGAATAGTTTTCCGATTCTGGGAACATTATGAAAAAATTTGGAAACATCACGATAGATCCAATATTAATATTAATATACAACTGACTACGATTCGCACAAAATCTGCGATACCTATATTCCATCTACACCCCCTCTCCCCTCTCCTCGCCAAACCTATATTCCATCTACACCCCCCCCCCCTCCTCCTCCTCATAGTATGCCAACATCATAGTATGCCAACAGACCGACCAATTCTACTTGCTAAAGTAGGTGGAACTCGAATTTCGGACTACGAGAGAGAATTCAATGAAAAACGTCATCTCCAGAAGAAATGATCGTTAGTCGGTTATATTGACAAAGCTGCATTTTGCGTTAGCGATATTCGTTTTCTTCTCGCAGCTGGTCCAGTCTTTGGTCAGCTTGCAATGAATGCCTCAAGCGTTGTAGAGTCGACTGAATGTGCACACAACTGCGAAAACATCCGATAAAGTGAGCGTTCTCTGCATTATTGAATATTTAAATTACAGCTCTAAATGGTCGGCTCCTATAAAGCCGAACGAGCATATGGTTCACAAATAAACATGGCGTGTTTTCCTAATTGATATTCAATTTTAAAAAAAATTATTTCGATAAACTATATCATTCCGTAATTACGATTCTTCACAACTTAACCATACATAAACAAACTTTCGTACTTCGTTGACCAGAGCAGTAATCGGCTTCACTTCTATGGTAACCATCGAGAGGAGGGCTCCGTTCAAGGTAGATCCTTCAAGGTATTTCTTCCGATGTTCAACGGCGAAATTTGGGCGACAGAGGTGTTATGCCGACAGCGCTAGTGTTTCTTTTTTTACCACAACACGGAATGCCGTTTTTTGTGTGCGACATTGAAGAATTGAGATGGAGAGGTGGTTGGCTGTTTTTTCGGCACAATTCGATAAAAATAAAACAGCAAAATTAAGAAACAATACTGTTCTCATCTACGTTCATGATCTTCGACATAGAAGACAGTGGATAAATTGTTCTACATTGAAAGTGAAGATGTGTAATATCGATAACATACCACCTAATATGGATGTCCGCTTTTTGTTATCACTTGTCTTTTATGACATTTTACTTCAAATGTTAACGCATCCGAACATTACATCTCATATAACACCCTACTGAAACCAACAACTAAATGTTAACCACGACTGGATCTTATGATTATCAAATCTGAGCGCTTTTATGCTAACATACCGAAAACTCGTATATAATTTCTTCTGCAAACGGGCTTGCTTATTTATTTATGCAAGACTTTAGCGCATAAATAAATGCACACCCTCAGTAGCCTCAAATCATACACTTAGCTCACAAAGTTGGGACTTGATTGTTAGTTGATCGTTAAATTTAGGAAGGCACTCTTCATTAGGTACTCTTTTCAAAAGAACCTATTCAATGACGGGCCCGATTGAACTTCTCGAATGATTTCAACAAAGCGAAAAGACGAAAAATTATCAATTATCAAAATTATCAAAAATTATCAAAAATCATTAATTATCAATACGACGCAAACAAATTAAAACAAAGTAATAACAAAGTGCAATGAAAGATCGAAGACAGTATCATTTCTCTTCCAATCACTTAAAAACGCCAAAATTGTGTATGCAACAAATAACTTAATGTACCCCCAAATGAGCATATAAGCAATCACTAGCGTTCAAGAAAACACAAAAACGGTCAACATCAAAGACGGTCGCCGCCCATTCTTCGTAAGTGAGAGAGCCTAAACTTGACTCAGACCCACCCACCCACTAAAGGCTCAGACCCATTCCTTACACGGAAGTGCAACTGGAAGCGTCGACGGACGATTCTTATCACCTCATGCTGAAAGCGGTTAATTTCATGATCCGTTGCGTACAATCGATCAAAAGTGTGTTGCATCATCGGCCGTTCCCCTTGCATATTTCAATGGATAGCCTTGTGGCTAAGTCCATGTAAGCTTAACAGCCTATTCCAAGTACAACTTACGAATAAAAATTCCGTAAGCGATGAACCTCCGTATCGTATTAAAAGCTCAACTACATTCAAACATTTCGCGGTCCATTTGTGCATATTTCGCATATACATAACAATCGCCTTTACTAATCTCATTTAAGAACGCATACTCATAAATATCGACCACAAAGAACAAACACTTCGATTTGCATCCATCGTACATTTAAGTCAGGAGCATCGGCAACTCCAAATAGTCTTAAGTTACAGAAATTGATGATCATCACCTCGCAATACTGGTTCATTTCCCTTTTCAAAAACCGTCAACCACAAAAAACACTCAAGCATTAAAAAAAAAAAGTACGAAAATGATCGAAATACCTAAAATATGCTAATTATTTGAGTTTTATTTAATAAACAGTTAACAAATGAACAACTGACACAAAACAGATACCGTATTCTCAACTGTATACTGTATAAATCGTCTCAAAATTCAATGAAGCATTCTTTGAACAGTATCCACTTTTTGTGCGCAACACTATGATTACCGATGTGGACATACGTGAACAGCACTCAAAGAACACTGGCACCACTGTAGATGCGTATTCGAGGAAAGCATTTATATAAATTAAAAAAAAAAAGTTTGAAAATTTTTTTTATGTGAATGAAATAAGTGTTTAACACTTCTGACAATTAAATAAGTCAACTACGCTTCGTCGATGTCGATCGCATACAAATTCACGGTGACGATCACAACGAGGTTACCTACTAAATTCCAAGGGCGCATATTCTCTTGTTCGCTTCGACAACTTGCTAAACGAACTTATCAACGAACAATGAAAGAATTAGCTTCCGTAAAACGAGTACAACCCGAAGTGGGAACTCTCGAAAAATATCTTCACATCATGCATTTCACATAAATCTATTGAACGAATTGCACGTAACGTTAACCCGTTTCCGTTCGGTTCCCCTTTTTAAAAGTCGACTGACTTTTCAGAAACAGTTATCGAGCAAGAATTACAACCAAATCGACCTAATTTTCACTCGGATACGATGAACACCCTCAATCTATTGGTAGCTAAGCAAAGATTATAATAGGAACGCAAAACACTGCTGTATCAGCTCAATACGGTATCGATATCTTGCGCATTAAACTAGATAGTTGAAATTTTTTTTTCATCCGAATACGTAAAACTCAAATAGCATGCATGTTTTAAACCGAGAAAATCGGTGAAAAAAAAAACAACAAAAATTTCCGATTCTGTGAGCGTACCAATTTCAGGTGAATACCACAACCAGTTAAACAAGCCTTCTCAGTAAACAACTATTTCCTTTAAGGTACTTCCTTGAAGATTAGTATAATGTGAACTTTAAAGCGATTAAAATCACTTCTAGGGAAACCATTAAAGAAATAAATCCCTGAATACCATTACGATCATTGCCTCTCCTAAACGCCATACCATTTGCTTAGTCTTTCAAAAAGTTCTCCATACAAATGTAAAGACTCAGTCTCTGGAAACTAATCTTCTGGTCGATTTCTTTAAAACGAAATTCTTCCTCATAACTCGAATAGTTTTGTTGACCAACAAATGAAACACATACAAATCCATTTGCAATGAACGACAACAGATTTTCGAAAGAAAAAAACATTAAAAAGCATGGAGGGCGGTATGACACTTTGAACTTACTGGCCACATCAGAAACAACTAACGACTCAGCCGTTGGGCAACTTAACGCGATGCAGGCTCATTAAGGACTCAACGTGAGGTCAAAAACCCTACTCTTCTTATTGCATATCCTAGTGGGTTCAAAGTTCGAACCGACCATTCAAAAAATTACGCGAACTTAAACATCTCTTCGATGGGACTCGTTATAACTTTTTCCATGACTAGACAATTGCCCAAACAAGCAAACACTACCATCACGTTTCTTCTCTAAAGGTGCAGCGTCACTCAGCTGTCACAACACTCTCACATCCGCAGTTTCTACTAGTTTTTGCAATATACGAAACCAAGTTGCAAAAACACAGACACATAATACCTGAAGAAAAATTCACAAAATCCAAGAACACTGCACTCAAAGTAACAAAAATTGTACAACAGAACACATCGTTCCAGAGAAAATAAAAGTGCACAAAAAAATCAGGAAAGCACATCAGTTGAAAATCCGGGACCAAAGTTTCAAGACTGTGCATAACCACTCAGTATTGTACGCAAGTGCTCATCGATACAAGCGCTAGAGTCGGGTCGAGTCGCTGTCGCACGGACCATAACGGCTTGTGCCAAATAGGCTGAAAAAAAATGTTTCATCTAAATAAGGCTGATGAGTGATGATCCAGTTTGTAGAGCTGCTTGCTTGCGATACAGCTCAAATGAAAGAGACGGACGGTATGAGAACACAAAACTTCTTTCCCATTTCTCTCTGTTCTGACATCGCAATAACGACACAAATGCAAACACAATTTGCTTAACGAATTGCATAAAATATGATCATTTCACTAAGTCTGATCAATGCTCTAGAAGAGTAAAATATAAATTTTATGAAATGTAAAATAAATACAAATTTTATAAAACGTAAAGTAAGTCCTCAAAGATACCTTTAAAATTGCTGACATCTGCAGCAATGCTCTCCTGATGTTGTGCATATGTGAGCTTGCAGTATGGGTCATTGTATTCAACGTCTACAGTCGCGTACGCTCCTGCAGCCTCTGCATCTTCGTCAGCAAGCGGTGTTGGCCCACACCCTGATGCCTCCACCAGCTTCACTATTGCCTCCACCAACGGACCGTAATACTGCCTGAATCAATTCCTCTTTACTGACCGTTGCCGCCTATCTACCCTAGCAGCTCACTTCACCCGATTTGACGTATATTTGACGTATATTATTTGCTAAAGAGCAAACGATTACAGTCTGATGAATACAATAAAGTTAGAACAAATAATGGAGTAAATTTAGAAGTTGTGCCACAAAACGAACGAATCTCACCCGAGCTGATCGATAGTATCAGCGATCAGGTTCGCAACTCCAATACAGCACTGGCGTTTTTCTTCGAATGTGGTCGTATTATGCATTATGTTCAGTTCAACAATTAGAATCTTCTCGACCACCATCTGATACATTCCCGCCTGGATCGATTCCAACGCCTCAAATTTCACAATTCAACAACTGCGTCAGAAAAAAAATATGTAGGCTAAATCAATTAGTTACCATCGGAGAGATGTTAATGTCATACGTGGATATTAGCGCATAAGCACGCATCATGATAAAATGAATGTTCCAGTGTGCAAATGCCTGCCGCACAAATAAAAGTACTTTGCAAGCAAGCCTCACAATTTTAGAAAAACGCCCCACTGTATCAACAAAGACTCGCTGTTTTGAAGCGGTTATTTTCAAATCGACCTTTACCTACCAGTATAACAGTTTATATCCATAAAACTGTAGGATACAATATATCCGTAAAACTGTAGGATACAATATATCCATAAAACTGTAGGATACAATATATCCGTAAAACTGTAGGATACAATTCATTCGAGTCGTAACTAACACGTGGTAATAACCACATCGCAAAACGATAGAAGGGAGACATCGGCCACTAAAATGAACCACACTATACAACTTAACGGCACGATGGTTTAATTTATTAGGTAATATTAATATAATATCGCAATCCCTACTGCATATTGCAAACTGAAAGAAACACCCAACGCAGCACTCATAACGGTCGTACCGGTTGAACGATGGAGGTGAGTTGGAATGATTACCTGGCACAAAGAAGCACCACCACGTGCAATAGCAAAGCGAGACAAGAACAGTACGAACTGCTTGATGAATTTGGTTGTCTTCGTAAATTGCACACGGCGCAACATCGGCGTTAACAAAGACGCGTCCGTTATTTTATCCGTCCTCTGCAACACTACGATAAACTTTGGCAATTCTGCCTATAAAGATGGTCATGAACGTTGTGCGGAAAGGTGCGAGAGATCGTCATATGAGATAATAACGATAACACATAACAGCTGCCAAAGAAATGCGGATGACTGAATAATAACTCCGTCATCTCCTCTTCTCACCCTCCTCTCCCTCCCCTCCCCATCCCCTAGGATGCTCGTTCTATCATAAAATCGGAAAACATCTCAAAACTACGGCTTACACACATCATCAATTACGTACTATAAATTTTAGCACGTTTCTGTGGAACCATTGTGCCGTTGAGTTAAGACCTACCTTCCCATCCAGCCGCCCCTTTCACGCTGAATTGGAAATAAACCTTCCAGTTCGTAGCAAAATTCCTAATATATTTTTCTGTTCTCATCTGAAACCCTCATTCTTTTTGAAAAGAACACGTTTATATACATCGCTATCCTATCGCTATCTTGCGCAAGTTGGTGCGCATGTATACGCAAGTTGATGCGCATGGCTTTAGATGTACAGAATGGGTACAGAAAAGTTATCGCTACCCATTCCCCTCTTCCACGAAAAAATAGTACTCACGCTGGTGAAGTGAATGAGCGTGTTGGCGAGCTGGAAGCCATACTGGTCCAGAGCTTTCGAACCGATCAACCTTTGGAATATTGCTTGCAGCATGGGTGCGTGATTCGATAATACATAGTCGCTGTGACTACGCATAAATGATTCAATCACCTGCAATTTCAATTAAATTTACATACCTTGACTGAGGTAACAAGTGAGGGAAGGAAGAGATAAAAAGATAAGAGGCTGTTTAAAAAGAGGTGAGAGGGAGGGGGATGACAGGAGAACAAAGAGTGAAGAATAACAAATTACGGAAATTAAAGAAGATGAACGGTAAGAAAATTAAAAGCACAGCAAACTTCTGGAACTGGCCGTTCCGCTTCCCGTAAATAAGACTGCTGGCTAGAAGGGATGCATGCCTCTGCTGATGATGCATTCTTCTTACAACCCTCATACTGAAAAGCACATATTTCTTCGATTTCTTAAACCCGCAACGGACTCAAAAAATTCAAAAAGTCAAACGGTCATACAAGAAGTGCAGCGGGAATATTCGCCGATCGCAGCCATAATTCTTCCTTCATAAGGAAACCAAAGAACGGCAAGTAACTGTCGACTAAAGAAGTGCCCATCTTTGCCTTTTGTGCTTGCGCTTGATCCAACAACAGAGCTGTAATCAAGTACAAATTCATTATGAAAAAGAACTTAAAACTAATACAAACAAAACAAACATACAAGCATTCAAAACAGTTGTATATATACAAGTGAAATGGTCCTTTCGTTGAACTCTTTGACAATTGCGGACATGTGACGTTAAAGACAAAGTGCAAAGAATACTTTACATTCCACCTGAACTGATGACGTCATAAATATCGGCTTTTTTTTTCGAAACGTAGACTGCGCTCAGTTTTAAACAACAAAAACGGACTTTCAACGGCATGTTCTAAGAAAGTAGTTCAACTTTCACAACATCGATGCGGATGGTAACTCACCGCGCTACTGCATGAATGTGGCTGAAAGGAACGAAGACGGACGCAGTCAGCGGTGGGGGGGAGGAGAGCAGGGGGAGGGTTAGAGGATGGATACGCCTCCCAAATTTTAACAGTGGCTGTTCATTCACCAAAAATTTGCCTGCTATACTTTTTGTATTGTTACTTTTCACACCTACTCCATTCTCTTAATTTTTGACCGACGTGTAGCGCATTGGTCCGTTCCCCTACAAGTTCCGTGTTGGTATACGACTACTCGAAATGAAACTATAACACAGCCATCCGTCACATCCTCACTTGCACTGAACAGAAAACAACACGGAGATCACCGTTACTTAAGAAAGTCGGGGTTTAATTTATTATTTCAAAATTTCAGCGACACGATATCTGACCGCATCCCAACAGCGGAACGTGAGAATTTTTTTTAGATTGAAAAGGTGTGTACCTGTCATCTGAAGTGCATACGGTATAAAGTCGAGCACGTCGTTCGTCAAAATATTTTCTATTAGCGGTATTACGTGCTTGTCAACGCCTCCCTCCACAACCGTATATACCTGAACGAACAACCGAAATGAACGTATGAACGAGTTAATAAAAACAAATGGGTTGGCGCAATAACCATATCCAAGGGGAGGGAGGGGGCGGGGATGCAAGCTTGGAAGAAAAGGGCGGCAGCAAACACAGATAAGAAAGATAGATGAAGAAAAAAACGAAAGTATAAAACAGGGAAAAATGCGCAATCTTGCTTAAAACTAACTTCAACACGTCGAGTTCTTGTAAGACAGGCACGAACCTCCAAAATCCGGTTTAGGGAAGGCAGGCGGGTATCTACGTAGTATCCACATGTACGACAAAAAAAACGAGGGGATAGAAGCAAAAAATATTTGCTTAACTGCTAACCTGCCGTATGAATATGCACAGCGATTCGAAAACGAAGTGAATGTGCAATGGGTCCACTGGATTCTTGACCGCAGATGCGATCATTGCTGCCAGTTTGTTGACGATCTCACTTGAACTCTTTGCCGTTTCTGCCTGAAACCCATAAACGATCTCGCATATTTCTTCTGCAAGTAAAACACTACCGATCTTTTAGGTGATCTTCGTTAGTACCTCCTTGGCCATTCTCCCTCGCTTTTGTCCCTTCCCTCCTATGCCACTATCTTACAACAAATTCTCAAGCGCCCTTCTTATTATTAGTTTTTCTTTCTGCTATCTTGAAAAAGGCATCACCTTCAATCTCAATTAATCACTTACGAATGATCACCGCTCCTTCCCCCTCCGACCCATTTAAATTTCAAACGAAGTCCCGCGACCCATGACAGGAACTGTATACGGTCCTTAGAAATTTTCGCCAGTATGAACGATTCGTATGTAGGGAGTCAAATTTTATGTGATGCGAAGACAGAATGAACCCATGTGTACTTAAGGAATGAACAAAGCAAACACAAGGTGAACAATGTGAATGAGCCAAACATATGATCACAAAGTATTACTAAAGAAGGGATGATGCAAAGTATGAAAAAATGCGCTAACATCAACAATGCTGAAGCATCTCATTAATGCCTTCATGAGATAATGTGAGTTCTGTGCGCCTGGCGTCGTATCAAACGCATGAAATAGTGCTGCAATTAACGGGCCTGCCTGCACGTTCTCTCGTGAAATCAGCACCTGCAAAAAAACGTTACATCGACTTTTCGCCCACGCGCCACACCATGTCAACTTTCTGTTTGACCCTGCGGCAGCTGCATTTTAATGAACTCCATCCTCTACTGTTACCACGCCATCCCTTTCTCTCTCCGCCCCCCCCCCCCCCCCTCCGCCTCAATTCCATGCTTAATAAAGACAGGACTGCCCATCCCCTTAACCAGTATCCAGAAACTTTTATTCAAGACACCACACCATCTCTCTCAGCCATTCGACGTAGGTAGCGCAATGATTACCATTATTTCCTACCAGAAAGTGAGTGAAAAAACCAGCACAATCGTAAAAGAAATAAAAACCATCCAGAAACGATATCTGTGAGTCCGACTGAATAAAACTGTAAGCCGCCCGACGTTGGCCGAAATATGCCTAGCACCCTGTCCACGGACCCGACTGTAACCGCCTTTGCCAACAGCAGTAAAAATGCGTTCCTTGAACTCGCATCTCTTCAAAACGAATCTGACCTCTCGTCTAGTAATGTAACGATCTCATACAAACGCTTCGATGATTTGCAGAAATAACTGCCAGGAAATATTAAGATTCTGCTTTTGAACTCAATTTATGCGATTACTTATTCATTTTTTAAAATTTCAATACGATCATAACATCACTAATTTCATGTGACGCCATAGAAAATACTATTTCGTTGAAACAGGAAAAAAATTTTTAAACCTTGTATCACCCCACAACCATTTCCTCAAAGAACCTAACGACCTCACCATTCCCATCACAAAATGCCATTATCCGGCAAACAAAATAAGTATGAAAAAAGAAGAAACAGAAAATAACCCATGGCGAAATGATTAGACAGCGCACCTGATTGTTGGCCTTATTTTTGACGAGCATAATCCTCTCTAACGCATAAGCAGCATACTGATGGAGAATTGCATGCGATGATGCCAGCAATTTTGGCACCGCATTGACCACCTCGATCAACTGCTCTGGCTTTAGCTGATTTCGAAACGTAACCACATATTTCAGCGAATCTGCTTTCAGTATTGGCAGTCGGTTGACGTCATCATCAAACAAATCGCATCGTACGTGCGTCTGGTAAAAGTCAACTATATTCACCTGAAAAAAAATCACTTAATCACTGATGAAATTTACAAAACGAACTGCAAATGCAAAAAAGTAAGGTGACCAGTGAGCAAAAAAGAGAAAGTAATGTGGAAAACGAAGATACCCAAAGAACAGAAGAATGATCAAGAAAAAAGTAGGTGAAAAAATGGGTAAATGCAGAATGTAAATGAAGGAACAAATCAGTCGCAGTAGCGCAAACGGTGATGTAATGGAATATTAAGTTTGCTAGGAAAGAGAGGCCACTATGAACTGAAAAAACAAACATGTATGATGAAACAATGCTGCGACACCGCCAGAGCTGGTAAAGAAATCACAACCTTCGCCTTTCCCCATTTTCATGCTTGTCCATCTCCGTTCCT
>JPKZ01002430.1:115822-126878 GCA_000803305.1 Toxocara canis
GGAGGAAATGGTTCGCCTCGTCACTCAACCCCTGAGCATGGGAATGAAACAACCTCAGTATACAGCAGTTCAGTGTCATATAGCCACCATTATTGAGCGACGAATCGTCAGAAAAGAATAAAATAAAATAAAAATGCGCCCGAAAATAAGGTGAAAAATGCATTCTCTAGAAAGCATAACTCTTTAAAATATTTCTATAGCACCTCTTTAATGAAAACAAAGAAAAAGGAAAAGCCTGTCAAAATCAAACAAAAAAAAATACCCAGTTCTCTTTAACAAAGTTCTTCATAGCGACAGCGGCTGCCAATCGAATCGGTGGTGGAGATTGTTCACTTACCGTTAGCTGCATGAGCACAACACCAACACCTGTAAGCACCTGAGAGATGTGGTCCGATTTTGCCCACCAAACTTCATGTGCCAAAATAGAGAAATTTAGTAGAGAAGAATAAACTGATGCGTCATTTGAGCTGGTCATCTCAGTTTTACCGGCCTACTAGCTAAACAGCGAAATCAAAAAAAAGGAAATCATGAAAACTTATAATTTGCTGCACTTCGACTTAATCACCTGCTGGATGCAGACACAGACAAAATGAAATTCATACCAACTAAATACTGCAATCGAGCTTACGAGCTTCACAAACCACCGTGAGTGCATACGTCATCATCAAAGTTCTATTCAACAAAAAGACAATTTATTCTTTACTTTGAATAACTCTATAAAATCGTTCCACCTCAGCTGCCTGATCTATGACATAAGAGCATTGGCAGATATTCGTGCTGTTTCAGGTACTATGTAAATCTGCTGCCGATAAAGAACTGGTGTCAAGTTGTTGAACCTGCTGCAAAAAAATGAATTATTGAAGTAACTGTATAACTGTTAGGTTCCTTTAACAAGTTGCCGCAATCGCTGCAAAATAGGTAGCAGTTATTAAAGTAATCTAAGTGCTATTACTTCTTCTGATAAATATGTTATGTTCGCCTTGCAATGGGCGACAGCAACTCGCTCCGAAACTGCAGGATCATCGCGAAATCGAGCTGATGGCAAAGCATGCTCAAGGTGCCCGAGAAAACTTGTGCAACGGTTACAGGTTAACAGGCGTTAAAGTTTCGGCTGCCTATCCGGGTAGAATCCGCTAGTGAATTTTCCAGTAAAGCGAAAGGAACCGCAAATCTTTATAAGCTTTTATAGTGCATACTGTCCTCCTTTTTCTTCGCTTCTTTCTGATTTTTCACTATTTTTCTTAGCACATTGCGTGTTCGCTGTGAACTTAATCTGCTTGTTGCACGCATCAAATCAAAACTGGCAGCGCTCGAATCATGAAAGAGAAACGGTGGAAGGACGTTCACAACTGTAGTTGGGAAAAGCCGATCAACGTATGGTCGACACTATGGTTTTTCCCAACAAAAAAAAAAACAGGAAACACAAGCATAAATGTAAACGAAAAGCTTATAATATTGACCGGGTATTCGTTCCATCTGTTTGAGGTCAGCTTCGGCCTTGCGTCGCGTCTGAGCATCCGGTTCGAGAGTTTGACTGAGGATGGTTGCCACCTGCATTGCATCTGCAGACGCCATTCTTCTCCACTTTGCCACCAATAACGCTGAGCGCTGCAACGGCGGTAATACTGTAAGTCGTGCGAGTAGAATGTGAAATCGCATACAATTAAGCAAAGCAGTTTTTCGAAAAATAAAAAAAAACAAAAACAATGCAAACGAATAGTGGATCGGGTACTAATGCTACTCGATACACGATCTCCTCGTGGAATACTTTGCTATATTGACGGCTCAAGCACGAAAACTTAGAGCAGTTTTTCATGTGCAAATTAGATAAATACGGATGCGGGACTCACGGGTAATTTGCATTCTATTTTACTTTATGAATCGGTAACTTTGTTTTGCTTACGAACTCCGTAAGTTAGAAAATTTTAGTGGTCAATAATGTGCTTAAAAAAGAAAAAAACTCAAAAGCCTGTGAAGTGAATGAGATAACGCTGACGTGGGACACGCTGAACTGTATTGCCTTGAAAGAAATATGCGCGTGTAAATTGAACTGAGGATCCCAAACAAATCCCACTCGTTATGTTGCTAGCCCTCAGCCGCATCGGCATATGTGGCCGACGTTTTCAGTCATGATTCACTCACTGATATACGAAATTTCAGTGCACATGCAGTCTTTTCGAAGATTTGGCATATTTTCAGCGGCGATGAAAGCTCATTAAGCACAGCGCTAAGACGAACACCCGTAAATTATCTCCTTCGTAACACACCGTTTCATAAACGGCAGCGAATTGTACTACGGACACGTCGGACGTTCGTAATACGCAACTGTTATGCCTATCTTAGCCAACACCGTTGAGCCAAATTTCACAAATTTTAACATATTTCACGTATCAATTAAACCTACACGTTACATTTATTCGGCAATATTGCTTCTGCTCATCGACACACTAAAAGGTAAGGGAACGGTGGGGGGTGGGGAGTTCATGTTCTTGAATCTAGCCAAGAGATTTTTAGTGCTTCAATCGAGGATTTCTATTTTTGTGAACTACTTCCTACATTCCTTCCCCCTCCTCGCGGCGGCGACACTAGCTGCTCCCCTTCTGGCAACTCTGGTCAGGCTGTTGCCTCTCTCTATAGGGTGGCCGCGCGACTAGAATTTTGTGGTTTTTATCAGCGCCAGGATTTCCAAATCATTAGTTCCCGCGGAACTTCCCGCAGAACAGGGAAACTTAAAGGTAGATGGGAGGGATGAGCTGGAGAAAAAAAACCCACGGGACACCATATACCTACCCACTCGCAAAGATATGCGAAAACCACGGCTAGTTTCACCGACTTTACTCTTGTGGTGAAAATTCGATACCTCGACGATGGGGCGGAAAATGTGTACATTTTGAATTTATGGCGCTTCTCCACTTCGACGTGGTCAGGCTGTTGCCTCTCTCTATAGGGTGGCCGCGCGACTAGAATTTTGTGGTTTTTATCAGCGCCAGGATTTCCAAATCATTAGTTCCCGCGGAACTTCCCGCAGAACAGGGAAACTTAAAGGTAGATGGGAGGGATGAGCTGGAGAAAAAAAACCCACGGGACACCATATACCTACCCACTCGCAAAGATATGCGAAAACCACGGCTAGTTTCACCGACTTTACTCTTGTGGTGAAAATTCGATACCTCGACGATGGGGCGGAAAATGTGTACATTTTGAATTTATGGCGCTTCTCCACTTCGACGTGGTCAGGCTGTTGCCTCTCTCTATAGGGTGGCCGCGCGACTAGAATTTTGTGGTTTTTATCAGCGCCAGGATTTCCAAATCATTAGTTCCCGCGGAACTTCCCGCAGAACAGGGAAACTTAAAGGTAGATGGGAGGGATGAGCTGGAGAAAAAAAACCCACGGGACACCATATACCTACCCACTCGCAAAGATATGCGAAAACCACGGCTAGTTTCACCGACTTTACTCTTGTGGTGAAAATTCGATACCTCGACGATGGGGCGGAAAATGTGTACATTTTGAATTTATGGCGCTTCTCCACTTCGACGTTCGGGGAATTCAAATAAACGTCACCTTTTACAACTAAATATTTTATTTTCGCATTCGCTCTGCTTCTGTGGTGCGCATGAAGATTGGGGGTGCGTGGAGTGGGGTGAATGGGATCGGGGAAGGGTGGGGTTGGATGTTGTCATGAAATCGTGAGTGTATGATACTTTGTTCGAAATATTATGCGAAATTCATTCTGCATAAAATCCTCTCTGCAAAAAATAGTCAGTTCGTTCAATGTAAACATGCATGAAGCAATGCTTATCATAGGCCAAAGTCTTGCATTCTTTTCAATCATATCACCGTCACGAATCTTGCTTGCGAGTATAACATCCCAGCAAGGAATGTCAACACAATGAGAAATATATGGTTAACAACAACAAATGAGAAAAATATTCTAACAGCAGCGTAAGAAAATCACATGAAAAATGAATCGTCGCTCGAACGGATAAAAAGAACGGTTGCCGCAGCTTCAATGATTTTGCCAATCGCAAACGTCGACGCCAATCTGATCGTCGACGTCATATGGAAGGCTTAAGCCGCTTCAACGCTATTGCGGCTCGGATCGAGAAGTCGATGAATGCGGAATGAATGCAATTTTTTTTTGTTCTCATTATTTTCGTTACTTGATCGAGTTGGGTCCTGTAACTCGTTGCTTTGAGTTGCTTGTAACCAGTATTGCCGTCACATGTTTTTTGTCTCATTTTCGTGTTGATTGCTTCGGTTTAATTACCTAAGTTTGAGGTGACGAAATGAGATACTATTTCATCTCAGTCTATCGAAGAGAAGTGGATTAGGAAAATTCACGAAGAGAGGCTAATTAAAAATGTGTATTTGCGCAGTCGTCGACGAATACTTTCAAATTCAGCTATATTAATCTCAAGCTTGGGCCATCACTGACTGCTCATCCATTATTGCTGCTCTAACCGTTTATTTAATACATTGCACCCCTACAGTTCCTGTTCGCTTCCAACGACAAATGTTATACTGAGGTCGCGACCTCACAGGACTTCACCTCCTCCGGTCGAACGCATCCGGGCACTTTTAGTTTTGGTGTTATCATTATCTTGGTTCCTCGATATGGAGTGATATGATTATAAAAGTGGTTTAAGATTCAGGATGAGGAGTTGTGGACCTGATAAGTTGTAGTTGAGGCAAAAGTATATTCCGTTCGGTGCGAAGGACTTTGACTTTATCAAGTATTATGGGTTAGGCTGAGTAATATTTGGGACTCTCACCTCAGTCTATTCTCCTTCCTTCCATTTGAGTGACCCTCGGAGGAGAGTGAAGAATACATACGGAAGCAAATATGGGTTCGTGTTCAGCGATCATTACAATGATCAAACTCATCACAATCGATCATTACTCATCATTTAAGTCACTAAATGTCTCCACCTAAAATACTTTTGGCAGATCGTGCAACATCAGCATTCTGCAAATGGAAGGCAAAAGAGAAAAATGAATTAATTATTTAAAATTTATAAATTCTTTTTTTTCGACAATTCCTTTTCACTGTTCCTTCACATCTTCTCCAAACTNAAACGAAGCATTTATTTGTGTTCGTATTTGTTGTTGACACAAAATGCTTTTGTTGTTGATATATATGCGACTCGATTTAGCAAAGAAAAAAAAGGCGAATCTCGCCAATTATTGAAAAAAAAACAGTAAATATGAAAGCGTAAATATTTATTTCACAGCGAATCGGCGACGATCGGTTGATCGGTTTCGAAGCATAGTTGCGTAAATCACCTGCACGCAAAATCAACACAAAACGTTCGCTGCGTTATTTATCATCAATCAACAACAAACATATACAAATATTGTTGTGGTGGACAACAATAAAGTAGTCTGCCCAAATCTGTTTGTCTAATGATTAGCACACATTTCAATACTTTTGTTTACAAAAAATCTGATTACTCATTCACGTCGAATACAGTATACAGTACGCCTGTCAATCGAGCCTAGTAAAAATTATTGCGAGATCAGGGGGTTATATTGACGAGGGTACGGTATTCTGTCTTTAGGGAATTTGACTCACTCAAATAGATGCGCGTTTAGCTTATCTTAGCTTATCAGGAAAAGCTTTTGTTGTCCGCGATCATGTGATATGTAGATTTGTTATGCACATTCTATGCCGTCGATCAATGCAGCGCCAACTAGGAATCCAAATTGCCAGCTAATATTTTTCGAACGCTCGTCAGTCGATTGTAGGCGGACTTCCCAGTCGCTTATCTTTAACTTCAATATTACACACTATTTAATTTGACTGAGGCACAAATTAAAATGTTTCGGTTTCTGGTGAAGGTTTGGGTACTTCGGTTCCCGACCCCGATTACAGTTTTTCGGTTCAAAAATGACTCCGGTTCCGGTTTTTCGGTCCAAAAATGGCTCCGGCCCCAGTTTTTCGGCCGCATATTGGCTCCAGTTCCGGTTTTTAGGTTCAAAAAAGTCGGGATCGGAACAGAAAAAACCGCACGTGGCTTGATAGCCGGCGGCTATGAAGCCGAATTGGATCTCAAAAACTCGGAGGTGCGCGAATTACGGAAGCGAACAGCAATGATGCATGCCACTGTAGTAAAAAGCATTCGAATTTTTTTAAAAGAAAATTGTACTGCACAATTTAATAGTCCAGCATCTATAGTAAAAAGAAACTCGGAGGCATGATTCAGTTTCCGCACCATTTTTCAAAAGAAAAAATTTCCTTCCAATTAATATGACTGTTTTGTACATTTTATGAATGGTCCCATTGCTCATCTCCTCACCCCCTCCCCCCTTCCCATCTGCCTCTCTCCGCCTCCTTTCCTCTTCGTTATCATCTTTCTTTGGAGCTGTCATCATTTGCGCTACCTATTTAAAATTCAAGTTGTGTTGACATCAGTTTCCGTTTCATTTATTAATTTATTTTTGCCATGTTATACATAAACAACAAATATATATAACGCATAAAACAAGAAAAGTAAAATTAGCATCTAACAATTCAATCAAGTTAATACTCGTATTGCGATCAATTACACGCTTTCCGTCTTTGTCCGAACGTATCGCCCATGAAGGATGAAGAGTAGCATTTCATGCAATCATTTCGGATCGGTTACAGTGATTTCGAGAAACGATGATCACGCTTTTGCTTTGATCGTTTATCGCCTTATGGTTGGTTGGTTGTTTGTTTGGTTGATGAAAATTTCATTTGAGTATTTCGTTAAGTTTTATCACTGTGATCATCAATGATAACTGTGGCCACTTTCAATCACCAAATCTTTTAAAAATGAACTGTACCGATACCTCCACGAAGTTCACATATGTATATACGTTTAAGAATGTCTATTCTGTTGTTTATAAATAATTTTAAGTATCTTTTGTCTTTTACCCTTTATCAGTCCTTTTATCAGTATGATAACGAACAACTTTCTCAATCAAATCCGCTAAATGAGCGATTTTTTTGACAACTGTTTTTAGTTGGTGTTTTCTCCAAACACTTAGTTTATAGTTGCAAAGAAAATTTTTTCGTGTTACATTTTTATACTTAACGAAGAAAAATGCAACAAACTTATGATTGCTGGCGAAATTTCGCATTTGGTAAAAAAAACCATTTTGAATTAGGTTCTTAACATTTAATAAATGTCGATTTTTGTTACCGCTGGCATCCAATAGGAAACTTAAAGGCTTTTTTTAAAATTAAAATTTGACCCACAATGAACGCACACATGGCTGCGATATTTTTTTGACGAAAAATCTCCACAGTCAAAATGCTTTTGGTATGTCACGAGGGTAAATGTGTGTATATTCAATGAACGATGAACAACAGAAATAACGCGTTCGATGATTACCGACCTTTGCCAGAAAAATGGAATAATTCTTGGAAGAGTGCTTTGTGAATTTTTTTTGGCCTGAAATGAATCATTCCTGTTAAAATCGTTAGCTCTTTGTTGGCTTTAAACGACTGTGATTACAGCTGTTCTTTTGTGCCAACAATGTACTGTCTATCGCTTTCAAAAAAAAAAAGCGCTTTTTCAACTGTTCAGAATACGATAGCGTTTTCAGACGCGCGCTTTAAATGAATGATGATGACCTTAGTCGGTAATGAAACCATCGAAAACGCAACGTAGTGTAAACTATTTTGACGCTTTTTTTTTCAAAGAGTATCCAACGAGTGACGAACAAGGGCTCTTGAAATCAAGTGATACCCTCCACCTCCACCCTCCACCCCTCCCGCCAACCCCGCATCCCTTTCCCCCCTCACTAAGTTCGATAGCAGAGTCATTTTTTGGCTTAGCCGGAAATGGTACGTGCGCACTTTAATTCGTACGGTGTCCAGGATACTAGATATTCGAGCGATTTCCTGTCTACTCGAAATGATTTGACTTATAAATTCTTTTAGTAATACCAGTTTGAATCAGATGCAGAAATGTTTTAATATGCGTAAGGTTCGTGGCAAATATTGATGGATTCCATTACAATTACCATTGTTGTTTATACAATGATTACTCTCTAAGCGTTTTCTTAATCAAGTATCAAAACCTTATCGTATAGTAGTAGTTTCTTTCGATTAACATTCGCCGCATTGAATTCAACAAAATTGAAATGCTCTTTCAGGATTCGAAATGGAATCCAGGATATTCAAAATATTCGTATGAGTCTCTATCAACTGAACCATCTAGTAATCGAAGATCATGTGAGCTGAGCTTTCTTCAAAATGGCAATTTTTTATTACTGCCAGTCCATTGAAGTTTTTGTTCCTCTTTAATCGCGTATAGTTTGATTGGCCACTAAAAAAATACTCTATCCGATGCATTTCTTCCGATCGCTATTTGTTTTGTTTGTTCAGCTTACAAGTACATTCATACAAAAGCTTGTGAACGCTTATGAATGATTCCATTCAACATTTATACGACCTACTTACTCGTCGTCAATTCGCTCGTATAAGAACGACGATCGGAGTTAATATTTCCGAATCATTTTAGTTGTTTAGCTGTTATTATTTGAGCGTTTTAATATCATTATTAAGTTTCCGATTTTTCTGGTGAATCTATCGAATGAGATATACGTAAATGCGTATTTTAAAATTTCTTTATTCCTTTAATTCTTTAATTCTTCAATTCTAGTTTAATAACTTAAATTAAATTAAATCTAATAATTTAAATTAAAGTTCTTCAATTCTTAATAATGAAATTTCTTAATATGTAAGTGTAAATGTACGAAAATTAATTAAAATTAATTTAAAGAATTTCTAAAATTCTTAACATTTCTTTAAAGCACTCTACATATTTTCTGTTCTAGATGTGAGCCTAATATGTCAGTTTAGCCGAAAGAAACATGTAGAACGAGTGCTAATTGTAAAGAGACTCACTACTCCAAATCACTGAATGGTAAAGTTGGATAGTTCCAAGTGCTATTTAGTTTACTTCAAATACAATATGTTTCCATCAAAAATGGCGACCAAGCCAATAAGCACTCGAATCGATGATTACTATAAGCTTCTATAAAAGTTCTACAAGTATATGGGACAACTATGAGCGAATGCACTTCATCTATGCCAGTATAAGCTCTATACTTCTTAGGCAAATGCCATCTACAGAAGTGCGCCGGCCCACCGAAGACATACTGCGGACAGTGGCAAATACCATATGCTGAGGCGATGTAGCATAATTTTCGTGTACCATACAAATGTATTAAAGCCTAACTGATAAATTATACCTTGTAAGGCATTATATCAACATTAGATATAATACTAACGAAATATTATTATACACTACACGAGACATCATTTTCTTGAGCAATATTTTTCTATACAATATGATGATGCACTTTATTTAAATGGGCTGCAGTTTTTTTTGTGGGACACGTTTTCAGTCATTCATAACCAGTTGTGCAATATACAGTAGAACTTCCGGTCACGACATGACCATAACTTGTTCCATAACTTCGGTCGTAAAGCGATTTGGTCGTGAGCCGGAACTAATTTGCTCATTGAATTGTATGTAAATGCGGTTGATCTGATCCAGACAGCCATGAACTGTAAAAAAATATTGTTTTTTTTAAGGATTTTCAAGTGCAAAAGAGTGCACTGTGATCATTGAATCAGGGGTTAATATGGCAGCACTACGGTGAACCAATCCACGCACAGCAAGGCTGAAATAAGGCGATATAAATTTCAAGAATGCTTCCGCAAACCAAATTAAAATTATGACAATATTTATTTATTTGGCGGCATTCAAAAAAAAAGCAAACATTGGGACAACTAAGAAATAACGGAAAAAAATGATATGCGCTCTTTTCTAAACATGCCATCAAAGTAAAAAGTTATTATTTCAGTTTTGTCAATTTTTGTCATTCTAGGTGTCAAACTTTTTTGGCCGGCAACTTTTTCTGAAGCATCAGCAAGAAATTTGCCGTCCACAGAAATGGTTTAAAAACAACAATCTCTCGTTACATTTTAGAAACGATGATTACTGATAAAAAAGGTGTTACTGATAAAAAAAGGTGACATTTTAAATGTCCATGATAAGGTAATCATTTCATATTGAATTCATCTTAAAATATTTTAAGCGAAACTACTCGACAAGACGAATATGAAAGCATTCATTGCCGCGATCGTTTTCGTTCTCCTCACAATCGTATTTCGATGTGATGCGGGAGCTGTTACCGTTTCATACGAAAACTGTAAAGATGGCAAACAAACTGACTATTGTAAACTGATATTTGGAAGTTCGATGGCCGATTGCTATAAAACTACCTTCCAGGGTATCGCAATGGTGAGTCGATCCTAATTTTGTTCAGTACTTACAAGTTCATATATTGCATACTACAATGCAGTTAAAAAAAAACAAAACAACAACTACTTAGTATGTTAAATAGTTTCATATGAACTCAGCAAAACATTTGTAGCTTTGAAACGACAGGCACATTAATTCCAGTATGTTTAAGTAAATTAGTTTCAGTATGTTCAAGTATGCTTAAGTAAATTAACTTCAGCATGCTTAAGTACGTTTAAGTAAATTAATTTCAGTATGCTTAAGTATGTTTAAGTAAGTAAATTAATTTCAGTATGTTTATGCGATCAACAAGCCTCATCCTGTACATTCAAATGCCACCTCATACGGTGTTGTCCGCAACAAATTTAAGGCTCCGGAAATTAATGAGTGTAATGTTTTAACGTCTGACAATTCACTGTGTATATAGCGTCAAACACAACTAAACTATCATTTTAGATGATTTCAATCATGGATTAAGAAAAAGAGGAAACTGCCACATTGAGGTTTCTTAGGAGACCCTTCGTTTGCAGCTACAAGAACTCAATTGCCCTATTACAAAAGTGCTCGCCTCAATGGCAGTGAACGTAAATGTTAAGCTGACCGAGTTTAAAGCTACAAATTTGGAAACTACCTGCTGCATAGTGACTCATTTGCACGTTCTTTGCTTATCACAAGTGTACGGTTCTGAACTATGTGACTTCCTGCTTTCATTCACGTTTGCTGTTCACTGTGAACACGATGCGTAGGCGCATTCCACGTATTGCATAGA
>JPKZ01002430.1:154773-169368 GCA_000803305.1 Toxocara canis
AAAGAGATCACTCGAGATGAAAAATTCACCAAACATTTGAGAGGTTTCATTGATCATTGATTTTGCTTATTATTTCTCACCAATATGTATTTATTTCATTTTTTTAAAAGCAAACTATGCAACGTCAATAACGAACTTAACATAACTGAACAAACTACGATAAATAGGGGAAGACGCACCATTAACCGGAGCTAGAAGGTATTCTCNAAAGCTGATAAAAGTCGAAGGGAAAAAATTTCGGATCCCTGCCGATGTCATACGTTCAAAAAAGTCAGGTGGGGCACCTTGATTGCCAAAAATTCCAGAGAATATATCTTGCAGCTCGCCGGATGCGTAATCCGACTTACCATTTTATCTTTCTTTTTAAACTGTTCCATAATGATACGAAAAGTAAAAAGGCATTGGAGAAGTACGTTGAATCGAAGTGAATATTGATGAGATGTAGACAATATTTGAAGCAACTAAAAATGAGTGGAATGTTTTTTGAAACACTTTTGTGCTCAATCGATAAAATTCCGAATTCAAATTATTCTTAATTACTGAATTTATCAGAAATTTTAATTTTCCAAATTATGGGAATCGAGAAACAGGCGAATTTTTTTTTGGCAAAGTGGAAAATTAGAGCAAAATTGTATGGGGCCTTGTTGGCGTCTTTCTGCCCAACATTAGGCCAGTATTGAATTTAGTATTTAATCAACACAACGGTATTTTATCATTCTCGAGAAAATGTTCTTATCAACAATTTTGAGTATTCACCATCCATACAAAAAACAATGATGTCATACCTATTAGTTTCGCTAAGTGCAACACGTCGCCGCCAATATCTTCATGTGCCCGTTGAAGTGTTGTTTATACGTTGATGTTCGCATGGGAGACTTTCACAGACGTGGAAGCGGAGAGGTAGGGGGGAGGGGGGAGAGGGGGGGAAGGAGGAGTGGAATGTGGAGCGGGAAGTTGTGCGACTCTAATAGATTACTCCACCTTCACCTTCTAGTCTTACTTCCCAATCGTTAAACACTGAGAGAGATGCAATGCAAGCGTATTTAGTTTCCGCCTGTCTTGCATCTCTCCCATTAGCCAGTGATGCAAATTTTGGTATTAGTTTTGTAGTCTATCTATCTTCCCCGCAGAACCAACTAGTCTTCCATCCTTCCAAGGGTACACCCATCCGATTAAAACTGGTGACGGCTTACAAAGTCTTCAGCATTGCCGAAGAAGTACTTTCGAAATTGGCTATAAGAATTCGCAGTATTTTAGGAGAAAATATAGTAGAATGGGTCATATAGTAGCGATTTTGCAACATATACCGTGTTCCTATTATTGTCTATGAAACTTAAAAGAGAAACCTCCGCGTAATATAGCAGGCTTTTCAAAGTGCTTGTGTGTAAAAATTTGAGCCTCATAGGAACCAAAGGTGTTTTCAAAAATTTGCATAGGAATTTTAAAGATTTTTTTACTGGGTTACTGTAAGTTTTCTTTCTAAGTTGTTTTCACCTGAATCATGTTCAAAATTAACAGCGGATATTTCAAATTCTTTTTTCATGCACACAATAGTAAGGCTTTGATTTTGTTTGTTTGATTGACATTCTATGTGGTACGTGCTAGTTATTGACTTAATGTTTTACTTACCGTTTTTTTTTGCTAAGCTACAAAGCGTTAATTTTTCGCACCTTTTTTTCTTTCGTTTTTTTTCTTCGCCAAAATCACTTTATGATCTCATTGATTGATTAGAGAAGTAGTCGATTGCGATCGATACGCTAAGCATGCAATGCACTATTATTTATGATTTATCGTTTCGAACACATATTTTGTCAGCTTCCTTTTTTTGCGATTACTATTTCCATTTCTGTGTACCACCTCCGGACACTACAGTGTTTTTCATTCACCTAGGTTCTTCGCCCGTAGTTTCGTTTTTTAATCGTTTCGTTTATTCTTTGCTAAAAATAACTACGATATTCGAAAAACATTTTGGTACAATATTAACATCGAAGCCGTATAGAACGGTTTTTATTGGTTAAAAAAAATGAGAATGGGAAACGAAATTACCCTACAGAAAATGGGAAGCGCTTTAAAGTTGCCTAACGGTTTTGTATTCTCGTTCCTCGATACCGTAACCGGCCGCATTATAAGCGCACCAATCGAAACGCCTATATTAGGTTAGCTCTAGGCTAAATTTGTGCTATCCTTACACAATTCCAAATATACCCTCAAGGAGGTAAGAGCAAACGTTGTTCGATAGTCTTCCTCTTAACAGCTTCACAAGTTAAGTTGATATCACGCGTTCGCTAGTCGTTCCGTAGTTTTTGTATCGCCGACGTTTCCCGTATCTATTTGGCTATATATTATGAGGCTGTACCTCGTTACTACTTACTCTATTCCGTAAATAAGTAATTGTAGGTTTGTTTGATAGCCAGGTTAGCTCTTAGATTTACGCCAATTTTTTGAGATTGCGTAATTTGTCTTTATGACGAAATATTAAGATAATTTTATTCCACCAATCAATTTATTATTTCAAATATATGAGGTGTAGAGCAATAAGATAACCAAAAAAAAACCGGATTGCGCAACGTCTTCGCAGGTGGAATTATCAGTAGACGGCATTACCTTGCATGTGTACCGTAGATAGATAGACCTATGAAAAAAGCTCAAGTGAACAAACTATCCAATTGCTTTTGTACGCATGTTCGTCGCCGTTCTATATCGTCGTTCTCGATTTAGCTATGTGTGATTCGCATTTATGACTGCATTGTCTCAATTTAGGAAGTGGGAAGGGGGGGGGAGGGGGTTGAACCCAGAACTTTTGCATAACAGTTAGGCACCTGAGGAAGTCGTCAATCGAACGCACTTAAATCGTCAAAGACAATTAAGGGCAACAATAATTTCTCCTTTTTAAATTGGAAAAATTTGCGCTATCATATATTATCTTCTTTCATTCTCTCTCACTGCTTTACCATCTTTGTTGCAATGAAACGGTTCTTGTTAGTTTTCGAGTAAAGTACACTTTCTTGAACGTTTCTTTTTTGCCCTTTTGCGTTCTCGCAAACAACTTTCAATTTTCAGTAACGCTATTGCTTCGCAAAATACTTATTTTAGTTTCCGAAGTCAAACTAAACATTATCGCTCAGGCTTTTTTTCTTCTTCAAGTGACTTTAATAAAATGAAAAGCTTTTATAGTGTCGTTTAAGTAATTCATTGGGTTTCTAACATATAAATTTTCTATTCGTTTAAACAACGGAAATCTATAGGTTTTTATTTGCGGAGAGCCTTACTGATGCCCAACTACTTAAGCTTTATGTTCTTATAAAAGTTCCTTTGCGGACGTAATATTATCGCGGAGTGAGAAGTTCACTTTATTCGAGCATGCTTAATCCTTAATTAGTGAAAATGATCTTTGCTCATCTTAGCGGCGTTTCAAGGAACTTACCATTTCGTAATTAATGAGTGGCTTACACAACTAGCTCACATTGTGTCTATCATATAACCATGACGGGCTGCTGACCAAAATTTCTCGCCAACCAGTAAATAGCCTTGAGAAGGAGGCTTTCATGAGAGCGGATGTCAACTGTAAAGTGATTTCGTTTTCAGACGTAGCCAACGCACAGATACAAGTGCCAATACATATGAAGAAGATTTTCAATGAGTCCGAAGAAGTCGTTGTTGCCAAGAAAGAGGTAAGTGATCTTCTTCTAAACAACCAGAATGTAAATTTGAAGCGACAGATTTTTTTTTCTCTTTGAGCGCTTTTCGATGAAATAGAATTGGAAAAGCCTTCTGTACTTCATACTTTGTATAGCGTTAATCACTTTGACTTTCTGTACTTCATACTCTACTTCTGTGCTTCGTACTCATACTCATACTATACTTCATACTCTGTATAGCGTTAATCACTTTGATTTTCTGTACTTCATACTCTACTTCTGTACTTCATACTCATATTCGTACCGTACTTCATACTCCGTAGAGCGTTAATCACTTTGATTTTCTGTACTTCATACTCTACTTCTGTACTTCATACTCATACTCATACTCATACTGTACTTCATACTCTGTATAGCGTTAATCACTTTGACTTTCTGTACTTCATACTCTACTTCTGTACTTCATACTCTACTTCTGTACTTCATACTCTACTTCTGTACTTCATACTCTACTTCTGTACTTCATACTCTACTTCTGTACTTCATACTCTACTTCTGTACTTCATACTCTACTTCTGTACTTCATACTCTACTTCTGTACTTCATACTCTACTTCTGTACTTCATACTCTACTTCTGTACTTCATACTCTACTTCTGTACTTCATACTCTACTTCTGTACTTCATACTCTACTTCTGTACTTCATACTCTACTTCTGTACTTCATACTCTACTTCTGTACTTCATACTCTACTTCTGTACTTCATACTCTACTTCTGTACTTCATACTCTACTTCTGTACTTCATACTCTACTTCTGTACTTCATACTCTACTTCTGTACTTCATACTCTACTTCTGTACTTCATACTCTACTTCTGTACTTCATACTCTACTTCTGTACTTCATACTCTACTTCTGTACTTCATACTCTACTTCTGTACTTCATACTCTACTTCTGTACTTCATACTCTACTTCTGTACTTCATACTCTACTTCTGTACTTCATACTCTACTTCTGTACTTCATACTCTACTTCTGTACTTCATACTCTACTTCTGTACTTCATACTCTACTTCTGTACTTCATACTCTACTTCTGTACTTCATACTCTACTTCTGTACTTCATACTCTACTTCTGTACTTCATACTCTACTTCTGTACTTCATACTCTACTTCTGTACTTCATACTCTACTTCTGTACTTCATACTCTACTTCTGTACTTCATACTCTACTTCTGTACTTCATACTCTACTTCTGTACTTCATACTCTACTTCTGTACTTCATACTCTACTTCTGTACTTCATACTCTACTTCTGTACTTCATACTCTACTTCTGTACTTCATACTCTACTTCTGTACTTCATACTCTACTTCTGTACTTCATACTCTACTTCTGTACTTCATACTCTACTTCTGTACTTCATACTCTACTTCTGTACTTCATACTCTACTTCTGTACTTCATACTCTACTTCTGTACTTCATACTCTACTTCTGTACTTCATACTCTACTTCTGTACTTCATACTCTACTTCTGTACTTCATACTCTACTTCTGTACTTCATACTCTACTTCTGTACTTCATACTCTACTTCTGTACTTCATACTCTACTTCTGTACTTCATACTCTACTTCTGTACTTCATACTCTACTTCTGTACTTCATACTCTACTTCTGTACTTCATACTCTACTTCTGTACTTCATACTCTACTTCTGTACTTCATACTCTACTTCTGTACTTCATACTCTACTTCTGTACTTCATACTCTACTTCTGTACTTCATACTCTACTTCTGTACTTCATACTCTACTTCTGTACTTCATACTCTACTTCTGTACTTCATACTCTACTTCTGTACTTCATACTCTACTTCTGTACTTCATACTCTACTTCTGTACTTCATACTCTACTTCTGTACTTCATACTCTACTTCTGTACTTCATACTCTACTTCTGTACTTCATACTCTACTTCTGTACTTCATACTCTACTTCTGTACTTCATACTCTACTTCTGTACTTCATACTCTACTTCTGTACTTCATACTCTACTTCTGTACTTCATACTCTACTTCTGTACTTCATACTCTACTTCTGTACTTCATACTCTACTTCTGTACTTCATACTCTACTTCTGTACTTCATACTCTACTTCTGTACTTCATACTCTACTTCTGTACTTCATACTCTACTTCTGTACTTCATACTCTACTTCTGTACTTCATACTCTACTTCTGTACTTCATACTCTACTTCTGTACTTCATACTCTACTTCTGTACTTCATACTCTACTTCTGTACTTCATACTCTACTTCTGTACTTCATACTCTACTTCTGTACTTCATACTCTACTTCTGTACTTCATACTCTACTTCTGTACTTCATACTCTACTTCTGTACTTCATACTCTACTTCTGTACTTCATACTCTACTTCTGTACTTCATACTCTACTTCTGTACTTCATACTCTACTTCTGTACTTCATACTCTACTTCTGTACTTCATACTCTACTTCTGTACTTCATACTCTACTTCTGTACTTCATACTCTACTTCTGTACTTCATACTCTACTTCTGTACTTCATACTCTACTTCTGTACTTCATACTCTACTTCTGTACTTCATACTCTACTTCTGTACTTCATACTCTACTTCTGTACTTCATACTCTACTTCTGTACTTCATACTCTACTTCTGTACTTCATACTCTACTTCTGTACTTCATACTCTACTTCTGTACTTCATACTCTACTTCTGTACTTCATACTCTACTTCTGTACTTCATACTCTACTTCTGTACTTCATACTCTACTTCTGTACTTCATACTCTACTTCTGTACTTCATACTCTACTTCTGTACTTCATACTCTACTTCTGTACTTCATACTCTACTTCTGTACTTCATACTCTACTTCTGTACTTCATACTCTACTTCTGTACTTCATACTCTACTTCTGTACTTCATACTCTACTTCTGTACTTCATACTCTACTTCTGTACTTCATACTCTACTTCTGTACTTCATACTCTACTTCTGTACTTCATACTCTACTTCTGTACTTCATACTCTACTTCTGTACTTCATACTCTACTTCTGTACTTCATACTCTACTTCTGTACTTCATACTCTACTTCTGTACTTCATACTCTACTTCTGTACTTCATACTCTACTTCTGTACTTCATACTCTACTTCTGTACTTCATACTCTACTTCTGTACTTCATACTCTACTTCTGTACTTCATACTCTACTTCTGTACTTCATACTCTACTTCTGTACTTCATACTCTACTTCTGTACTTCATACTCTACTTCTGTACTTCATACTCTACTTCTGTACTTCATACTCTACTTCTGTACTTCATACTCTACTTCTGTACTTCATACTCTACTTCTGTACTTCATACTCTACTTCTGTACTTCATACTCTACTTCTGTACTTCATACTCTACTTCTGTACTTCATACTCTACTTCTGTACTTCATACTCTACTTCTGTACTTCATACTCTACTTCTGTACTTCATACTCTACTTCTGTACTTCATACTCTACTTCTGTACTTCATACTCTACTTCTGTACTTCATACTCTACTTCTGTACTTCATACTCTACTTCTGTACTTCATACTCTACTTCTGTACTTCATACTCTACTTCTGTACTTCATACTCTACTTCTGTACTTCATACTCTACTTCTGTACTTCATACTCTACTTCTGTACTTCATACTCTACTTCTGTACTTCATACTCTACTTCTGTACTTCATACTCTACTTCTGTACTTCATACTCTACTTCTGTACTTCATACTCTACTTCTGTACTTCATACTCTACTTCTGTACTTCATACTCTACTTCTGTACTTCATACTCTACTTCTGTACTTCATACTCTACTTCTGTACTTCATACTCTACTTCTGTACTTCATACTCTACTTCTGTACTTCATACTCTACTTCTGTACTTCATACTCTACTTCTGTACTTCATACTCTACTTCTGTACTTCATACTCTACTTCTGTACTTCATACTCTACTTCTGTACTTCATACTCTACTTCTGTACTTCATACTCTACTTCTGTACTTCATACTCTACTTCTGTACTTCATACTCTACTTCTGTACTTCATACTCTACTTCTGTACTTCATACTCTACTTCTGTACTTCATACTCTACTTCTGTACTTCATACTCTACTTCTGTACTTCATACTCTACTTCTGTACTTCATACTCTACTTCTGTACTTCATACTCTACTTCTGTACTTCATACTCTACTTCTGTACTTCATACTCTACTTCTGTACTTCATACTCTACTTCTGTACTTCATACTCTACTTCTGTACTTCATACTCTACTTCTGTACTTCATACTCTACTTCTGTACTTCATACTCTACTTCTGTACTTCATACTCTACTTCTGTACTTCATACTCTACTTCTGTACTTCATACTCTACTTCTGTACTTCATACTCTACTTCTGTACTTCATACTCTACTTCTGTACTTCATACTCTACTTCTGTACTTCATACTCTACTTCTGTACTTCATACTCTACTTCTGTACTTCATACTCTACTTCTGTACTTCATACTCTACTTCTGTACTTCATACTCTACTTCTGTACTTCATACTCTACTTCTGTACTTCATACTCTACTTCTGTACTTCATACTCTACTTCTGTACTTCATACTCTACTTCTGTACTTCATACTCTACTTCTGTACTTCATACTCTACTTCTGTACTTCATACTCTACTTCTGTACTTCATACTCTACTTCTGTACTTCATACTCTACTTCTGTACTTCATACTCTACTTCTGTACTTCATACTCTACTTCTGTACTTCATACTCTACTTCTGTACTTCATACTCTACTTCTGTACTTCATACTCTACTTCTGTACTTCATACTCTACTTCTGTACTTCATACTCTACTTCTGTACTTCATACTCTACTTCTGTACTTCATACTCTACTTCTGTACTTCATACTCTACTTCTGTACTTCATACTCTACTTCTGTACTTCATACTCTACTTCTGTACTTCATACTCTACTTCTGTACTTCATACTCTACTTCTGTACTTCATACTCTACTTCTGTACTTCATACTCTACTTCTGTACTTCATACTCTACTTCTGTACTTCATACTCTACTTCTGTACTTCATACTCTACTTCTGTACTTCATACTCTACTTCTGTACTTCATACTCTACTTCTGTACTTCATACTCTACTTCTGTACTTCATACTCTACTTCTGTACTTCATACTCTACTTCTGTACTTCATACTCTACTTCTGTACTTCATACTCTACTTCTGTACTTCATACTCTACTTCTGTACTTCATACTCTACTTCTGTACTTCATACTCTACTTCTGTACTTCATACTCTACTTCTGTACTTCATACTCTACTTCTGTACTTCATACTCATATTCGTACCGTACTTCATTTCTGTACTTCATACTGTACTTCTGTACTTCATACTCATATTCGTACCGTACTTCATACTCCGTAGAGCGTTAATCACTTCGATTTTTTTCTATATTTCGTTTATTGTTCACAAAGTTTCATCCTATCTGTCTAACTGAATTCATGTTTTCCTTGTTGCCTTGGTCGTGCGGAAAAGATTCGCCGAATTTCAAGCCGATGATTAATTTATGTTATTTAAAAAATGATATTTTTTCGAGCGATAGATGTCGTTCTTACTTCCTTGTTTGCGTGACAGCCGTGCTGTCTAAATTATTAATTGTTTTTTTAAGTACGTCCATCTTCATTTCCTTTTTACCGCACTCCGCTTTTCGTGTTTACTGCGCATGATATGCAAAGCTGTATTTGTCAAGCCATTCGTAGGTTCCATGATATACATTTTCATTTTAATTTTGGAGACCGTTATCAGACAAAACTGTAATGCGAATTGAGTCAAGCATACATTTTATAGCATAAACACTGATTGCTTAGATTATATAAAGCCAGGTCATTTTACGAATAAAATTTTTTACGATTTCACAAATAAGCATCAATTTACAATTTACGAATAAAATGGGGTATCATTTTATATAAGGGACTCTTTTAAGTTGCGCGTATTCATATTGGACTGTTTGGAAGCGGTTGGATGTGATGCTATACACGGCGAGCAACTCGCCGATATTCTCATTTACTCCGACTACCGAGGACATTATTCACACGGTATCAATCGCCTACACGTCTATGTGAACGATATTGCGACTGGAGCGTCTATTGTAGAGGGTATCGTTTAAGACGTTCATAGTTGAAATTGTAATTAATCGGGCAACTAGTTCTATGAATGCAAAGAGATGCAAAGACACTGTAATCTTACCGATTCCCGTATCGATGCAGCTGACAACCATGCCCACGCTTGATTATTTTGACCAGTTTCGAAAAGCCTGGTGGTCAGCCTGCTGGCGATCCGTTGGGAAAGCAGCCGGGAATCGAACCCAGATCTTCCCGCACACGAAGGGGGAGCTCTACCACTGAGATACTGCCACCCACTTTTATGAATAAGAGGCGAAAATTGCATGAGATTGAGCTATCGTTGTATCGAATAGTACTACCCTTTCTTGGCTCTTAAAAAATTTTAGTCCTAAAGTTCAACTTAAGGCAATTTCTAAAGGATTAAATATTCCTCACTTGTTTCATCGAAAAAATCAAATTTATTCTCTGGTTGCACGACGACTCCTCATTTACTTCACAATTTTAGATAGGGAACGTGAAAACCTCCCCTTTGGCTTTCTTTCTTCGTCCCTTCTTTTTCAGCATGACATTTTTTTTGCCGTCAGATGCAGAGGTGATATGCTTGTCTCATGGGTAAGATAATGAAGAGAGTTCATTAAGACTAATGAAGAATAATGGGAGACTTAATGAATGAAAGACTCATTTGTTAAGACTAATGAAGAAACTTGAAGGGACTTCGATAATGAAGGGACTTCCATTTGACTAAAGCCTTCACATGATTGCCACTTTCGTCGGCTGTTGCCTCCTGGCAGCTGAAGATATAGTATACATTATGAAGTGCGAAATTCCTTCAGGGTGCCCATGGAAAATATGAAAAAAGTGACCTTTTCATTCAAAAAATTGCTCATTTAAATATTTCTTATTTAAATTGAGCTCTACATGTCGAAATAGTGTCTATTTTTTAAATCACTAAACCATTTGAGTAACTACTTTCCCATCTTTTCCTATCAGAACTAAAAAAACAATCATACCCTCAGAACTTTTAAAATGATATTTTTAAAAACAATAAAACCTATTTGACAGGCCAGCCGAAAATACTGAAAAGGAAAGGTGCAACTGCTTGGATAGACGGAAGAAATTTACTTGGCCCAGTGGTGGGCAATTTTTGTATGAAATTAGCAATCGAATTGGCCAAAGAGGTAGGAATTGGTTGGGTGGTCGCAAAAAATTCCAGTCATTTCGGTATCGCTGGATGGTACGCAATGCAAGCAATGAAATACGAAATGATTGTAAGTTTTTTTTTCTATGCGTTTCATTTTATTGGCTTGATTTGTCGAGAGACAATACTGAATCGTTGGCTGCATTTGTAGTAAACGGTACTTACAGTACAACTAATCGCTGTGCTAATTGAATATCTTGGATTTTTTCAAAACCATCATAACAAACTTTTTTGTTATAATTTCACTTTTGAAAATTTCTTCCCTAGCTTTTTCTTACTGCTACATATATTGAAGAGACTTTGTTTTGGTTTTTCTTAATTTTAATTGTTTTTTTTCGTGTAATATCTTCGAGGTTCATGCGTCTTCTCAAAGTGCTTAACTGAGAATATGTGCTGAGTATGAGTACTGAGTATGATGGAGCCAGTAATGTGTGTTTTGACTCCTTATCAAAGTATTTCAGTTATGAGATTCCCAATTCTCAGTTCTCTAATTCTTACAGATCTTTCAATGAACTAATTAATCAATGCGCTTTATTCATAGGGAATGCCGAAGAATACAAATTTTCTCCCACCATAACAAGTTCATATTTCATAAGTAACACATAAACGGCCATTTGATTTAGTAAAGCAGCTAGCTAGCTGATCCCTTTATGCATTCGTATTTTCATTAAACCATTTGGCCGTACAAGTTAGGCTAAAAGTTTTCTTATTTTGTATGCGCTAATCTTCGAACTTCTTGAGGAAATTCCTCGATTACTGCTTCGAAAATTTCATACTGGAAATTACTTTCATTTCATATCCAATAAATTTTTAATTTGTAACAGAATAAGAAACGTCAAATTTTTGACTCTTTGAACACGTAGACGATTATTAGAAATTTTTCACGACTTATAACTTTTTCGTACTTGTCTGTAAATAATCGAAAAGTCGAAAATGCAACGGGATCTCGTAAAAATTTCTTTGTTCTTCGACTTTTCGTTTTCCATCTCCATATCAGGTTTTTCACAACAACACGTGAAACTGAGTGATTAGTGATAATGAAGCGCTCATTTTTGCGATTTTTTTTTGCAAAACATTCATCTAATATCTCGTCAGAGGATCTATTAGTATCATTTTTAGTGATATAATATTCGGATTTCTCTACTGAGAAAACATTGAATTATTAATTGCAGGGAATGGCATTCACGAACACATCACCGTGTGTATTTCCGACACGATCAGCCGAAAAGTCCATAGGCTCGAATCCAATTTGTATGGTCGCTCCAGCTAAAGACGGCGATTCATTCTTCCTCGATATGGCCTCCACTACAGTTGCATATGGAAAAGTGAGCGATCTAAAAGCTTCACAGATGAAATGCTATACATATATGTATACATATACATATATAATGTAACCCTATATATATATATATGTATATGACGCTATGTATAATGCTACAAATGGAACACAACATTGGAACACAACTTGCTAATAGTTGGGATTAGAAATCACAGCAGTAAACATAACACACTTGCCTGTAAGGATCTCGTTTATAACACACTCACTTATAAAGGTATCGTTTAAGTTAGAAAGGGGTAGTTAAATCGTTAGGCCTAATGAGAGCTCATAAATTTTTATTTTAATGGGCACTTTTCTAAGGGAATTTTAAAATTCTTGATTTATTATTGCTCAAAATCATATTATCGCAACTGCCAACGCGTAGCTTCCTAAGCAATTTTTTTGATTTTTTTTCTGATAAACGAGAGCATCTTCTCTTCAACGCTAACTTTTGTTTGTTTAATAACTAAAGCAAATTGTCCATCCTCAATACTACTGTACTGTTTGTCTGAGTTTCTTGAACTAAAAACAAGTATGTGTATGTGTGTGTGTGTGTGTGTGTTTGTGGAAACGATAAATGCACTCTCTAGATCGAAGTGGCGGCGCAACGTGGTGTCCATCACATTCCTCGGTCGTGGGGTTGTGATGCGACTGGTCATGAGACTACCGATCCACAAACAGTTCTGTCGAGTGGTGGTCTCCAACCATTGGGTGGTCAGGAAGAGACCGGTAAGCTAGATTCTTCACAGTTGACTTCAAATGAATTGGATCAGTAATTTCATAACTGATAACTGCCAACTAAAACTTATTTGATACTGCTGACTTGAAAAGTCAATTTTTGGTAGTTCCCTATCGCCACGATAGATTGCTAAGAAAGTGATCCGACTTCTTCATCGCAACCTTGTTAAACGCTGAATGTCATGATCGATGTGCTTTACTTCATCGATTTCTCTCTTCTTTTTGATGAGATCGAAAATTCCCGGTATTCGAAAACCAGTACTTTCCTTAAAAAATAAAAATCACATTTTTATTCTTTTACTTTTCGCTTATTTTATGCTCCATTCAAATTGGCAAAGTTTACTGGATCTTTTAGCAGCAGTTCCTCGGAACAACTCGACTACTCGTTGCTTCTTCGTCTATTATGATCCGTAAGACCGGTGTATAGGAGTTCTGAGGACGCTTCACACAGACTGCTCTGCTATAATTTTTATTTCATCATATGCTTAACCGAATTCGATCGAATCGTTCCCACCACGTTTTCATAGTTTTAACTGAAGCGGCAGAATTTTACAGAACGTTTTCATTGCGCAACTTTGAAATGAGATAGAGCTTCATGTGTAACCGAATGTGCATAGAATCGATTTTGCTATTAGTGTTTATCAAAATCGACCTTAAGACGTTTGTTGTCTACACAAACGATAAGTTTCAAATCTTAAAACGAACGAATATGTGCTTAGTATGGCTGTAAGAAGTTACAGGCGGTTATAAAGGATCCGGTCTGTCTATGATGGTCGAAGTATTCTGCGGAATTCTTGGTGATGCATCATTCGGTAAACATATTCGACGATGGCAAACTACCGAAACAACTGCAAATCTCGTAAGCCAACTTAAACAATCATTTCGTAGCGTCTGCCGTTCATGTATGGAGCGGTTATGGGAGCTGAATTTTTCCTTGTGACCAATGAATCATAGGCTTAATTTGTGCCCTTAACCGCTGAATTGCTTGCAGTAATAAACTTGATAGTAGGTGATTCTGGTTGCCGTTTCGCTTTATTATCAGCAGCATGGTGATATGTTGAATTTTGAAGGGGGTACAACAAGAAGTCTCATGAACTTGAGAATTTTATCTTTGCGAAAAAACTTTGAAAAAAAACTGAACCTTTTTTCAGTTCATCTGTAAGCCAGAAAGGGAAGTAAAACATAATTGCAACCAACCGTTTCATATGAATGTTATTGGGATGTTATTGGTCATATATTTATTTTCTTAATTTCTTTTAAGGGTCAATGTTTTGTTGTGGTTGATCCAAACTGTTTTGCGCCAGGATTTAGCGATCGTCTTCAACAGTTCATAGATGAAACACGTGATCTAAAACCGGTGAGTTTTCGTTAATCGTTTTCCCCCTTAGTGTTTAAACTGTTTTAGGATTTAGCGATCGTCTTCAACAGTTCATAGATGAAACACGTGATCTAAAACCGGTGAGTTTTCGTTAATCGTTTTCCCTTCCCC
>JPKZ01002430.1:175221-187782 GCA_000803305.1 Toxocara canis
ATATATATATATATATATATATATATGGACCACATGTGGACCATTCTATGTATACATGTATATATATATAAATGCATCTATATATAGAATAAAAAATAAAGCAACCGTTTCGAAGATCGTATTTAGGATGACATTTTGCACATGATGCTTTACACCATTCGGACATTATGAGCGCGTTGGATTCACACTGAGCATTGTTCGACCATACCGCACAACATTCATGCGAATTAAAACAACTCTCCTGAAAATATCCTCAAACCGAGTGCACTATCCTTACTTTGGCATCACTATAGACATGCATAACATGAATTGCTATCAGTTTTCTTTCGAATTTTGTACGCTAAGTCATATGTACTTTTTTGAAAATTCAAATAATGGCCATAGATATCCAAAAATGTATAGGTGAAAAAGGGAAGGAATTATTTTGTCCACCAAATGGCGTTATGCATAAATTATTGACTGCTGACATATAGGGGTTAAGACAAAAGCGAATAGGGCCAATCCTCTTCAAGTTCTTGTCTTTCAACCATTATTCTTGTACCAACCTCACGTACAACTCAAAACAGTTCATTTTAAATATATGAACGGTACGCAAATAATATAATGCTGCAAAATTTCGAAGGTGGACGATGAAGCTGGGAGGAGCAAGATCGTGTTCAGGTTGAACCGATTTAAAGTTAGAGTAGTACCTCGTCGGTTGTCGAGTCGGGCTCATCGTTTATAACGTTGTTGGTGTCTCGTTTATTTCTGATATCAAAAGCTTCTTGCTGAAATGAGTATCATGATTCGCCACTGTTTACATCAGTGCCATAACAGTAAAGCGCACACTACGGTGAATCAACGCTCGTTTATCGCTCAGTCAAACATTTGTATGTTCGCAACTTTTTTCTGTCGTATTTTTCGCCGAATTTTAAGCAATCAAACAGATACTGTAGAAAGAAAAATCACTGAGAAAAGATAGATTTTTTTCATAAATTTTTAGACGTATGTTATGACGATACTGACAAGGATGGTTGTTTATTTTATGGGGAGAAATCGAGATATTCGCTATAGCGAGATCGAGATTTTTCTTTTTGCTCTCTGCGATGACTGGCTTGATTTTGTCGTATAAGTAAGTAACTCATTGTTTTAACAATTTAAAAAATTTCAAGCATTTGATCACTTTTGCTGATCGTGCATTCACTATATAATGGAGGAAGGGTCGGGGAAATAAAAAGCTAATTTTGAAATTTCTAAATAGTGCATTCAGTTATCGTTTTCAACGGATTTCGATCGAACATTTCAGAAAGTTCACTCAAAAATCTCAACACTTCGAATTGTTTCTATCCCTTCAAATGTTTACATGATCGGCAACGTTTGAACAAAAAAATAAATGTTTTTGTCTCCCTCTCTCTCTCTCTCTCTCTCTCTTCATATTGTTATTATGAAGACGTAATCGGTAAAACTTATTCGATGAGACCAAGTATATTCGATTTCGTACTTCGCCTATATGTAAATTTTTGGAGTATTCAGAAGCGGCTTAAATCCTGCTTTCTGCCTTCCTCCCCCTCCTCCCCCCTCCACCTCAAAAAAAAAGAAACAAAAGTATATCAGTGTCTTCTATCAGCCCATCGATTCTTATATATGAAATGAAATTCAGTGAAACGAGACATGGACTCTCTTTTTTTCGAAAATTACTCCTTATGTAAATTTCCGTACGGCTAAGACATCCTTTAACATCGATATTCTCGGCTGATAAGGACAATAAAGATACCTTCAAAAAGTGATGTTCATTATGAAGCAATGAATACTTACACCGATAATCACACAAATATTTTCGCGACATTCTCCGTGCAAACACGGTCGTTCTCCATTCACAAAACCCCAACATTTACCACCACGACGAATTTTCGCAGCACACTGCGGTGGGCCATGTGATAAATCACAAAATAGAAATCTGAAACTTGCTCAAAATTTTTATGAATTTTCCGAGAAAATTCATTAGGAATTTTTAAGTTATTCGTATTTTCGCTAAAGGCATTAAGGGATTTCATGAAGTGATGTTTTCTGAAAAATTTTCATCTATATGGCACAAAAATTTTCCCTATCTATTTGCTATTTTCAAAGATCCAAAATTCATATTTCAGAGGTCTGTTTTTGGGTCTTATTTCTTTCCATCAATATCATCCTCTCCGTGGTTAGGCCGTTAGGTGTCAGTAAGTGTCGGCAAAATATCGGTATAACGTGGGCGAGGTCGGCAAAGTAATGAGGGACGTCGTTAAGCGCATTCATGCGGATCGTCCTCGCACTATCCATGAGCCTTCACTTTGAATCCGACCTGCTTTTATTTGCCACTACAAAACAAAGAAGTGTTAGCACTTCCTTCCCCATTCCTCCTCTTCTCCATTCCCCTTCCCCCCCCCCGTTCCTTGTGGCTTCTGTCCTTCCCCGCTTACATCTCAGTTTATGTTGATGCGACAAACCCAGTAAATGTCGAGTCTTAATTACCCACTCAGATCCGCACTGTTCATCACGTCCACGACTACAGCTTGGTCTTGGTGCATATTTATAGAGATATGTTGTATATCGGTCTGCAACGCCATCGATGTTGCGTAACGGTGCGAAAGGTCGCATAGGACTACGAGCGAAGTGATCCTCGCTACTGCAGTGTGGTAGATCAGGTGGGTAGGCTAACGTGCGAGCCATCGCCGACTGAAAAACAACAAATCCTCTCGCGTACAAGCTTTGAAAATATTAATAATATATTGTTTTTGAAGAAGACAATTTCTGGAATGGTAATCACGAATTTTAAAATCTTACTCTAACTATTATTATTTCAGATGCAGTATAATTTTCGGATTCCAGTGTTATCAATTCTAAAATAAGCTTACGAATTTTTTTCTCGGAAATTTCTCGGAAATTCTGGAAAGATAAATTAAGCTTACGAATTTTAAACGAGTTATCCGAAAATATCCTTTTAGCTCATAAAAAGAATTAGCACATTTAGCTCGTAAAAAATTATCATACGAAGTTGCTGAAAACATCGACTTATAGTTGTGAAATAAGTATGCATGCATACGTCGATGAACTGTACAGCACTGTTCAGTTAACCTAAAATGACATTCAATCATACGTGTAGGGTAAACCTTCGAAGTCATTTAATAACGCCCCATGATTTAGAATTGCTTTAGGCGTTTTAAAACGCCGCCGTGCAAACACGCCCTGTTTTGCATTTAGCCGACTTTGGCATACTAAAAGTCCCGTAATTGATTCGCGCAAAATCCTGAATATTTCGATGAGCTGTGAAAAGCCGCCTCTTCAAATTGTGAAGTTTCCAAATTGAAAAGACTGAACAATTTAAGCCGTATCAAACTGAACAAAGACTGAACAACAACTTTCTTAAACCGCACCTGATGATTCGTTTCTATTGTTTATGCCGCAGACTTACCACTGCACTTGATCATATTTGTCTCTTTCTTGCGCCATCTTTGCTATGTTTCGACCACTTACTCATATCATCACAAATGAATTTAGTAAGCACGTTAGAGGTATACCATGCCTATCGTGACGGATGAGAAATTGAACAATGAACAATAAACAACAATAAACAACAACAACAATTGTGGGCAAGAATCTATAAAATGAACGATAGATATGATGCCTACAATGAAATCGCCATACCAACGCCATATGAAAAAGTAAGTCAGTAAGATCGGTAGAACAAAAGGTTTCTTATTTGGATTTCAGGATGAAGTAAAAACAGCTAAAAGCATGATCTCTGAGCGCAGCTTCATCCCAACTTGTTGATAACTGAAAGAACGTGCAATCGTGAACTTTCGTTTGACAGCTTGTTCGTCAAATAAACTCGTTGGGAAGAACACTAAGCTTATTCCATTTTGGACTGAAATAATTAGTTGCTTGAGGGTATCTGTTTTCTAGGCCTATCAACTAAGACCCGGAATAACGTGACAATCCTGATGGCAATTCAACGAATCGACGAGGCATTAAATCAACCTGTTTCAGTTGACGCCAATCTTCCCAGATACGATCGACGAAAGCGTGATGGAAGAAGAAGAGCGGATCATTCGCGGAAGTAATTTGCTGGAACATCTCTCCACCAACCCAAATAAGCACATTACCATGACTATACTCCAGGCACGTCCAGTCGGTTTGATGTTCACAGCCCTCAAAAATTTTAATTTCTACGCAAAAAATTTTTATATACTCTGATGCACATCTCTCTTATTTATAAGACGAATAAATACGTGCTTATAATCGTTCTCTGCTTCAGTTCTCGTTGTCTACAGTAGAATGTGCCCCTTCATATTCAATGTTTCATATTCCGTTTTATCGGTTCCAAGTTTCTGTCTAATATTGACGTTTCAGGAGTCAGCTAAGTCAGCTAATAGCTTTACAGCTATTTATCTCGAAACAAATTGCGTAAGCCACAGTTCACGTCATCGGCTGGCAAAAAAACAACCGCCTGATCCACGAAACCAACAATTCTTGTGGTGTTTTGAAACGGCATTCGTAATTAAAAGGTACAAGCATTTTTTTGACATCCAACGTCATTTAAAATGATAGCGCTTTTGGACAAAAAGTGCGATCGCAAGTTTTGCTTTACAACGACAAATATTCATCACTGAACAACCAAAAGTGCCCTTCTCTTCCTGATAGCTGAATGAGGGATATATATATGTACACATATATGTATATATGTATACATATATAAATGCGGGCAGTAGCTCAGTGGTAGAGCTCCTGCTTCGTATGCGAGAAGACCTGGGTTCGATTTTGGGCTGCTTACCCGACAGATCGCCAGCAGGCTGACCACCAGGCGTTCCGAAACTGGTCAAAACAATCATGCGTGGGCATGGTTGTCAGCTGCATCGATACGGAAATTATATATATATATATATATATATATATATGGATGACTTACCTGTCGAGGGGCGGTGTAAGCCATAACGCTGCTTACGTCATCGCGTTGCATAACAGCCGATATGTCTGCCTCATTGAGCGGACGCCCTTGGAAACCTGGATGCCTCTTCAGATGGGTGTGACCCTAGAAGCGAGCAACATCCAACTTACTTGTACGATGCTTAAAATGTAGCGCGAGTTCCATTAGGTAGAAACTGTTGCGCAGCTATCAAATCCAAACGAACAATAGCGAGTCAAGTTTACACGTCATGTCCGCTTGTAAAATTTTGAAGCATCTCAGAATGTGATACATTTTTGATCGTAAATCGCTCAAAACAACTGCAATCACATGCATGGTAGAGGTACAGAATTGGTTGCAAATGCACGTATGGTATAGGTGGAGAATTTCTCATTGTTTTCTTTGTATAGTCGCCAAAATTTGGATGGACGATTTAAGCAAAAAAAAGAGAAGGCAAACGCATTTGCACTTTGCCGTCTAATCGTTTTTATCGCCGAAACTCTACCGCCCTAATCGCTGCAATTTGCAACGATTATGCAATGCACAATTAGTACCCGTATTACTTTGCATTCGCTTATCATGCATTGCATGATGCTTTCATATTCAAATATCGTTATGCAGTACCTGTGTTACAAGATGCAAAATGCAAAAAAAAATTATCGACTGCATCTCCTCTACATTCAATTAGCGTTGTTATTAAACTCTTTTAACACTACGAATACCAAACATTAAACTTTAGTAAAGCAATTTTTCTGAGCTGTTTTCTAGATACACGACCATTAGGATTCCATTAGACAATTCGCCGAAAATGGGACGATGTACTAACTGATGCAGGGAATTATTTTATCCGGCCATATTTCATTTTCATTTGATTGCCATTTTTCTGATACCGAAAATCATTCGGCTCCGTTTTTCCTGTGGTGGAAATCACTTGTTTTTCATTTTCCACGAGATGAAACTACTCGATTCCCTTCTTCTGATCGTAGAAATCGATTGTTTTCCATGAAACTTAATGTGAGTTCACTTCTACAAAATATGCGATACGTTTTTTTTCGCAATCAATCGAAGCGATCAGGGTTGAGCAAAAAAGTGTCGCCCTACGTCCCATGGATCGATCGGCCAATGAAATTGCCGAATTTGTGCCAGAAAAAAAGAGAGCAAATAAAGGCCTGAATCTAACGGCCTGGATCATCATCAACTGTTCTTCTAACATTTCTGAACACATAAAAGGTTCTCAACTTACGTCTGGCGGATTCCACCAGGCCGCAAATCCAGTAACAACATTACCACGATTATCAACATCGCCCATCAATTCCGCACTAAAAAGACTCGTCTCGGCTGGATCGGGGATTCGACCGTCGACAGTTGAATCCCAATAAGGAAGTGCGACAGTATGATCGACCAACCGCAACGCTATTTCAAATCTGAACAACAATGTGGCAATCATTCAACTTTAGTGGATGTGGTTTATCTTTTATGGCGGAAATACTCGTCCGATCTCGCAAGGAGAATAGACTCTCTTTTCCCAGCTGGAAGGACTGACTTATTGCGCGGAATCATCATATGAGCACACCCTTATAGAGTTAGATCGTTGAGAAATATACTTTTGAGAAATACTTGTGTTCAAGCCTCATACTTTTCTGATAGTGCTCCACGTAAGCAACCACATATTAAAATTCTCACTTGACGTGGAAAATGTGGCTTATGGTGAGTCCAAACAAAAGAAAATATGAAGCAATTATTATTACGGCCAACGTTTCCATCAACTAATTTGGGCTTATAATAAGAATAATTAGCAACTCATCAAGCATTTGCATACTCACGCTAATTATTTCATCATATGTAATGATTGCGCAATATGAATTCATAAAGACTGCGCAAATAATCAAATGAAATGTAGCTTGTTTTTAGAAAAAGAAAAGAGATCGTATATGTAGTTAGGGATATGCAAAGGGATGCAAAAGCAGCTGTAATTTCATCGATTTCCGTATCGATGCAGCTGACAACCACGCCCACACATGATTGTTTTGAACAGTTTCAGAACGCCTGGTGGTCAGCCTGCTGGCGATCCGTTGGGTAAGCCACCGAGAATCAAACCCAGGTCTTCCTGCATATGCAGCGGCAGCTCTACCACTGATCTATTGCACGCCAGTTAGGGATATATTGTTGGTAAAATCACACTGAACTGATTGTAACGTTTACGAGAAGGCCTTGTAAAAGTTTTTATGTTAATATGATAGTACAAATTTAATGTTAGATCGCATAAGCCGCTTGGATTCGATTCGATAACATTGAAACGCCGTATCGAAATTCTTATAGCCGAAAATTATTGCCCGAAAAAAATTAGTTATAGTGAATGCAGGCGAGTAGATAGATGATACCTTTTGATGTATTCGCGATGCCAAGGTAAGAAAGCCGGACCGGAATGGGCACCACCACTGCTTTCCGGACTTGAATGCCATTCAGCGATACGATCATATTCTCCGGATTTTTTGAGCACATTCAATGCCATATGCAAATTGTTTCTCTCTCGTGGTGTAAGTTGGCGATACTCTTTACGAATTGCAAGACCAAGCCTCTCACCGGATCGAAGTCGACAATCTGTACCCACTCGTCTTCCTCAACGATAAGTAATATTAACGCTCTTGCTTAAGTTTATGACAATAGCAGTTTTGCATTGATCGCCGTTTAAGTATTGAATAAATTTACTAATTTTTAAAACATAATTTTAAAGTACGCGATTTCAGCGTAGAAACAACAAATTCACTTTCATTGTTGCACTCTAAAGAGGAGATAGCTAAAACAATCAAACCATCGAAACAGTCTTTCGGAACGAGAAAGCTCTTATTGAAAAGTAACTTTTAATAAGCACTTATTTAGTAACATTGTTGAAAAATAATTTTTAATAAACGCTTATTAAATGGCTCTTTCAAGTAAGTCAGTAAACTAGTTTTTCATAGCGAAGATATTAAACTAACCTCTTACAAAAGGACATAGACATAGAACGTCCATACATTCGTAAGGATTTGATGCGTTCTTTTGAAAAAATTCGCCCATACGTTGATTCCTGTCAATTGGCTTTTTCTGTGCGCCTCCAAAACCGTCCGGTCTATGCGGAAATTGAACATCACGAGGTTGAGGAATTTGTGAAGCGGGTGGAAAAGGCCTCTGACCTTGTTGCCATCCGTTCACAAATGATTGATTGCCGCGGAAGATGGGCTGGTTGGAGATGTGTCCTTGTTGATGCCAGTTTGGCGCAGATTGTGAAGGCGGCGGCGGTATTCGTGCTCCATCCATTCGTTGACCACCAAATCTCTGTTGGAATTCAGAAGGTTGTGCTAGCGATTGCCTTTCCTGTGTTCTGAAATTTTGTCCATCGATGCTTTTCATGAATTGCCTCCGTTGACTACCTGTACCTCCTATATTTTCTCTTCGCTGACCTTCCCAGCGTCGATCGACATCTCCGCCACCATTAAGTTGTTGCCTCCTTTGCATAGGCATTGCTTGTGAGCCGAACTCGAATCCACTTGACGGTCTTTGAGCGCCGGAAAAAGCCGATTGCTGACCGCTTGCACCTGTCAATTGGCTTTTTCTGTGCGCCTCCAAAACCGTCCGGTCTATGCGGAAATTGAACATCACGAGGTTGAGGAATTTGTGAAGCGGGTGGAAAAGGCCTCTGACCTTGTTGCCATCCGTTCACAAATGATTGATTGCCGCGGAAGATGGGCTGGTTGGAGATGTGTCCTTGTTGATGCCAGTTTGGCGCAGATTGTGAAGGCGGCGGCGGTATTCGTGCTCCATCCATTCGTTGACCACCAAATCTCTGTTGGAATTCAGAAGGTTGTGCTAGCGATTGCCTTTCCTGTGTTCTGAAATTTTGTCCATCGATGCTTTTCATGAATTGCCTCCGTTGACTACCTGTACCTCCTATATTTTCTCTTCGCTGACCTTCCCAGCGTCGATCGACATCTCCGCCACCATTAAGTTGTTGCCTCCTTTGCATAGGCATTGCTTGTGAGCCGAACTCGAATCCACTTGACGGTCTTTGAGCGCCGGAAAAAGCCGATTGCTGACCGCTTGCACCTGTCAATTGGCTTTTTCTGTGCGCCTCCAAAACCGTCCGGTCTATGCGGAAATTGAACATCACGAGGTTGAGGAATTTGTGAAGCGGGTGGAAAAGGCCTCTGACCTTGTTGCCATCCGTTCACAAATGATTGATTGCCGCGGAAGATGGGCTGGTTGGAGATGTGTCCTTGTTGATGCCAGTTTGGCGCAGATTGTGAAGGCGGCGGCGGTATTCGTGCTCCATCCATTCGTTGACCACCAAATCTCTGTTGGAATTCAGAAGGTTGTGCTAGCGATTGCCTTTCCTGTGTTCTGAAATTTTGTCCATCGATGCTTTTCATGAATTGCCTCCGTTGACTACCTGTACCTCCTATATTTTCTCTTCGCTGACCTTCCCAGCGTCGATCGACATCTCCGCCACCATTAAGTTGTTGCCTCCTTTGCATAGGCATTGCTTGTGAGCCGAACTCGAATCCACTTGACGGTCTTTGAGCGCCGGAAAAAGCCGATTGCTGACCGCTTGCACTAATTAACTGCCTTCCGCTACCAAACTCTCGAGGTCGTGTCTGAACCATTTCTGCAGGTCTGACACCCGGAGGACCAGCAACTGTTGATGGTAAAGCTGTCTGAAGATTCCGTTGACGATCGGTACTTGATTGGAACCCGGGAGGACCAACTGTATCCTGATTCATCGAGAAGAGATCTTTCTCGAATTTCCGTGCAGATCCTCCCTGTACCTGTGGTACGAAATTATTCCTGGGTCGATTTGCCGGAACCGAATGCGTAACACTTTGAACAGCCGTATGTTGTTGTTGCTGCTGTGTACGAGATGAGGAGAACGTTGAAGTACGCGAAATTGTCGTGGTACTTCGATCAGGAGCAACAAAATGTTGCATCGGACGATTATCCTGCTGCAATCGTATATTCGATGACAGGGAATGACGAGAAGGAAAAGCATCCCTCTGCTGACCACCTGAAATTGTTCTTTCAATATTCATTCATTTGTTTTGAGTTAGAAGTATAATACGATTGCACTTTTAAAAAAAACCACAATGGCAGGGGTACTCACAGAAGCCATTGTGGGGCAGGGGTACTTACAGAAGCCATTGTGGGGCAGGGGTACTTACAGAAGCCATTGTGGGGCAGGGGTACTTACAGAAGCCATTGTGGGGCAGGGGTACTTACAGAAGCCATTGTGGGGCAGGGGTACTTACAGAAGCCATTGTGGGGCAGGGGTACTTACAGAAGCCATTGTGGGGCAGGGGTACTTACAGAAGCCATTGTGGGGCAGGGGTACTTACAGAAGCCATTGTGGGGCAGGGGTACTTACAGAAGCCATTGTGGGGCAGGGGTACTTACAGAAGCCATTGTGGGGCAGGGGGAAGGGGGATCGCTGGACGATGCTACTGCATTTAGACTCGCCATACTATCAACAAAAGAAGCGAGAAGGAAAACTACAACGCGTTTCGAAGTATGTGCACTATTTTTCTGTTTAAGCTTTTCGTTTGAAAATGTGCCTGGTAGTTGACGATTTCTTCCAGCAAACAATGTTCGTTCAGTGATTTAATATGAGTCATCGATAATCATTGACCTTTGATGATCGTAGAAAATCACAAACTATTAGGCGTGCAAGGCAAATCATTGGTGTAAGGCAAACGCGAATGCCTCGTGCCGCCTTCACGTCATATTTCTGCGCATTTCAATGCTATTAACATATGATGTACATCCAAACAATTTGTATAGATCACAAAACGATAGCACAATTCTTGTTCTGTTCTCACTGTTCTTGAATGTGTTCATCTGAATCGAGAACTCACAGTCTCTTATGCATTCGTCTGTATTAGCCGACCAGAACGAAACAAGTCTCACCAATGTTTTCTATTTGCTGCGAAGGATTACGAGAGAAATCTTCATCAACGCTATCGAATTGAGCATCGCCATCATTCCATATGTTCACTGAATATGCAGCTTCTGAAGGAGCTTGAGGTGCAGTGTCTATTACTTGAACGAGTTCCTGATCTTTTTTCTGCTCATAGACAGTATTAGCATTCGCTGACTGCGGTTGCATGCCTTGTGTTATTTCTGTTTCTCCTTCGTATCCTTCACCACCTGGAAACGTATTAAAATCAAAAATATTTCGTCTGAAATCCTCCTCTCATTTTAAAAAACATCGGCTGCGACAAAGGGGAAGGAATGAGCAAACAGGAAATGCCATCAGTATTTTTACACATTTGACCGACACAAAAGTACATTAAGCGACGACCGTTATGTTTGTCGGTATGCATATGTGTCTGTCTGTTCGGCAATTTCAGTTCATGAATAAGAAAAGCCACCACACAGTACAACTTGACAGGCGCAATCTATGATACTGGCAGCGCTCTGAAACAAAATTTGAGCATAACTCATAAATTTCCGATGAGTTTTAGCATGCTTAAAATAATGCAACCGGAAATGCAGACCAATGGAATGAGTACTCACCCATCCGCTTTTCGGAGCCGGACTTTGAAACGGCGGTCATCGAACAGAGCTCGAGATGTGCATTGATTGATAAGGTGGGCAAATTTTGAGAAAATAAGTAAAATTCCTGACTGCCAATGATAGCTGAGTATTTGTTTGATCGCCAATACTTTACTGTTTGCGTCAAGCTGAAGTTTTTGATTAGCACTGCAGCTAAGTTTGTGCGTAACTTGGTGAGGGTTTGTTTTCGATGTATTTTTGAACGAATTAGAATCTTTGAAGTAAGACTGCAAAAAACGCATGTCGTGCCACCTCCTTGGCTTGCTGTTCATATTGTTTCCTTTAAAATGTTATTTGTTAGCGAAAACGTTTGCACGAAACGATCAAATGAATATCATTTAAATAACTGGAGAAAACGACGTCGGGCTAACCGGGTGAAACTCTTGAAGTTATCACATAATCAGTCTCGACCTGGGCGCCGGTCGGCTGATAGTGCTGCAAGTTATCTTGAACGGTTGTCTGAGAGTTGATAGCCGTAGCCGAGTCACTCCATTCTTGACCTGCTTCGTTGTTCGCTGGCAATGGATCTGGTAGGCGTTGTCTTGGCAGAGACTGAGTTTGTCCATGTTGATTGATATCTGAATACGTGGACCACGCTGACCACACCGTCCAACTTGAGGCTGTCTGTGACCATCTTGATCGACTATCCGACCAAACAGTCGAGGAACTCCATGAGGACCACGTAGCTTGGAAAGACGACTGACCATAAATAAAGTAGGAATAAAACCTAGGTTAAAACTTCCATCACAATAGGAGGTATGGCAGGTTCCATCCCAAGTTCAACATGCTCTACACGGACAATTTCAGCATGAAACTTAGTAGATTTTATCCATGATAAAAGCAATACATCAAAGTCATAGTAATATTGATCGATTCGAAATCACTACAACCTTAACGTTGGAGAGAGTGTGCTGAGCACTATTTAAAAAAACAACTCTCCTGCTTAGAGCCAAAAAAATACGGAAAAGAGGTTGCAAACAATAGAAAGGATATGGAGAATTTGGATGGGGCCTATCTTCGTTTTGGGGAAGATATACAAATGATTTTCCTCTGTCCTTATT
>JPKZ01002430.1:209203-225053 GCA_000803305.1 Toxocara canis
AAGCGGTAGGGAAGGGGGTGAAGATGGTAAAGAAGGGGGCAAAAGGGGCGAATAAATTTCGAATCTTATTAAAGTGAAGCAAAACAAATAACAATACGAAGAAACGTATATTGAATTTTCATTTATGAAAAATCAAACACTGATATCCATCAGTTATCGGCCTGAGACACATGCAAAGTAGCCAATGTCAATTGAGCAAAATTCGTGACACAAACTCACTGTCTTATTCATTATTTACAAAATATTGCGAAATCAACGAGAATTTTAGCGTATTTGGCAGAATGCCAGAAAATCTAACTTGCCAAATCGGCCAACGATTACGAAATACTCCATCTATGGGATACGTTCATATCCTATACGTTTAGCAAATCCTGGGCGGACGCATTCTTTTCTTTTTTTTGGTTTACAGTCAACATAACAAGCAGTTGTGTTGGTCAACAAATTCAGTAAGAATGAAAGAAACGGAAACTGAAGTACAAGTACGAAGTGAAACGTTGCCGCTGATAATTTGATAATTGCTGATAAGTGGCAAATATCCTGTCAGGTTCGATTGAGTGCAACCAACTATACAAAAGACTTCAACCAACTATGTATGACAAGTTTTTGGTTCAGCCACATAACGGCAAACATTAGCAAGTTGAAATGCCTATCAAAGCGCTGGCATGATATGCGTACACCTTGATGATACTACTCATCAGACCAATCGGTTGCAAGAACACAAAAAAACCAAAACTATCAGTATGAAGTAATGCACTGATAGTGACCGGCTGTTCAAGTGTTTTGAGAAAAATTCCGTTTTTTTTTTCACTCGATCATAAATCCGATTGCTTTTAGAAAGTGTTGACAAATTTTCAACATCCAAATATTTCGTCATTTTTAAAGATTTATATCTGCTATCGAAATAACTACGTGGTACGAAAACAGCTAAAAAAATACAAGTGCATATCAAATTTCGTAACTGTAATTTCAGCAAATGTCGGATTGAAATGCCGGATCATAGATATATGCAAACAGATGGATGTCACCATAATGCGTTTTGCAAACATCAGTTTGCCAAAGCACATAGGCATATGAAGTGGTGATCAGTTGGACGTAAATGGTGATAAAGAGAGTAAAAATTGAATAGAGTCGTAGCGAAACGGTGATAATGATTGGTCAGAAATTCGAAGCAAAAAGAATCATAAAAACGATAACAAATATGAGATGGATAAAAAGTTTCTCAAATCAATACACCTCAGCAATTGAAACATTTCTGCGTTTAGAAAACAACAAATACTGCCGTATAGTTCAAAAGGAAGGCAAAAATACTAATGGCTCGCTCACAAACGAAATGTCAATACAGATTCAAATTTGAATTTGAAGAATTCATTTTTTTGAAAAAGAATTTTACGATCACATCTTTAAAAAATTTATTTTTCTCACTTCATTCATTGTTTTAATCGAGTTAAACTAAAAAGAATATTAATGAAAAAATATTATACGTTGAAAAAAATTTTTAAAAAAATACAAACAATATTATTCTCGCAATAACGTTAAACTGGAAATGCATAAAAAGTTCATAAATTATATATAAGGCGCTAATAAGGATTTCGAGGTCATCAACTATACATTCTTCATTTCAATCATCATAAATATGTGCAACCATTGAGAACAGTTCGCGAAAGCAAAATGAACGAAAACTAAACAATCTTCCAATCGAAAAATAAATATGAAAAACTCATTTATTGAGTTTATTTCTTCTCAGTTGAGTTGTTCAATTTTGGCTTCCTTAAAGTAAGATATTTCTCTTCGTTTTCATTTTTTTTTTCTTTTAAAAAATATCGCTGATTTACGTCTAGTTAAAGCTCAAAGTTATAAATGGAATTTCAAAATGAAAAATAAATCGTAAATTTATAAAAATTCTGACCAAAGATTTTGGCCTGGTAGCGATTTTTCGAAAAGCAACAATCATTTTTTATTGCTGTTTTATTGTTCATTGTTGTCGTTTTCAGTGATTGTTAAGCAGGCTCGAATAAGGCAAATTTCGATGACAATTACGACTCACTTAATTCTCTTCATAAAACAAAGAAGTATTCCTTTCACCATTCAGCTTACCGTATACAATGAAAGCTGTATATTGTGAGCTTTAAAAAATTTTACTAACAGTGATCGACAAGGAAAATTTAATGAAATGTTCGATAAAAATTGAATACTTTCAAAAAATCTTGTATACATTTACCGATTTATATATGATAATTAGTTATTAATTGTCGATTACTGCGAAAGTAGCCGTTCATTCTCCTGGCTTAGTGTTTGTCTGAATAGGATAAGTTGAATGGAAAGAATGCCGCCATGTTATGATGGTATTTGCAAACGGATGCAAAAGGCAGCTAGCTGTAATTTCATCGATTCCCGTATCGATGCAGCTGACAACCATGCCCACGCACGATTGTTTTGACCAGTTTCGGAACGCCTGGTGGTCAGCCTGCTAGCGATCCGTCGGGTAAGCAGCCGGGAATCGAACCCAGGTCTTCGCTCTTAAGAAGCGGGAGCTCTACCACTGAGATTCTGTCTGCTCTATGATGGTATTTAGAGGATCAAAAAAACGAGGTCGCCCATCACTAAACTTACGATTCACGTAACGACTATACTCGCTGACTTAGTAAAGCGTCTTTCCTTTTCAGTTTGGCCACATCACTCCTCAACCGTGCACTATCAACTGATTCGAGAAAATGTTTGCAGTTGAAAGCAAGTTGATGTGCTGTCTTCAATACCTCACGACGAGCTTGTTCACAATCCTCCTGAAAAAAAAAAGAAAAACTTTGATGAAACATTCTTGAGTAGAACAGTTGTTTTTTTTTCTGATTCAACAAAGTGTTCGCCTTTTTTTATGACGAAAAAAAGGTTTTTCGGAATGATCGACATGTTAATCGTGGAAAAAAGATGGAACGAAAAATTTCAAAAATTTTTCATTGACAAGCATTACAGCAGCTATTCTCGTTCACATTCCCTTCATTTGAACGTATGATTGAGTAGACCGGATGCTTTGTTCATTTCAATTCCACCGCCTAAACACTTCTTCCCGGATTACTACTGAACAATGAAAACCAACAAAAGATTCACGACTAAGGAATGGATGAAAAAAAGGAATATTCGTTAGAACGCTTCTTGGAATCAGCACTCGCAATTACAGTCTGGATCGCCAGGTCTGGATCACCAGATCTGTTTGGTCGTTAAAAAATTGGGGATGTTTTTTATGCATTTCCGCGCCTCTAATGATTTTAATCGAAGCTTCCTCATACTTGATCGATGGCTTTCTTTTGTTAAAGAGTGCATCGCAAAAAAAAAACAACACAGCAAATCCGTTACTGGAATATAGAAGCGTGTGCTGCTTTCTACAACTTCCTCAACTAAGACCCGTCAAATGCATACTTCTACTTCTGAAAACAATTTATGACTTATTCATGTTTAAAGCATTAGTCAGAAATGGTTACATCGATTCTAAATTGTCAGAGTTGGTATCCAGAGTCTATACTTTACGCCTTGTGACGATATGATCAAATCTGCTTTGTCATCAAGCCTTTATATTCTCAATTTGTTCACCATCTAGCTTAGGCACGAGAAAAAAAAATGTGCACAATTCTTAAGTAAGCGAATTTGTTACTCTTTTCTATACCTCGGTCGCATTTTCAGCTAAAGCCATGCGCATACTTTGAGCCATATTACGCATATCGGCACCGAGCAATGTCTCCACTAATTGCACTTGACGTTGCTCAGCTGGTTGAAGTGATGCCAAACATTGTGATGATTCGTGAAACAACTCTTTTAGTTCGTTCGTAATAACCTTAAAAAAATCTGTCTTAAAAATTTTTTTTGAAAAATTTTCCGATTGATAAATTGAGCGATTCAAAATCGTTAGCTTCTAGTGATATCGATTGATTACGAAATAACAAATGATGATCCCTTTCAAGACTAACAAATACGACATTTATAAACGTTTTTTTTTTCTGTGATAAAATGAAATCTTTTTCTTGATTGTAGTGCCAAATTCTTTCTAATGGTTCTTAACGTATTCTTTGATTTTTTCTACGAGTAAAGAAAACGGTAAATGGCATAAGTTTGGCTCACTAAAAATAAGGTTGTTACTACTTGTTTATAATTCTAAACAATATGCGATAATAATCCTCATCTGAATGCCATCACTAATTGGCCGTTCACTAAATACGTATACAATCAATCAATAGTCAATCGATACGATTGCGAAATCGGTTAGTGAATTTCTTTTCCAACCGACAGCATAAGTATGCGTCATGATAACGTTGTTCAACTTTAATGCAACAATATGATGAAATAGCATTTGAATTTCTCAGTACGACTCTGTAGACCAAGTAAAATCTATAGGATGTGGAAAGCAGCGACCAAAATGAATGCTGCAAATTAAACGTTTAAATTTAAATTAGGTAATGTAGACAATAAACGTAGATCATTGCATATCGTTGCAATACTTACAGTATACAGTTATTAGACACCGTGGCGTATGCTGTAAAGTAACATACTGATGTCTTATATTCGTATATATTTTTATGTAGGGTATTAACAACGAAACTATAAAAGCATACCTTAACAAGTGCAACAAACTGAGCATTGTCCATTGAGGGAACGAATGATTTCGAAAGATTCGAGACCGCACCAACCACTTTAAAGACCGATCGATGAACGTTGTCATCCGTACGGTCAAACTCGTATCCTTGCGGCAATACACCATGATCGTCCAAAAGGGGACGACTTCCAGACAATGACGTCAAGTGTTCAAATGTTCTTGTCGTCGCAATTGCTGGCAGAGGAAGCTGCAGTTAAGAGGATGTCGTAATCATTTGACGGTGACATAGAGGTCAAGAAAGAAAAAAAAAGGCCACTGAACGAAACGAAGTTTAATCAACAGAATCGCTATGCGCTCAATTATATCGCATCATAACGTTTAGCTATGATAGGAAATGATATTGATTTGATAATTTCCTTATCATATTGATTTGATAATTTCCTTATCATATTGATTTGATGTTTTCTTCACTATTTGCCAAACGAATCATAAATGTAAAATAACACGATGTTTCCCGCGATCAAAATTTGCCAAGGTCATAGCACCATATAAAAGTGATGATATGAGCAAACAAGTTTTTCAAAAAATTGCCAAGACCTTAGCACCATATAAAAGAGATTATATGAGCGAACCAGTTTTTCCTCCTCCTCTTCCAACCATTTTTCGTCTTCTTCACACTGAATTCGCTGCTGTTCCAATGTTCGCCAAAGTGTTGATGTCGGCACTGTTGACGCGTCTAATTTTAGTATTGGCAGTGGCTAAAAAAAATCTAAATTCGAATCTTCTAAAAGATGAAATACATTGTTTTGGCAATACGATCGGCAAAAAGATTATTAAGATAACATGTACATCGCTGGAGGAGATTTTGTAGAGAGAATATACTGGAATTTAGACGGTACTTTTGAAGCTTATGAAGAAATAGAAAATCACGAAGCTGAAGAAGAAACTTCCCAAAATTAAACAAACCTTTGCGTTGCCGTTGAGTACGGTTTCATCGGATAACTCGGTATCAGCCTCCTAAGATTCGTAAACTTGTTAATTTTGGTATTTTAGTAACAAGTAATAAAAGCATTTCTTACGAATAACACAGAACCTTATTGAGAGTTTAGAAGAACAACTTAAATACTAAAATCACATCTCTCAATTCTGTGAATCGTAATACCCTAACCGTTCAATCCACACGTAAAAATTTTAATGCTATTTGTTCAGTACGAAATTGTTCATCGAATGAGACAGAGGTATACCCTTCATGTAATGCATGCAGAGGCAACCGAATTTCCAATAGAACATGCAAATGGCCCCAATAATATAGTGATAAAAAGAACGGAAAATGATACAGAAAAGGTTAATTTTTATGTTTGACTAACCAGCAATATGTAAATTTCTGCACAAAAATCATATGCATAAAATAAATGAGCTAAACGGAGAGATTTTCTGTCAAAAATGTTTTGGAATTCATCGAACGAGGAGTTATGCAAGATGTACTTAAAATGAAAGTAAGTTATGTAAGATGTACTTAAAATGAAAGTAAGTTATGTAAGATGTACTTAAAATGAAAGTAAGTTATGTAAGATGTACTTAAAATGAAAGTAAGTTATGTAAGATGTACTTAAAATGAAAGTAAGTTATGTAAGATGTACTTAAAATGAAAGTAAGTTATGTAAGATGTACTTAAAATGAAAGTAAGTTATGTAAGATGTACTTAAAATGAAAGTAAGTTATGTAAGATGTACTTAAAATGAAAGTAAGTTATGTAAGATGTACTTAAAATGAAAGTAAGTTATGTAAGATGTACTTAAAATGAAAGTAAGTTATGTAAGATGTACTTAAAATGAAAGTAAGTTATGTAAGATGTACTTAAAATGAAAGTAAGTTATGTAAGATGTACTTAAAATGAAAGTAAGTTATGTAAGATGTACTTAAAATGAAAGTAAGTTATGTAAGATGTACTTAAAATGAAAGTAAGTTATGTAAGATGTACTTAAAATGAAAGTAAGTTATGTAAGATGTACTTAAAATGAAAGTAAGTTATGTAAGATGTACTTAAAATGAAAGTAAGTTATGTAAGATGTACTTAAAATGAAAGTAAGTTATGTAAGATGTACTTAAAATGAAAGTAAGTTATGTAAGATGTACTTAAAATGAAAGTAAGTTATGTAAGATGTACTTAAAATGAAAGTAAGTTATGTAAGATGTACTTAAAATGAAAGTAAGTTATGTAAGATGTACTTAAAATGAAAGTAAGTTATGTAAGACGTACTTAAAATGAAAGTAAGTTATGTAAGATGTATCTTATCGACCAGCTTACCTAACTTCTTATTTAGTGCAATCGGATGCAATCAATAGACCAATCTGCCACCCATTTTCTCATGGTTTTTTTTTTAAAACTTTACACTCACTTTGATCGATTAAGAGGTTATCAAGTGGTAAACTTGTACCTAAACAGAATTAGCAAGAGTTTTTTTTCATAAATTCATTCATATTCTCGGCTATCATGAAAACAGAAACCGGTTTCGTAAAGCAGCCCGGTAGAGCAGCTCTGGTTAACAACAACTATGTCACGTTCAATTACAATCCCATATATCCATTGGCCCACTTCATACGACGGCGCAGTCGATGTCATCAACGACGATTAATCACAATTTGGGTGCAGACAAAAAAAAAGAGACTTTTTGCTTCACATAAAGTAACTGTATGAACTGTTTTCACTTCAAAAGTGAATCATCTAGTAATTAATCATTCGTCCAACTTCAAGTGGTTAGGAATGAGAAGAATGTTGATCGTAGTTTGCACACCTCTTTACAGGGTGCACGAAGCTCATTGAACGGTATACCACAATCGATTTGATCGAGAAGATGATTCAGAAATCGATTGGTTTCGCCGATTGTCGGCCTCATTTTGGCATCGAATGCCCACATTCGTCTAGAAATAAAAAATGAAAGTAAGAAGCATTGCAAGCTTTCATTCCTTGTTTGTCGATCATAACTAAGTAAACGACTACTTGTACAGAGTATAGGTTAGAGATATAAAATTTAAGCGCATTTTATTCCCAAAAACGAAAGTTGGAAATCCAAAATGCACTAATTTTTCGGGAACGAAACTGGAATTTCGGCGACACTCAACTCGAACTTGCACAGCGTCGAATCAGCGACGGAACTATAGTGCAAAAAATATCGGGCATTCGAGGATCTCAATGTCGAAGTTTCAATACAGCTCTTGTACACATCGATTTAGAGGTGCCGCAGATGTAGGCAGGTCCGTTGACGGCATTAACAAATAATATCGACAAGAATGAAATTGTAGGTCAGAGAAGTTTGTCTCGTATTTCTTATGTGATCAAAAATAATATAAAAATGATCGAGCGTTCAACCACAGTAACCGAAACAGTTTCATAAAAATGTCAATTCGAGACAATATCACGAATTCATTTGTCGCTTGAATTTTTCGCAGAAAACAGAAAATAACCTGAGAAAATCATAAAGAACCTGAGGACAATTCTCAGGTTTTGCTAAGCGTTCTTCGGCCTCCAATTTGAGAATCACATCATGGTTTCGAACATCTTGCCATGGTTTTATACCACACATGAGAATCTCCCATACACATACTCCTGAAATCGCTCAACATCCTCAAAACTATGGTAAACGAAATAAACACTACAATCACATCGCAGAAATAACTTTTTTCCTTAAAGTAAACTTATCTTCAAGACTCGTTTATCCTATCGTATCTTAAAGCAATTTAGCATGCGATATAAATTAACCATCGGAATAGAGGAAAATAGAAATACATTTTATTAAATTTAAAGAAAAAGAATAAAAATCGAACAAGAGGAACGCTAGCACTACATCGTACAAATGCTCTTGTCATTTCATAAACATGAGTTTGCGATAATTACTGTACATTTGTCGGAAAAAACTGTATACATAGAGCAATGACAAACACAACTCCTTTAGTTAATGAAAAATAACAAGACGACAAGAGGGAAGTTCCCTTTAGACGCAATCTCTGATTTTTCAGAAAACTTTTCTCAAAGTGTCACACCGCGAGCTCTAATGCAATTTTTCTAAAAATAATAATTTCATTTCAATTCCGAAAAAAAGCAAAAAAAAGCGCATAAAAAAAAGAGAAAAAATTGGAATTTTTTCTTTCCCTTACCAAACATCCAAATATCAGTTGCAGTATTAAAACGTCGATAATTGATCGATTCGGGTGCCATCCATTTTATTGGCAATTTGCCACGACTAGCTGAAATTTTTATGAGTGAAACTTTCTATATTAAACGCATATAGGCTAGTGTAATTGCTCAAAAAACCAAACAAAACATAATTATTCATTTTCTCTTTTCATTCTTTGGAACAAAATTCACTTTCTGTGATGTGCAACTCGAAACTCGTACTGTCTATGCACATACAAAGTCTATACGTGTTCTATACTCTATACCTATTCTATTATACCTATTCTATGCCTATTCCATTCTGACTCTATACCTATTCCGTTGGAACATTGAACACCTCTCATGAATGCATTAAGATACTCTCCATCAAGATAACGTATATATGAACGGCAGAAAGGAAAATATGGAAACTCGTAAGACTTGAATATACGGAAAATCGCAAATTTCGTCTGTCAAAGAAACAGTCTGCTCATTCCTTCCTCATCTTTTGTTTTGTCAAAATCATCGTTAAAGATTGAATTTGGTAACGGATTTTTCAAAATTTGAATTTGGTAACAGATATTTTTCTTAAAAAAGTTCCAATAGAGTGGTACTCACAAGTATAGAAAGACTCTTCCTGTACGCATCGACTCATCCCAAAATCGGAAAGCTTCACAGATCGAGCGGTCGATACAAGCACATTACGAGCAGCGATATCACGATGTACAAATTTACATGAATGAAGATAAGAGATCGCCGAACTCAACTGTTGACTGTACAACAATAATATCGACAAATCTATTACCGCTCGATTCCGCATCAAATAATGCCTCAGCTGCAAAAACGCTCATACGAAAGGTTTGCAGCACTATTTTAAAATATTTCGAAATAAATAGACTGGAGAAATCGCAAAGATTCCACTCCAAATAGATTCGAAAAAAATCAAAAAAGGATATGAAATCGCAATTTTGCAATCGCGATCGCAATTTTGCAATCGCAATCGCAATTTCGCAACAATCAACAACTAGAAGGTTGCGCAAGTTTCAACAGTTGCATTAAATCGCGATTTTTTGCAGTTTTCCAGCGGATAACAATCAGCGGACTGGCCTGACGTAGTCGTCAAGCGATGTCATGGCAAGAAATGGACACATATTAGTTTACGAGTTGAGGGGAAGAAGCAGTGGTAGTCCTGAGTTGCAACCTCAACCTCCAGCTAAGACCGCAATCAGCTCGGAAAAAAAAAACCAACAGCATGAGAAGTGAGAGAAAGGAAATAAAATGAAATGAAGAAAAAATTGCAGAAAATAACGACGTCAATCAACTGAGGTCATAGCTTAGTGAGTAGAGAAACTAAATGATGACACGTCGATAAAATCGTTCCATTTGAAAATAATACTTGTTAAGTATAATTGTCTCGTTTTTCTCGGTACTTTTTAGAAACCTTAATACTTAATAATCTAATAACTTAATAACAATATACCTGTACGTTCTCTACAGAATACCTGAAGGTATGTTCGTAAATAACGTTGACCACTGACCTCTATAGCTGATAAACGATTCCATTTTGATTCACCCTCTCAGCAAATGGCTTTGTTTTAGCTTATGTTATGTATTGCATTTCAGATACTATTTGTTTTATCGTAATGAGGACAACTTCGACAACACTACTACTCTATTACTGTCTCATGCATAACTGTAGAAATATTCGAGAAAAAAAAAAGTAATTTAAAAAGAGCAAAAGAGTTCATGAATGGAAATAGCAATAACCTCGCCAAATGGTGCTAACTCCATAACGATCCAAACGGGCATCTCAGTGCAGATTCCAATTAGTTTTATTATATGTGAATGATGGAATCGCCTCATTACCACTGAAATTATGCAGCTTTTGCTTAATCCCCAATGCCTCGTTTCATCAATATTGTTTTTGGTTGGAGTTTGAAACTTTTAAAGAATATGAACCTTAGAAGTCTATGCAGCCGATTTTTTAATATATTTAATGCTGGTTGAAAATTCTGATTCCTTAATAAATCCAAAAATTAAAAATTTCGAGATTCCAGAGTCGGCTTTTTCCAGTAATTTCGATCTCGAACTTAAAGTGAGTAAATGGAGGAGATTTAAGGACGATCTATAGTGACTGGAAGTTTTTGCATATTATGCCAGAAATACTTCCTTACTGGTGGTACAAAAAAGTAAGATATACCTACTACTGCTTATGGAGATCATTCCTTCTGATACTGTCGCGCCGCAGAAGTAAGCCATTTTCTACCTTCCCAGAGCCCTATTACACCACAGAACTGTTCGATCTCACAGCTGCCTTCTACCTCACCTTTTTCGGTGCTTGGGTTATAGGCAGAGCATCCTGAGACGTATTTTCACAAGAACTTCCTCTCATAATAATTTTTTGAGGCTAAAAATAGAAGTGAATCGAAAATGAAATAAAAATGACTGAAAACAATAAGAAACAACTTACAAGCCTCTTCGAGAAAATTCTGCATTTCGGATGGTTCACTATCTATCTTGCACACTTTTACTGCCACCGCCTGTGAACTGCCATCCTAAAATACTACTCAAAGTCGACAACCATGCTTTTACACCCCCACCCATTTCACAGCACTTTCAAGCTACCACAAGATACAGCTCAATGATGCTGACATCAAAGTATAATATAGCGCAATTTAATGGGATACGGCATGAAAAACATTGTTTATTGTACTTTCAAGGGAGGTGGAGGAAATGTGAGGGATAGATGTGGTGGAGGAGGGGGGGGGGGGGAAATATACAATAATAAGGGGAAAAGAGGGTGGAGGAGAGTAAGAAAGGGACAACAATAACATCTTTTGAACCAAAAGTTTTAAGTCAAAACATGCATCAAACAGTGAGTCAAAAAAATTCCTTCCAGATGCTTACCTCAAGAAGATGAGTTCCGCGATATACGTTACCGAATTGACCATCGCCAAGCAATTCCTCTAGAGATACGCGTGATCGATCGATACGCAAATCACTACCTTCAATCATTTAAAAAAATATTTCGGAATAGATAAGCGATCTCACAAAAAAGGAAACAGCAAACGATGAAAGAAGGAGGGCTAGCTATATCATCATATGAACTGTAACGAATACCCAAAACGGAGCAACTAATTAACTAATAATTAAATGTTTTTAACTGCACTACCGTTCAGCATAGTGCCTGATGACTTATGGGATAAGAAAGTTCGATGTTCTGCTTTTCAAAAATTTCACCTGTACCCCCTTCCAGCGTAATTTTCGAAAGAATATCGCCTCACGAACCGCTCAAATTGCCTCTTTTTTCGGTAAGTCCAACAATTTTCACATAGCGCATCAACTCCAGAAGCCCACACGAATAGAAAAGTACACAATAAGCTAAGATGATAGCTAGACTTACTTAAAGAAAAAGCCTTAGCGAGGAATGTCGATTCTTCAGATTCGTTTTCTCTATTCAGATGATGCTTCAATGAATCGCATTGTGTTATGAACTCCGACGTAAGCGTATTGCACATTAATTCTGCAACATTTATTCGTAATCGGTAGTTTAAATTTGTTTAATGCAAAACTTTTATTAATAGTGGAAAGGAGCGTTCAAAGTGCGTAAACGCCCGCTGCGCGTCAACAAACAGAGCGTTCGATATGAGGCGTTTTGGAAACGCAGCTCTGTGCAAAAAGAGGTCTTTTTTAGAGCACATAAGTACATTTTCATTGTGATTTACATAAGTACATTTTTAAGTATAAGTATTTACATAAGTGCACATGAGTACATTCTAAAGACCTAAAAGACATAAGTGCATGTCTTTTAGGTCTTTAGAGCACATAAGTACACATAAGTACACTCTTTCTTTCTTGTTTGTTTCTAACGGGAATTCATTCGTAATCGAGTCGATTCAATCCTAAACCTTTTACATTCAACCGATCGACAAACATCCTAAACCTTTTACCTTCAATCGATCGACAAACATCCTAAACCTTTTACCTTCAATCGATCGGCAAACATCCTAAACCTTTTACCTTCAACCGATCAGCAATCATCCTAAACACTTTACCTTCAATCGATCGGTAAACAATGCCTTTATGATAGTGTGCTACTGATGTTAATAACACTACTGAAGCAGTGAAAACAAAACAAAATTGATACAAGTATGAATGAAAAACACAAAACTGAAATAGAAAATTAATAAAAATTCGGAAAAAAAACTTAATTTCACGTGCAAATACTCAAATTATTTCAGACATTTTAATGAATGGTTAACTTTATAATAGCTAAGGCCTAGCTAAACATTAAACGAAAAACTTACAAAAGCTCTCACTTGTCGTTCATTTGTCTTCCATTACGAAATCCTAGTTTTTGTATTCTTTTAGAACCTTAATAGTTTTGAATTTCTTTTAAAATTTGATTAGTTTTAAATCCCTTTTAAAATTTAATTTCTTTAATGATCGTGACAACAAAGGAATAAATTGTTTTCTGCCCACTAAATTACATCTACAATGATTTCTCATCAGTAAATAATTATTCAAGTACTTTATTTCAATTTAGGTTTTTTTTTTTTGTTGCGATAGACGAAGAAAACAAAGTAAATGGTAAAGCGATAAAAACCGCTAAATAAACGAGAAAAGAACAAAGAGCGACAAAACGTTTGCTGATCGCTAAGAGAGAAACAAAAAGGAAAAAGATTTTAAAAAGAGATATCACCTAAATAAACATGGCCGACTTTTAGTGAGAACGCCGAACCTTACAAACAATATTACAGCAAAAAAAAAAGACAACTAGCAGCTAGTGATGATGATGTTTCGAATTTTTCGCTCTTCGTCATGCCGCTTTTTCATTCATTGCATAAGCAAAAGTTTTTTTAAAATTAGTTTCCTTAATTTACTAATTACCAAATGATTAGGAGAAGCTAAGAATTTGTATAATGATCGCTGGAAATTAATTGTGTGCACTTTGAAGACCGATACGAGGCGTTAAGGTAATAAAGCTTATCGCCCACTAAATTACATCTACTATTTTTTCACATCAGTAAATTATTATTCAAGTACTTTATTTCAATTTAGGTTTTTTTTTTGTTGCGATAGACGAAGAAAACAAAGTAAATGGTAAAGCGATAAAAACCGCTAAATAAACGAGAAAAGAACAAAGAGCGACAAAACGTTTGCTGATCGCTAAGAGAGAAACAAAAAGGAAAAAGATTTTAAAAAGAGATATCACCTAAATAAACATGGCCGACTTTTAGTGAGAACGCCGAACCTTACAAACAATATTACAGCAAAAAAAAAAGACAACTAGCAGCTAGTGATGATGATGTTTCGAATTTTTCGCTCTTCGTCATGCCGCTTTTTCATTCATTGCATAAGCAAAAGTTTTTTTAAAATTAGTTTCCTTAATTTACTAATTACCAAATGATTAGGAGAAGCTAAGAATTTGTATAATGATCGCTGGAAATTAATTGTGTGCACTTTGAAGACCGATACGAGGCGTTAAGGTAATAAAGCTTATCAGCAGGCGTCAAGTTTGACTGTGAGTGGTCGTTAATTGTTGAAAAAGTGCGTTGCAGTCATACAACAAAGATACAAAGCCAACTGCAGTTTCATCGATTCCAGTCATCGATGCAGCTGACAACCACGCTAACGCATGACTGTTGCGACCAGTTTCGAAATGCCTGATGGTCAGCCTGCTGGCGATCCGTTAGCGAAGCAGCCGGGAGTCGAACCCCGATCGTCTCAGATGAAAGCTCTACCGCCGATCTACTGCCCTCGAGATTGCACTCGCAAATAGGCAGATTATGACGCCCAAGCATTAAGACGTGATGTGTGATGAAATAAGTAAGACCCGTGGGAAAATCAATGGTGAATAGTGCTCCTCGGTGTACGGCGTTAAAGCAAAAAAAAAGACTGCTAGAGAAAAAATTTTATACGTTTGTATTCTAATGGGAAAACCTCAAAGATTATATATGTGTAATTTTCAACGTTTGTGCAATGACCCTTTAGAAAAAAAGAAATTACGATTGAAAAAAAACGAAAATTAGAAAAAAAGAGAAAAAAAGAGAAAAGAAGAAACTACGATTGAAAAAAAAACGAAAATTAGAAAAAAAGAGAAAAAAAGAGAAAAAAAGAAACTAAAAAAGGAAAAAAAAGAAAGTTATTTTAAAAATTGCTAGACAATCCCCATTCAAATAACAGCTTTCCAATGAAAGATGCTAACAGCAAAGCGAATACCAAAAAAAAACAAGCTATAAGCAAGTGATATTCGAAAATAGCATACGAAGTTAAGAAGACAGGAAAAACAAATTGCACAGCTCATCAACGATAAAACGATTTGAAAAAAAAAAGGTATTGAGGACGCGTATATTGATCGTGTATGCTATAAGACCGGGCAAATGTTTATTTCCCTTCTTTCGTTACAATTTCCTAGCCATTCCTGTTTACTTTTTCTTTTCTTTCCCCATGAACGTCTCCAATGCTTGGTGATTCATCGAGATTGTTCTTTTTTCTTGTGCGGCGATTGTAAAGTTATCCGTAGGAGTGGTGATGATTCAAGTGAAAAAGGATTTCGCATAAATCGTTAAGGAAATAGGAGAGCCTTAGAAATATTGAAAAGATAGCAAAAAGGGCGTCGTATGCATAAACATAAGGCATGGATCGATATGTTTTCGATTAGCTTCAATTCTGATTTCATTAAATTTCTTTTGGAGATACAAGGACAAGTGAACCAAACATTTCATCTATTCAGTTCAAGTAATATTTAGGAAAAATAAACAGTTAGCCCTAAATATAGAAATCAGTAGTGTGAAGTAAACACAACAATTATCTCAAAGTTTAAAATTGTTTTGAAAAAATTAATATCAAGAACTTAATAATTCACTTGCGTGCAATTACCCAAAATCAATTCCATTCATGTGCAATACAATTATCACCGTAATATGAAATGCACCAATAAGATTACGTGAGGAAAAAAACGACGGGAGACATATCCATAACTTTCGAATACAAAGAAATTCTTTGATTACTCATTGTGTTTTTTACCAATTTACCAGAGACTGAAAAAACAGCCCCTTTTTAACAAGGACTGGAAAAGTTGGAACCGGAAAGGTTAAATGTCCCTTTCCAACCCC
>JPKZ01002430.1:248344-265303 GCA_000803305.1 Toxocara canis
CTCCCTCCTCCCCTCTTAGGGGGAATGTGGATACACTGGAATTCGGTAATTTACGGATGGTAAAATGAAGAAAACACGAGATATTTACGAGCCCTTGAATAAAATAGACAATAAACAAAATATGAATACAACAAAGCACTAAGTAAGCGCAAAACGTAAACAACTCTAGCGGATGCAAACTTCAAACAATGAAGGAATGCCTAGTGTAGTAGTGTTGCGGAGTATAGGAGGGCGTCAGGGCGTTGGGTGTGTGTATGTGTGTGTGAGTGTGTTTATGGTGGGGGACCACCCCTGTTTTGCTGGTGCTCTCTAGGCCGTTGTGTGATGTGGCTGACAGTATAGATGTGCAATTGCTCATTATTGCTCTCTTCACTTACTCTTTGTTTCTCTTCTCCACTTCCCTGCATCGTTTCCCTCTGCAAGCCATCCCCTCCACCCTCTGCCCCCTCCCCTCCCTCCTACACATGTGACCCTCATTATTATCATGGGGCTTGCTTAGCAAGCGATTTTAAATGTTTTCTCCTAAATATATGGACCAGCAATGCAGGGATTGTAGAAAACGTTAGTCCTACTTACAAGCGTCCGAGGAGTGCCGAAAAATGGAGAGGTGGAGGGGAGGGAGAGCTGAGAGAGGAGGCTTATAAGTTAGGATGATCCAAAAGAGAAAGGAGGAGGGCAAGTGGGAAATTTGGTGGAATAAAAGCGAAATTTTGAGGAAAAATTAAAAAATTCTATTACCATTACTTTAACGAAGGCCAATTTAACGTGTAATCTGCTATCGGGTATTGACAAATAAACATTGCAAAAACGTAAATTGTTGAGATGAGGCCTAGAAGAAGGGGTCACAACCTTTAACCCCCTTCCCCCGTTTCGTTACGTCAGTGGCTATAACAGACGGAGTCGTCGCGTCAGTGGCTATAACAGACGAAGTTGTTATTTTTTGCAGTTCCGTTTTTATATGCCCAAAGTATACCGTACATGGAATAAACAGGAAGGCTTGAACAATGGCAACCAGCAAAATGAGCTCTGTGCGGATTATGTCTTGTATGTTTCAGGTTTTGCGAATTTTTGTTTCTTCACAACACCTACTGCATCCTGCAAGATATTGGGCGCAAATCCGACCCTCCCCCCTCCGTCCTCCCCAACCTTTAACCCCCTTCCCCCGTTTCGTTACGTCAGTGGCTATAACAGACGGAGTCGTCGCGTCAGTGGCTATAACAGACGAAGTTGTTATTTTTTGCAGTTCCGTTTTTATATGCCCAAAGTATACCGTACATGGAATAAACAGGAAGGCTTGAACAATGGCAACCAGCAAAATGAGCTCTGTGCGGATTATGTTTTGTATGTTTCAGGTTTTGCGAATTTTTGTTTTTTCACAACACCTACTGCATCCTGCAAGATATTGGGCGCAAATCCGCCCCTCCCCCCTCCCTCCTCCCCCCTCCCTCTCCCCCATCCCCATCTCCGTCCGATCGTCGCTCTTTTTGTGCCCACTGAGATAGGCGAACATGCGAAAAGCAGGGATTTGGAGGGTAGAGCGCTCGAACGTCCCGCTTTAGGGGCATTTGGTGGTGCGGCACATGGACAAAAAGCCATTCAGCAGCTCATTCATCATTGCTAATAGTCCGTTTAGCGATCGTTTTTAGGCGTTTGTTTGCCATTGATTCCCACATTGACTGATTCTGCTTCTCAACTCCTACATCCACCAGCTGCTATTAAATATTACTTAACTGATACCGTATATGAACGGCGTCTATTTTACAGTTACTATAAAAATTGCCTTCTATTGCAACAGTAGTTTCTTTTTCTCTCATTAAAATGCTGAACTCATTCCAATATTTTGAGGAACATCAACATCATCCCAAAAAGGAGTTTAGCAGCTTAAAAAGTGTATATATTATTTTATAAACTCTGTGTTCTACCCCTACCCTCTACCCTACCCCGCTTCCACAATGATTATATTTGTGGGCCCAACACGAATGATGTTAGTAAGCTGCATAGAGCACACAAAATGTTATGAAGAGAAAAAATAAACGGACTCTTCGGAACAACGTGGCTGTTCTATTCGGCCAACATAAAAGCAAAATGAATTTGGCCTAGACGATATGAAAGGGGCTGCGTGCCCAAAGTGGAGTCCGACGTTGTCGTCGCCTTTTAAGATAGAGATTCGCATTCTCGAGTGGCTGCATCCGACCGGCTGCCTCTTTCTCAACAACCAAAAATGACTTTCACATCTCATTGCTTCGAGTTGGCAATTCTAATTTACCAATACATAACAAGACTAGGACAGCACATGGAAAGTTTCCCTCGTTGGACGCTTGCGCCATGGCGCAAACATCCGCCTTACGGTGTAAGTGTTTGAAGCGTGAAAGTATTTGCTACGGGAGCAGTACGGGTGAGTACGGGAGCAGAATCGTACCCTTACTCAAAAACGTATCCGTATCACCGACCCGACAACGATGTGTTTCAGAAAACAGAAAATATACACCGTTAGGCAAAATTTGCACAATGGAGAGCACTTGTCGGCGTTGTAAACGTTGAAGTATGGCGCTTAACACCCTATAAGGTTGGTGACTATAATGCGTGATATACTAGGCATGTGCGAAAGAATTTCATACTCTTTGTTCGATGGATTTTGAATTGCAGCTGTCACCTCCGAAACACGTCCAAAAGTAGACACAATTTTTTTGTTGTTCCTTTTTCCGTTCTTTCTTATGGTTTTGCTTTTTTTCCCGTTTCGTTTTCTTTACGCATTTACTGCTTCCTTTCTTATTTGTTGTTTCTCGTTTACTATTATTTATTATTGCTTGCAATATAATAATTAATAATAATTATTATTATTTATTATTGCTTGCAGTATTATACGTCTACAGAGATATGGCGATATCGCTTTCAATTTGTTTATGAAAACATTTATGATGCGATCAGATCAAAAGTTTAACTGGAAAAAAAGGAAAAAAATTTTATTCCTTAGTGAAGTTTTTTCCGGCAACAGATTCATCGTGAGTGTGAACGTTTGAAATCGGGCCCTTTACGGATCCCGTCCATGTCGTTTCCTCCTCCATCGTTTCACCTCCTTCATTCATCCTATGAACGCTAAACGTTTCCGAACGCTGCAACACGTTACAAATTCTTTTAAATGGCGCGCCATCCTGAATCAGTATCGTGCCAAAGACGAACGATCGATGTTCGTGGCGGTTTCTGGTGCCACTCGATGCTCGTAAATAGTTCGATGCGGTTAAGTTTTGATTTGTTGGTTAAGCAAATGTTTAAGGGTTGTGTGATGGTGTTGTGATCATTCTGTCATATGTTCGTTGCTCTTGCCCATAGTGCCAATAAGGGTGGTACTTTTTGCTGTGATGATTCTTGGTCTGGAGGTTATGCAAAAAAAAGCTTCCGGAAATAGCCTTCTTCCGATCCTCTACGACTGTACCTCAAAGCTTGGATGATATGGTCACAGTACACTCCCGAAACAGCACTGAGTTGCATGACTGATTGAATTTTTGATGTATTTAACGCTAGTGTGCCACTCGATGCTCGTAAATAGTTCGATGCGGTTATGTTTTGATTTGTTGGTTAAGTAAATGTTCAAGGGTTGTGTGATGGTGTTGTGATCATTCTGTCATATTTTCGTTGCTCTTGCCCATAGTGCCAATAAGGGTGGTGCTTTTTGCTGTGATGATTCTTGGTCTGAAGGTTATGCAAAAAAAAGCTTCCGGAAATAACCTTCTTCCGATCCTCTACGACTGTACCTCAAAGCTTGGATGATATGGTCACAGTACACTCCCGAAACAGCACTGAGTTGCATGACTGATTGAATTTTTGATGTATTTAACGCTAGGTTACAAGTAAGCAATCAACTCCCAGTATATACATAAAATTTACATAAAACCATCAGTGTTGTGCCTTACATGTTATACGTAATGACGACCTTAGACACATGGGGATAGTTTTTGTTGTTGTTGATGATGATGGCAGAAATATCGACCGGAAAGTTTTAATAAAAATGGAATTTTTCGATAATAGTGGCAAATTCTTACCGAATTTTTGTGTTGGTCTTATTATTTAAGGCAACCCTAATGGCATCCTGTTTTGCAACACATTTTCTCGTTCGTTCATTAATTCCTATCTCCCCATCCAAAACACAAGCGATGCGAGGTTGTTTTATTTTTCATTATGTACTCTTTGCTGTATTGTTGCTTTTGTTTTGTTTTCGTTCAACGTTAAATCTTTAAACGTAGTGAAGTTGGTCGTTTTGTTTTGTAGGCTAGAACGATGGGTGAATTCTTCTTCAATATCGATCACGGCTATTTGGAGGCGCTGATTCGTGGTTTCAAAGAAGGTATTCTGAATCAGACCGACTATGCGAATCTTGTGCAGTGCGAAACGCTTGAAGGTACGCCTCTATGGCGCTTTATGCATGTAGATGTCGATCGGCAAGCCCTAATTTAATAAACGTTACTTTTCCTCTCTCTCATCGATGTGTTGTTGATAGCGTACCGTTAGCGATACCGGTTCGCTATGTTTTATGTCATGTTACTTGGAGTTTATTCGTACGAAATGCTATATGCGGATCTGATGATGATGAAAACGGAAATCGCTATTTGCCGAATTAAAAAAAAACAACCATAATAACTTGTAAAGACCTAATAACTTACAAACGAGGTCAGGGTTGTTCATAATGGGAAATGAATGAGGAGGTACACTTATTAGTTGTTTGCTAATTATTTTACAAGTCTGTATGCAAAATTTTATTTCCTTTTTCAGAACCCGTCGCAGCTTAATTAAAGCAACGTTGTTGAGAACTTTGTCGCTCACATTTTCCATCCTTTTTAAGGCGCATAGTGATAATTAAGGAGCATATCACACAGTGATAGTTGAGGAGCGTTGTTCAAGTAATGATAGTTGGGGATTATGGTTTAGGTTATGTTTTGGGATTTGTCCGAGATGAGGGAATTTTTTTTTTTTTTTTGATAATGTTTCTACTCGTCAAGCAATTTGTATTAATATCGATTTTCAATAACTAGTATTTTACGCCTGTTTCTTGGCTGTATGCTACGTAAATGGCTCGGCATACGAGTACTATAGCAAGTAGAAATCGCCTGATTTAGACTTTGCGCTCATTTCAGCTCAGCGCGGTGGCCATCAGAGCAGTAGGGAATTGATGATTTGAGTGTGTTATGCCAACAGCCATTTGCAAACAGCTAGTTATTCGTATAAGGTAGGAAGTGGTAAAATTATTACCTAGGTCTGAACTTACAGTGCTACGATTGTGGCTCAAAGAGCCGAACCATCAGCATAAACATATAATATCATCTCTCCTCGACACATTATATACGGTCCCAGCTAAAATCTACCTTATACAAATATTTGTCGAATACGCGTCTGCGAAACAACAGTCTTCATAAAATATAAACAACTGATTGTTTGAATTATATGAGTAATCATCACGCGAATGTTTTCATTTGGGAACGCTTTCAGATTTGAAGCTGCACATTCAGTCAACTGATTATGGTAACTTCTTAGCGAATGAACCTGGTTCGATCACCGTTCAGGTTCGTTTTTGTCATTATTTCTACGTATACACCTGACCGCCTTGGAGTCATAAACGTAGCAGAAGAGAACAACTAATGTTGAACAAGTCATCGCTGGGAATTTATACTTTCATCTCGCCGATACATACTATTAATTAATTAAACATTATTTAATTAATGCCTTTAAAATTTCAATTTTCAACTGGATCGGTCGAAGGCATCGTGTATTTGTTTCGTATGTTTCTGTTTTTTGTCTGATCGGTGTTTTCAATTGGGCAAGTAGCGAAACTGGTATTTTGGAATTATCTTTTATAATTTAAAGTTTAGGATCGTGTTCTACTCCCATTTTCAGGACATTTTGCCAGACAGGGTTGGAATCATATTTAGAGGGGGTAAAAGGGCCACTGGTCGGACCATAGAAATATGATAGTTGGTAGAAAATTTGCACGGGCAGCTTAATTAAAGCAACGTTGTTGAGAACTTTGTCGCTCACATTTTCCATCCTTTTTAAGGCGCATAGTGATAATTAAGGAGCATATCACACAGTGATGGTTGAGGAGCGTTGTTCAAGTAATGATAGTTGGGGATTATGGTTTAGGTTATGTTTTGGGATTTGTCCGAGATGAGGGAATTTTTTTGTTTTCAATAACTAGTATTTTACGCCTGTTTCTTGGCTGTATGCTACGTAAATGGCTCGGCATACGAGTACTATAGCAAGTAGAAATCGCCTGATTTAGACTTTGCGCTCATTTCAGCTCAGCGCGGTGGCCATCAGAGCAGTAGGGAATTGATGATTTGAGTGTGTTATGCCAACAGCCATTTGCAAACAGCTAGTTATTCGTATAAGGTAGGAAGTGGTAAAATTACCTAGGTCTGAGCTTACAGTGCTACGATTGTGGCTCAAAGAGCCGAACCATCAGCATAAACATATAATATCATCTCTCCTCGACACATTATATACGGTCCCAGCTAAAATCTACCTTATACAAATATTTGTCGAATACGCGTCTGCGAAACAACAGTCTTCATAAAATATAAACAACTGATTGTTTGAATTATATGAGTAATCATCACGCGAATGTTTTCATTTGGGAACGCTTTCAGATTTGAAGCTGCACATTCAGTCAACTGATTATGGTAACTTCTTAGCGAATGAACCTGGTTCGATCACCGTTCAGGTTCGTTTTTGTCATTATTTCTACGTATACACCTGACCGCCTTGGAGTCATAAACGTAGCAGAAGAGAACAACTAATGTTGAACAAGTCATCGCTGGGAATTTATACTTTCATCTCGCCGATACATACTATTAATTAATTAAACATTATTTAATTAATGCCTTTAAAATTTCAATTTTCAACTGGATCGGTCGAAGGCATCGTGTATTTGTTTCGTATGTTTCTGTTTTTTGTCTGATCGGTGTTTTCAATTGGGCAAGTAGCGAAACTGGTATTTTGGAATTATCTTTTATAATTTAAAGTTTAGGATCGTGTTCTACTCCCATTTTCAGGACATTTTGCCAGACAGGGTTGGAATCATATTTAGAGGGGGTAAAAGGGCCACTGGTCGGACCATAGAAATATGATAGTTGGTAGAAAATTTGCACGGTCGAGTGAGCTGTGGGTAAAATCTGATTTTTCGCCTTGGCAAATGATTTTTTGAACCGGTGGGTTCAACGAATAAATTGTGAAAATGTATGTCGTGCGAATTTGGATTTTGCTTACACTCCCGTTTGCTTTTTTCTTGATCGAGTTTACAACCCAAAGTCGAAATCGAGCTGCGCCTTACGACTGCTACCCGTCCAATTCCCTTCTTTCGTTTAGGAGAGTGAGAGTGCCAAGTTTTTTTATGACCGAATTGTAGATATCCTGAAATCTTTCGATACCTGTTGTATTTGGCTTAACATATTGCTTTTAAATTTTTCTTGCATTTCATTGGGCACCATCCAAAACTTTGTTGAGCCAAAATGGCAACAGTGACTGTTTTTTTGGGTAGTCGGAACAAAGATGATTAATTTAATGCAGGATATCATTCCTTTCCCCAATTCATTTGCAGGTTACCTTACATCGGTATAGACCCATCCTAGCTGTTTAAAAAAAAAAAAACGAGTACGAAGAAGGCGACTTGAGCGAGAACTGTTCGGAACAAAAAGTCCGCCCGCCTTGGTCATTTTTCTTTTCCTGCTGGTGAAAGGCTAACAATAAAGGCTTAATTGCGTTGCCGACATTACGTGTAGGCTGAGTGAAATAAATTTATTTCATATTTTGGTTGACGCCTTGGAAGGGACCCTTTCAATGTCGCCCATCGTTGCTAGTTTACTCACAATTAATTAATTAATTAAAGTGATCCGGGGGAGCGTTTAGTGATCGATTTGCCGTTCACGAAAGACTACGTCAGTGAACGTTTAGGTGATTGACGAGCGCTTAAAAGAGAAATTGGTCACCGAATTCACACACCTCAGAAACAACGCACTCGAGCCGTTGTCAACTTTCCTCGATTATATTACGTTCGTTTTTGGCAGTTTGTCATTTGAGATTTTGACTTTTTTTAAAAATTCAAGAGAAAAGACGAATGACAAGAAACTTTGATGACCTTAAAATAGTAGTGAGCAGGTCTTACGCAAAACGCTTATATACTTACATAATCATCTGTGGCGCGATTAGCCGATAGCTGATAGTGGCGGTTCGAGGAGAAAGTGCATATAACTTTCAAGTGGCTGAATAGTAAAAGTTCTGTTTACAACGGTTAAAAATTTTGCCTCCGGAAGAATAATGAGGGGATTTTGGGTTCGGCTAGTATGCGCACACAAAAGCAAGGAATGGCAGCGTATATTTTTTGAGTTAACCGAATGTTCGATTTACAAGCCGCAATCGAATAAATCATCTAGACGAAAAGGACTCCCAAGAAGGGTCGCTAGGGTTGACGGATACGGAGTATTGCTGTTCGTTCTTTTTTTTTTTGAAATTTTTATTTTGGAACCTCTCAAAAAAGTTACTTAGTAATAGGTACAGAAAGGACAGAACTGATTGTTTATTGTTTATTGTTCACTTTCTCATCCGTCACGATAGGTATGGTATGCTTCTAACGCTCTTACTAAATTCATTTGTGACAGTATGAGTGAGTGGTCGAGATGTTACACCATAAAATTTGCCAGTGATATTATATGCTTGATAAACTCTACCACAGTCGATAGCACCACGCTGTTTTGCAGTTTTAGTAAAAATATAATGACTACAGAACAACACATCTTAGGAGCCTGAAATTGAGACAGAGTAACGCGTGATATGATTCTTAAAAATTTTTGGCTCCGCGAAAATCACAAATTCATTTCTTTCCACGCTAAAATCATCACCTGCTCCAGGGCATTTTACAAGAGCCGAATGTTTGCTATAAATATAGTGCTTGTCAAAATGTGTTATACATTTGCCATGGTTGCGTTCTTGCTGTAAAATTCCTCTGACATGCGTGTATAGAAAGTGTCCAACACTTGAAGGTACTCGTATATGATCGACAATATAATTTTGCTAATCACCGGTACGCTTCATCAACGGCCAATCAACGAACTTATCTCTAAATGTCATCCGCTTGGGTCATTCGAGCAGATGGAAGCCATTCATATCGCATCTACTCCTGCAGAGCTATACAATGCAGTACTTGTTGACACACCACTCGGTAAGCAGTTTACCTTGCCCACGTTTCTTTATAATTTACCCGGTCTNCTTTATTCTGTTTTTAAAAAATCTCGGGCTGAAAGATGAAAATCGCTAGAGTATAGTACTCTCTCGATATTCTGACCTTGTTGCTTCGCATTTTTTAAAGCGTCTGTTAAATGCGTTCGAGTTTTGTTTTCTTCAAAGTTTGTGAAGAAATTTGACTTTTGTAGACGGGTCGTCGGTCGCGATCAGAAAGCTTTTAGAAGGAACATCTTGGAAAAGGTTCTTGAGTCTTTTAGCAGGCGCAGAGCAGTGTTAGCAGCACCCGGAACCTTCATTCACTACTAAATATTGTGATTACAAAGTTATCACTGTTTGGCTTTACGTCGTGCTATTAAACCTGTAAACTAATGAGAACCCGTCTACATTATAAATTTACCGGTGGCTGCACCGAATATTTGCATCATAGCAGCGATCCTAAAGAGATAATGAGTTGGAATTAAAGCTGACTTCCGCCGCGCCCTTTTTGCTGTCTAACAGTTGTCGCGACTTATTTGTTTTTATTCTCGAAGAATAGTCGAACTCGGTATCCGAGTGATTATTCTGATTAGTTTGTCTGAACGGTTCTCGTCCGTGCAGCCAACTGTTACGCAAGTTGTGTTTATCGTTTAAGTCTCCCTTTTTGCCAACGTTTCGATATAACCGCAGTAATTGTGCACTGATGTATCGTAAGGTTGGTTCAGTTTTCAGTTGCCTCAACCATCGTTTGATATAACGAAAATCACATACAAAGAAACTCATTTATCATGGACTAGCGAAAAAGATTAGCTCTTTCAATACATGGAAAATTTTGGATTAAATATTATAAATTATGGATGCATAAGAAAAGATTTTATGTTATTTTGGGTTTTAATTTTGTTTTGGCGAGAAGAAATGTTATTTTGATTAGGCTTTGAAAATTGGAATTTAGAGAAATATTCACTTGCAGCGCCATATTTTGTGGATTGCATCAACGAGCAGGATTTGGATGAGATGAACGTGGAAATTATTCGTAATACACTCTATCGAGCCTACTTAGAAGATTTCTATAAGTTCTGCAAGAAGCTTGGTGGTAAAACGGCCGAAGTTATGAGCGAAATTCTAGCTGTAAGTTTTTAGCTAGTAGGCGAGCTATGGTGGTCGTATGTATTTATATATTTTTTTAGAATTTTGAGGTAGGTGATCTTACCGTGTTTTAATCTCCGCTGTTGATGCAGTTTCAAGTCTCATTTGCTTCAGTTTGCAACCGCTTTTTAAAAAAATTTCGCTTTTCTTTCGCTCTGGTGCAATTCATTTTCGAGGTAATTGCAGTTCTTTTATATGCTGAACTGCGGTCTGCAGTTCATTTGACTGGGGATATAGGCAAGGGGATTATGTATGCTTTGAAGCTGAGTGTCTTATCTTCTTTCGATTTCGAAACGAACTCCTCACTTGATGGTTTTTTTTTTAAATATTGGGACGTCATAAACAGCAAAATTTTCGATTGTATTTAACTAAGGAAAAAATCAACCGGACGATAGTAGACGAAAAATTGAATGCTTCTCGACAGTAATGCGAAGCTAATGGAATTATTCCGAGGAGAGGAGGGGGCGGGAGGGGGGGACGAGAGAGGGGTGGCGACGGAGAAGTTTATATGTGAATCTTGTTTTTGATGATGGAAGTGAGAAAGCACGCTTTCTGTACATGTTCTATTGTCGATGGAGTTTACTTTCAAGAGCGGATGTTAGCCGTTTTCTATTTGTTCGTTTTTATCGTTTGAATAATCTTATATATGCAAATTTTAAAAAAAATAATATCACTTTGGGATGGTTGTCTTCATTTTTGTGTGCTTAACTTTTCATTTTATATCAATGTTTGCAGTAAATAAATTTTGTTTTGCTCAGTTTTGACCATCTATTTCTTAGTATTTGTTTTTATTCTCCTTAACTAATTTGTCGTTCTTAAAACGAAAATGCTTGAACGGTTTTTTTTAGTTCGAGGCCGATCGTCGCGCAATCATTATAACAATCAACAGCTTTGATACGGAATTATCAAAAGATGATCGAGCGAAACTGTATCCTCGATGTGGAAAACTCTATCCGGAAGGTTGTTTATACGTTCTTTTAGCGTCAAAGAGCCACATATTGCATTGTAATGATCGTTGTAGGTGGACCCGATTGATGGTTGGTAGTTGTTACTGAGCTTGTGTCCCATATTTTTATCTTTGTTTATTTGCTGCGTGGAAGATTAATGATATTATAATTTCCAAGACACCTATATTGGGTTTTCTTTTATTACGAATGTCAATAGGAATTTTTCGAAATTTTATAATCTGAAGAAATTTTCTTGGTTTTTTTTTTTTAACACATCGGTGAATCTTTTTCTCGATTAAACGCTTCATGCAAACACGAGCGCAATTCTGCTTATGTATTTTTCTACTTTAGTTTTTTTTTGAAACTGAATGTTCGCTTAGTAAAGAGGTCATGAAGAAGAAAAAAAATCAACGAAGATTATAAGTAGTTTAGGATTGGCTGGACTCTCGCGTGCCGATGACTATGAGCAAGTGAAGCAGGTCTGTGAATACTATTCGGACTATAGAGCACTGTTTGAAGAATCGGGCACACAACCGGGCGAGAAGACTCTCGAAGACAAGTTTTTCGAATATGAGGTTCGGTATTTTTTGTTCTCTAAACAAATGAAACGCCTCCTTCCTGTTCACCCTCCCCCCTCCTTCCTTTTTCGAAATCAATGCAAAGAAGATGAGATGTGAAAATTTTTGTGCATAGGCGGGAGTTGGAGCCACTTTTGAGATGATTCTTTGCTATCTGAACTATTTGATATGTGATCGTGGATAGTTGGAGTGTTTGTTAACTTCATAATGATTGCTTTCAGGTGAAATTGAATGTGATGTGCTACCTACATCAGTTCCATTTTGGTGTTTTCTACGCGTTTATTAAGCTTAAGGAACAAGAGATGCGCAATATAATATGGATTGCGGAGTGCATCTCGCAGAGACATAGAACAAAGATCGACAATTACATTCCAATTCTGTAATAAGACGGTGACGCTTTCTTGATGCCAAGTGTGACGCGACGTATAGCGTATTTGTGGAAGTCGCGTTGCGGTGCTCTTTCTTTGATTCATTCACTGTTGGAGAGTATTTTATCACTTTGGCACTTCCCTTTTTTCCTGCTTTAGTGTAATGCAAGTTTTTGCTTACTATAAAAAATGAAATTAAAGACCAAAGAGTAAGCCATTGGCGGTCACAGAAGAGGGATTTGACGAGAAAGTTGGGAGGGAAGAGGGAGAGGGGAGGGGGGCGAAGAGTGATTAAGGTGGCCTGCTGAGTTCGTATTTAGTGTAATGCAAGTTTTTGCTTACTATAAAAAATGAAATTAAAGACCAAAGAGTAAGCCATTGGCGGTCACAGAAGAGGGATTTGACGAGAAAGTTGGGAGGGAAGAGGGAGAGGGGAGGGGGGGGAAGAGTAATTAAGGTGGACCTGAAGAATTTTATTTCGTCTACTGAGTGGGTCTCACTGTGTTCCCATGGGCAGAGAGATAAAAATTTCAGATGCTTTTTGCTTATGAAGGAGGCTTTTTGAAGAAATTTGTGGCTGTTTGCTAATGGGACGAATGCTCGAAATCTCTCCTTTTGATTGTGAGTCTCTTCTGCGCTATTCACCGGAAACGTGGGTGATTTTTGGTTTTAGTGAAAGAAAGCGAGAGAACCAGATACTTGGATTGTTACTGTTCTGTGCTATCGAGAGGGTAATGATGTGGTTGTGGTGCAGCTTACCTATAAGGGGTCCAGCGAAGGAGGGTAGGTTGAGAAGATAGGCTTTCATCAAGTTTTCTTTTCGACCACCGAAACCGTTGGGGCACTGAATATCGATAGAGGCCGACGACTTCCTTCCCCTCATCTCTCCACCCCTTTCCCCTCCCTCTCCCGCTTCTCTTATATTAGGAATCGGTAAGCTGTACGTTAATTACACAAATAACTTCAAGAATCCTTTTGCCATTAACATATTCACCTTTAAGTTTTTTGTTTTTAATTCGCTTTATGTGATGTGATCGACCGGGCCGTCTTGAACGCGAATTTATGTGTTGTGGTACAGCGATCTAAGATAAGTGTTTTGCCCATCTTCCTATGTGTTTTTATTGTCGTGATCCTGTTGTTTTTCAAATTTAATCGTCTTGACTGGAGTGTTTCACAATGATACTTACTGCATTTGGTACAGCCCAATGCGCGCATAGCACACGCTCCATTCGATGCAGCGAAGCTTATGTTGTGAAGCGTATGCTATATGGTACGCGTACCGAATCACGTTGTGCATCGATCGAACAGTGGTCTGGGTATTGCACAATCGTAATGGAACGCTCTTTATCACGGTTTTAATTTGTTTATTCATCAAATAATTTATATAAGTCACGAAATTATTTTAAAAGTCGCCATTGTTATTATGTTTGCGTGGTATGTTCAGTTCGTTATTAAATGCACTGTTTGGCTGGTCATAAAATTCGACGCGCCATACACCCCTACTGCCACTATGATATGGAAGTGTTGGAGGTTGGGAGTGACTTCCAAATGGCCAGTCAGTATTACCGCGAACCACACCGTTCCTTACTTTTTCTATAATTTTGTGCTAATTGTCAAAGTCTTAAATGTGCTGTGACCTTTGACATTTTGTAACCCTTTTTTTACGCGGTTATTGACTGTGCGAAATGTTAATGTGATTCATTCCTCCGGTTGAAAGTCCATATGTTTTATGGTACTTTTGCGCACCGTTATGTCCTCGTTTTTGAAGGTAAAGAGATCCGTTTAACCATACAGCGCCTAACAAAAAGAACGTTTTATGCTATGCGACAATAGTCGCCGTCAAACTCTGGAACAAACGGTTGGGATTTCTCGCTTCTGTTAGCATATAGAACGAGAGTGGGGAAAAAGAGAGAAGTTTGGAAACACTTGGCTTAACTGCGAAGATCTTTTTTTCTTCAAGTTCCAATAGGCTATTTCGGAAATTTATGTTCTTAACCAAATAGTATGGGGGATGTCACCGATCTTCCCTTTCTTCTCCCTGGCCTTTTTCGCCAATTCTTCCAATCCACTCTGTTCCCTAGCCATTCTATCCTTAGTGTACGTGACGTTGTTCATATCATTCCAGCGAGATCCTCGATAGCAGCCACTGTCATGCGTTCTTCAGCTGTTCTTCTGTCTACTTAATTTGTAGAGTTTCGTTGAAGAGCTATTCTCTATGTTCAGTTTTTCGCAGTGCTCATTTTCCTTCTCTGGACTGCTCTAACTTTATATTCGTAGCGTTACATAAAAGTGAATTTTTTTTTTGAAAATAAATGTATCTTTTGTGGATTTATCTTCGAAGGTTAACTGTTCAAGTAATTCAGTAACCGTCTGGTAAGCGCATGCTTGTTAGAGTGCGTTATTAGGTAGAGGAAGTGAGGTGGGAAAAAAGCTGTGTAACCGATCGTCCATCTCCCCGAAGTATTGAAGGAGAACCCATTGGAGAGTTTGGAAGGACCCACGAAATATTTTCACGCTTTACGAGGATTGCATGCATGTGACCAAATGAGATTTTGTTGAAATAATCAACAAAAAAAATTACATGATCGACTCGCAATCACCCTCACCAGTATTCAGGACTTCATTTTGCGAGCTCCGCCCTCCCGCCTCCCTCACCCCCTTCCTTTAATAATCCCCTCATTGTATAACATGCATAGAACAGTTTAATGCTTGACGTCTTTTGAACACTCGGTTTTGCTGGGCCTATTTCTCAGACATTTGCGCTGCTATTTGTAGCGAGGGGTAGGGTTAGCATGCATGGCCAATGACCCGTGTTTTGGATTGGGATTTTCATTTCCTCCCATGTGAATAATCGTTGGCATTGAGATACGCCAGTTTTTTAATTGCTCATTTTTCAAAGCTACCGTTTTTTTAAATTTCTGGAATCTGTTTTGTGGATCTTTTTGACCGTTCTCCTTACGGTCCGAACAAAATTTCCGTACCATGTGGAGTTAGTTTGTCGTCGGTTTTGTGTTGGCTGAGGTTCGGTTGAAGGCAACGAGGCTTTTTTTAAATAAAGGTTTCTCAAGGTTTATTTTTAAACGAAGGTTTACTAATATTTCAAGCGTGATTTGATGGTTTAAAAGCTCGATTCCTTTGTTGGCCTCACATTTTTGCATACTGCATTTGATGCAAACAGGGGAGGGGGGAGAGGGAGATGCCCTTCTCATTAATTTGCCTTTGAAAGATGTACCTCTCCGGGTATTTCCGAAAATAATTCCGAATGCATTACAAAGGACATGTCAGCGTGACTGCAACTTTCAGCTGTTCAATTCAATTGACTTCATCATGGATGCATGTATGAGTTCCTAGCTATATGCTACGTCAGACAATCTAACCGACGTTCCGCCCCTTGTTTTGCGAGCCCCCTTCCCCCTCCCCCTCTCTCTAAAATTCCCAAATTTTGTAACTTGCGTAGGGTCGTTTATCGCCTTGCGTGTCCTGAACGCTAGGTTTTTCTGCTGGCTTTTGCGCTGTTGTTTTTTGAGGTGCATGAGGTTGGACATCGTGGCGAAAGGCCTCAAAGGCCTCAATTGTCGACGTGTGTACTGTAATTGTTTCCGACCCTTATCCCAACTTTTTTACGGTCGGGTCCATGCAAGGATGTTTTGCTGCTCACGGTCTAGTTTAGATGTTGCGTTGGATATCAATAAGCAGGGGTTGCGACTTGGTACCTTGCTTGAGGTGACTTTTAAGTAGAAACGTCTTGTTTCATTGCAGAAGTTTGCGTTTTTGCGAATTATTTATTTTTATTTTACTCTTATGTGCATAGACGGATTTTTAAACTGCGTGCGATTCTTTCTGCGGCCGGTTTAATCCGCCTATTGAAAGCGTATTCAGGTAGTTGTGTCATTGCCTGCTTTCCCCCTTGTAACCCCCCTATCCCCCCTGTTTGTTCTCCAATGTGCCCGTTGCATTAGATGCATATTCTTCATTTCGGTTAAAAGCGCATAGCGTTGAAGTATTGACTGCGCTAAGAGTGACTGTGATGAAATAGTTAGGGCAAAGGTGATAACATAAAACTTTACTTAGTACCTTAGAATGAAGCGTAGGGCTTATGATTTAGCCTCTTGTAGCTTATAAGCTTAAGTAAGCAAATAGAAAATTCCTGTCGCTGTCGTCATAGGTTCGTCGAACTATTCATTCGATTATGTTTTGCTGTCTTTTTGCCAATTACAGAATCGTTTATCTGTTGGGGTGAAAGCTCGGAGTCGCTATGGCAAATATACAAGATGAGGCGGCGCTTGCAGAGCTGAAGAAAAAGAGGACGTTCAGAAAGTTTTCTTATCGTGGTGTCGATCTTGACCAGTTGTTGGATATGAATCGGTTAGATTTTGGCATTTTCTCTTTATTACAAATTCCCATTTCTGATTCTTACTTCAATAGGCTTCAATGCAAACCAAAATTTAAGTCGTCGAGAGTGCCAAATACGAATGTATACATACTTTCACGAATTCAGCTTTCTGGATCCTGCGCAACCTGGTATCAGCTAAGAGAGAACTCATGACAAAGCATTTCCGATTTCGGTTTTTATTTTCCCTGTACCCGCCTGCGTGACGAAATTCTGGAATCCGTGGAGTGATATTTGGCGGAGCTGGGTGGGGTAGGGGAGGTGTTTACAGACCCTCGAGGCACATCGTCAGACGGAATCGACGTTCGTGTTGTGCGTACTTACTA
>JPKZ01002430.1:265308-276981 GCA_000803305.1 Toxocara canis
CTCCTGATCCCGACCGTTCGTCCAGCTCCCTTACCCCTCCCGCTGGACAGGTACCAGTTGAAATTTTGAGACTTGGTTCGTGAGGTCATGAGTGCCACCTACGGGTTTACGTGTGGTAGAAACGAAGGTGGTGAAAGCTGAAGGCGATTTTCATGTTTAACTTATCGAGTAACGTTCTTAGACCTGTCTTAAGGAAATTCTGACGCAAAGGCTTAGAAGGTGAGTATGGAGCTCAGCGATGTAAAGATCCCTCGCCCTTTCAAAATCTGTATTTCCTACCTTCCTGACTGTTCATTTCCGCTCAGGTAGTCCCGTCTTTACTAGCTAACTAAAGCTTTATGATTTAAACGAATTTGAGAGCTTGGTTTTAATTAGTGCGTCATTTCTTCTCGTGTTTGCCTCATATATTTTTATTTTCTTTCATTCTTCACATTTTTCGTTCTCGTTGGATATAGGCTTTGCTGGCAATTTGTTCTTGCCACAATTTTTTTTGCGCTTATTTCTTTCATCATCAATATTTTGTTTATTTTGGATTTTTGCAACCTTCTGAGTAGCGTCTGGTTCAACTTAGTATGCTCATTCCTCAGCTTAATATGTTGCTCACGTAAAGAAAATTCCTTCTGCACTCATGTTTTTAGACATGATGCCAAGTAACAACGATGAACGTTATGGCGTTATACACGAATAGAGTTGAATCGAAGCGTTTTGCTTGATTGGTTTATTCGCTTGGATTACTTTTGATAAAAGTGGTAGTGAATTCGGTTTAGGAACTCGTGATACTGGGGGCTAAAAAAATGATGTGACGTTCTGCACAGTGTGATCGCTTCACCGAACATTTGCACCATGAGACGTAGCCTGCAGTACAAGCGGGTTCCAGTGCACTCCATCATCAAATTAAAAGTGCCTTTTATATAGCGGTATTTTTGATATTTGGAAGAGGGCGGTGTGACGTTCTCGATAACACGGCAATATATGTTTTCATCATTTTCCTGAATCAAGCTTTTGAGCTATAGAAGAAGATTCCAATCGCCTGTGAACCGTTCTTTTTTTTTGCCTCTAGCTGCGCAGCTGTTCCTTGGCCGAAGTTTCAGTGGCGCAAATTTCCGAAAAAGGCGTGCATATTTGGTTATTGTTGTAGTGATCAGTTGGCGAAATTGTTGCCATGCCGCGCTCGCAGAAGGCTTGCTCGTGGCCTAAAGCGCAAGCATCTCACATTGTTGGCACGTTTGCGGAGGGCCAAGAAGGAGGCATCGGTGCTGGAGAAGCCGGCAACTATTAAGACGCATCTCAGGGATATGATCGTTTTACCCGAAATGGTCGGATCTATGATCGGTGTATACAACGGAAAGGTTTTCAATCAGGTTGGTCGTGTTTTTATAAGAGTTGCGAAATTTTGCAGAAAGAAGAATGAATGGCCAATGTGTGGAGCAGGTGAGATGTGTTTAGGAAGAGTCGGTGTGAAAATTAAGGTGATTTTCCACGTGGAAGTTGCAGACTTGTAATGAGCTGTATTTGCACAATGCACTCTGTGCCGATCATGATCAGTTGGTCGGTCCAATTTTTATTTGTGCGAAATAGAGCAACCGAAGTATAAAACCGACATGTTGCCCGTTTATTTGGCACATGTCCAAAGACGTCGGTTACAGGAGATTTTTTGCCTCATGGCGTGGTTTGGAGGACGCCATTTTCTTGGAGGACTTTATCAAAGTGCAACAATTACTTGTGTTGGCAAGCTATAGCTCGCAAGCCCTTCAATCCGGCATGTGAGCTTTTACCTCTAGACAGTGACGAAATTCGACCGCGTAGTTTTGGGAACTCGATTTCCTGAATCCTGCAAAGTTTTTGGCAGTTACGAACGATGCTGCATTAAAATCTCGGAAATCTTTATTGCAGAGGTAAGAAAAAGTATGCAGGAATGCGCAAATTTTTTGTGTACCACCCACAACGGACGCGAAAGTGGCGTCAGAGTTGGTGGATGGAAAAGGCGGATGCAGGGTTTATTGAGTTTATATAATGAAATTGACAAATTGACGATATCTGTCCACTCGTGGAATGGGACCCTTCAGACGATATACGTTAATGCCTTTAATGTGTTATTAATGGTATTTAAAAGCCATGACATTGTTTCCAACGTCAACTATAAAATATTTGTTAGAGAGGTGAAGAGACTGAAGAAGTGTAAAGTGCGAGTGTTGTCCATTGTTTGTCTTTGATTTCTTATCAACGCGAATGTTTTAGCAGCTGAAAGAAATTATAAAGCAGCGTTTTTCTTGTTAGTATTCTGATTTGTGATTGTTTATTCCGATTGCACATCGAGATGGTTGCAGACATCGAAAAGTTTTATACTGAAATACAGCAGAAAAGTGCAGAGAGGGAAAATAGTTGTGATCGGTTGGTTTCTAGGTGTAGTTTTGACAGTTCGTTTTGATTCGATAGAGCTGTCCATCTCGAATTTGTTGGAAGCTTGATTTTCAGGTGGAGGTGAAGCCGGAGATGATTGGTCATTATCTGGGCGAATTCTCCATCTCTTACAAGCCGGTCAAGCACGGTCGACCCGGTATCGGTGCGACACACTCCTCTCGATTCATTCCGCTCAAATGAGCGGCTCGTCATTGTTGTTTTTGTTTGTTCGGTTTTATTTGTCAACCCAGAATAAACGTTTGTTGAGTTGGCAATGTTTGTATGGAGGTTTTTCGTCTTAGGCCCGGAATGCGAGTAGCTGTGTAGCAAGGATATGTGGTTGTGCATGTAAAGGAATGGTGTTTTTCCTGAAAAAAGTTGTAATAGCCGTAGGTAAGGAAGCATTATTAGAAATATATGACTGTTCTGTTTTAAAACCATGACAGCCCAGCTCTGTCACCGCTTCCCTTTCCTCCATTCTGTCCCATCGGTGAATTTACTGTAAAATGGCGTGCTCAGATTTCTGGAAATTTGTCTCGTTTGCGATTTCCAATCAGTTTTGAGCATTACAGATTTGGAGAACGCATTGTGCGGGTCACTGCTTTTGAATGGGAAGTTTCTGCTCACAATTTTCACTTTTTCTAAAGGCTCTAGACAACGAAACTGTCTCGTAGGAGAGGCATTGAATGAGCGATAAGTTCTCGCCGGGACCTCTTTTTCACATATATAGACAACTTTTCTCGGCATTATTCGATATATGCGATTATCTTCAGTACTTGTTGACTGCAGGCACCATTAAAAAATGTCGAAACTCCCGGCCAATCCCCTTCGGTCGATTATGGAGAAGAGTTAGTGTCCGTGCTTGGAATTCATGTAGTAAAGGAAATTTTCCCAGCACCTTTCTGTTACTGAAAGGAACGGCTGATCTTACAGGAGATTTTTTTGCCTCATGGCGTGGTTTGGAGGACGCCATTTTCTTGGAGGACTTTATCAAAGTGCAACAATTACTTGTGTTGGCAAGCTATAGCTCGCAAGCCCTTCAATCCGGCATGTGAGCTTTTACCTCTAGACAGTGACGAAATTCGACCGCGTAGTTTTGGGAACTCGATTTCCTGAATCCTGCAAAGTTTTTGGCAGTTACGAACGATGCTGCATTAAAATCTCGGAAATCTTTATTGCAGAGGTAAGAAAAAGTATGCAGGAATGCGCAAATTTTTTGTGTACCACCCACAACGGACGCGAAAGTGGCGTCAGAGTTGGTGGATGGAAAAGGCGGATGCAGGGTTTATTGAGTTTATATAATGAAATTGACAAATTGACGATATCTGTCCACTCGTGGAATGGGACCCTTCAGACGATATACGTTAATGCCTTTAATGTGTTATTAATGGTATTTAAAAGCCATGACATTGTTTCCAACGTCAACTATAAAATATTTGTTAGAGAGGTGAAGAGACTGAAGAAGTGTAAAGTGCGAGTGTTGTCCATTGTTTGTCTTTGATTTCTTATCAACGCGAATGTTTTAGCAGCTGAAAGAAATTATAAAGCAGCGTTTTTCTTGTTAGTATTCTGATTTGTGATTGTTTATTCCGATTGCACATCGAGATGGTTGCAGACATCGAAAAGTTTTATACTGAAATACAGCAGAAAAGTGCAGAGAGGGAAAATAGTTGTGATCGGTTGGTTTCTAGGTGTAGTTTTGACAGTTCGTTTTGATTCGATAGAGCTGTCCATCTCGAATTTGTTGGAAGCTTGATTTTCAGGTGGAGGTGAAGCCGGAGATGATTGGTCATTATCTGGGCGAATTCTCCATCTCTTACAAGCCGGTCAAGCACGGTCGACCCGGTATCGGTGCGACACACTCCTCTCGATTCATTCCGCTCAAATGAGCGGCTCGTCATTGTTGTTTTTGTTTGTTCGGTTTTATTTGTCAACCCAGAATAAACGTTTGTTGAGTTGGCAATGTTTGTATGGAGGTTTTTCGTCTTAGGCCCGGAATGCGAGTAGCTGTGTAGCAAGGATATGTGGTTGTGCATGTAAAGGAATGGTGTTTTTCCTGAAAAAAGTTGTAATAGCCGTAGGTAAGGAAGCATTATTAGAAATATATGACTGTTCTGTTTTAAAACCATGACAGCCCAGCTCTGTCACCGCTTCCCTTTCCTCCATTCTGTCCCATCGGTGAATTTACTGTAAAATGGCGTGCTCAGATTTCTGGAAATTTGTCTCGTTTGCGATTTCCAATCAGTTTTGAGCATTACAGATTTGGAGAACGCATTGTGCGGGTCACTGCTTTTGAATGGGAAGTTTCTGCTCACAATTTTCACTTTTTCTAAAGGCTCTAGACAACGAAACTGTCTCGTAGGAGAGGCATTGAATGAGCGATAAGTTCACGCCGGGACCTCTTTTTCACATATATAGACAACTTTTCTCGGCATTATTCGATATATGCGATTATCTTCAGTACTTGTTGACTGCAGGCACCATTAAAAAATGTCGAAACTCCCGGCCAATCCCCTTCGGTCGATTATGGAGAAGAGTTAGTGTCCGTGCTTGGAATTCATGTAGTAAAGGAAATTTTCCCAGCACCTTTCTGTTACTGAAAGGAACGGCTGATCTAAGTCATCCGGGAAAAAAAGGAGGAAAGACAAACACGGGCGATTACTAGCGTGTTATTGTGGTAGGATATAATGGTCGACAGTATCACAGTAACCGAACAGTTAGGAATACTATTATGAATGTTCGTATAGGACGTTCCCATTCGAGAATCCTCGAGACCTTGTCGGTTATCATTTTCACACTCGTTGATTGTAGAAGGGTTTTCGGCGCTTACACAGGGAAATGTATTTGGGCGTGTATACGTTAAATCACGATTATAAGGCATGGAAGTTAGAGAGTTGCCCTGCATTTTTAAAGAACAACGAACAACAGAGGGAGTTGTAATGGACGAGGACGTCCTCAGTTAAGCGAAGGACGAGCAACTTGCGACTAAAAGGTTTTATGACACGTTACCAGTATGCAGTTGTGGTGAACTTGTGTGGTAAGAGTATGAAGGGTGAAATCAGGTTTCTGTGCTACACGACGATATCAGCCGGTTGAAGTGTTGATTGATTATCTTATCGTAACTGTTAGATAAGGTCGGAGTACTGCTTGATGCACTAGTGTTTTTCTGCCTTGGTGCATTTCCAAGCACCTGTCCTGCTCGGCTCGGCAATTCGAAATGGGAGTGGCCCTAGTTTCAAAGCTGTCATCAAGAGCTCACATTTACCGTGGATATGATAAGGTAGTTAGGAACCGTAAAAGCATGGTTGCATGATCCTTGGTCAGTGTTAATCTCCTCTCGACGATAAGCCATGTCTGAATAATAGCAAACTAATGTAAGTCAGCCATTACTGATCCGCCCTTCAGATCCTCTTTTCTTTTTAATATCTACATACTCGTTAATACCTTTACTACCACCATCTTTACGTTACTGACGGACTTGAAAGTATCTGCTATCGATTATATAATTACCTTCCCTCCTCACTGTCCTTCCACCTCATCCTGAAAAGAAAAATTAGGAAAATTGCAGGTTTTTCCCTGACCATAAGTCCTTTTTCGATTATATCCACTACCAGAAGGCTCGAAATCATATAAAGCAGAGGTGCTGATTTTACCGTAGTTTGTTTTCCGTCACACCGGACCGTGGTTTGAGGTACACATCTTTTTCGTACTTGAGCAGCGAAAATTTTCGGCGTTTTTGAACTTTTTTACTAAGATGCAAATACACATGGGTTTTTCATGCGCGTTCACTTCGTTTCCTGCAAGTCCTCATGAAAGCGGATCCAGCCAATCGGTGCAGCTTGAACGATCGCATAGCAAAGAACACTTTAACTTTACCACACATGCATTACATGACGCATTATGGCGATGTGTACACGTGCGGTGCGTGTCTGCCCACGTCTGTGGTGGAATCAACTCGAGAATCCAACGAACGCATTCTCAAATTGAATTACCAGGCAGCTCTAATTGGATGGAAGGACTAGTTTCCTTCGTGCTACAGGATTGAGCAGTTTCGATCTTCGAACGGCTTGGTCGGTTGGTTTGTCAACCATCAAGTGGTTTGACAGTGAACGGGTAGCAACACTAGAAAAAGGGTTCCCAAAACAATTGGGAATTAATGCCATATCGTTCCCCTCATCTCATTTTCCTCCGTCCACCGCCTCCCTTCCCCCCCCCCCCCCCCCCCCCCCTTACCCCTCCCGCTGGACAGGTACCAGTTGAAATTTTGAGACTTGGTTCGTGAGGTCATGAGTGCCACCTACGGGTTTACGTGTGGTAGAAACGAAGGTGGTGAAAGCTGAAGGCGATTTTCATGTTTAACTTATCGAGTAACGTTCTTAGACCTGTCTTAAGGAAATTCTGACGCAAAGGCTTAGAAGGTGAGTATGGAGCTCAGCGATGTAAAGATCCCTCGCCCTTTCAAAATCTGTATTTCCTACCTTCCTGACTGTTCATTTCCGCTCAGGTAGTCCCGTCTTTACTAGCTAACTAAAGCTTTATGATTTAAACGAATTTGAGAGCTTGGTTTTAATTAGTGCGTCATTTCTTCTCGTGTTTGCCTCATATATTTTTATTTTCTTTCATTCTTCACATTTTTCGTTCTCGTTGGATATAGGCTTTGCTGGCAATTTGTTCTTGCCACAATTTTTTTTGCGCTTATTTCTTTCATCATCAATATTTTGTTTATTTTGGATTTTTGCAACCTTCTGAGTAGCGTCTGGTTCAACTTAGTATGCTCATTCCTCAGCTTAATATGTTGCTCACGTAAAGAAAATTCCTTCTGCACTCATGTTTTTAGACATGATGCCAAGTAACAACGATGAACGTTATGGCGTTATACACGAATAGAGTTGAATCGAAGCGTTTTGCTTGATTGGTTTATTCGCTTGGATTACTTTTGATAAAAGTGGTAGTGAATTCGGTTTAGGAACTCGTGATACTGGGGGCTAAAAAAATGATGTGACGTTCTGCACAGTGTGATCGCTTCACCGAACATTTGCACCATGAGACGTAGCCCGCAGTACAAGCGGGTTCCAGTGCACTCCATCATCAAATTAAAAGTGCCTTTTATATAGCGGTATTTTTGATATTTGGAAGAGGGCGGTATGACGTTCTCGATAACACGGCAATATATGTTTTCATCATTTTCCTGAATCAAGCTTTTGAGCTATAGAAGAAGATTCCAATCGCCTGTGAACCGTTCTTTTTTTTTGCCTCTAGCTGCGCAGCTGTTCCTTGGCCGAAGTTTCAGTGGCGCAAATTTCCGAAAAAGGCGTGCATATTTGGTTATTGTTGTAGTGATCAGTTGGCGAAATTGTTGCCATGCCGCGCTCGCAGAAGGCTTGCTCGTGGCCTAAAGCGCAAGCATCTCACATTGTTGGCACGTTTGCGGAGGGCCAAGAAGGAGGCATCGGTGCTGGAGAAGCCGGCAACTATTAAGACGCATCTCAGGGATATGATCGTTTTACCCGAAATGGTCGGATCTATGATCGGTGTATACAACGGAAAGGTTTTCAATCAGGTTGGTCGTGTTTTTATAAGAGTTGCGAAATTTTGCAGAAAGAAGAATGAATGGCCAATGTGTGGAGCAGGTGAGATGTGTTTAGGAAGAGTCGGTGTGAAAATTAAGGTGATTTTCCACGTGGAAGTTGCAGACTTGTAATGAGCTGTATTTGCACAATGCACTCTGTGCCGATCATGATCAGTTGGTCGGTCCAATTTTTATTTGTGCGAAATAGAGCAACCGAAGTATAAAACCGACATGTTGCCCGTTTATTTGGCACATGTCCAAAGACGTCGGTTACAGGAGATTTTTTTGCCTCATGGCGTGGTTTGGAGGACGCCATTTTCTTGGAGGACTTTATCAAAGTGCAACAATTACTTGTGTTGGCAAGCTATAGCTCGCAAGCCCTTCAATCCGGCATGTGAGCTTTTACCTCTAGACAGTGACGAAATTCGACCGCGTAGTTTTGGGAACTCGATTTCCTGAATCCTGCAAAGTTTTTGGCAGTTACGAACGATGCTGCATTAAAATCTCGGAAATCTTTATTGCAGAGGTAAGAAAAAGTATGCAGGAATGCGCAAATTTTTTGTGTACCACCCACAACGGACGCGAAAGTGGCGTCAGAGTTGGTGGATGGAAAAGGCGGATGCAGGGTTTATTGAGTTTATATAATGAAATTGACAAATTGACGATATCTGTCCACTCGTGGAATGGGACCCTTCAGACGATATACGTTAATGCCTTTAATGTGTTATTAATGGTATTTAAAAGCCATGACATTGTTTCCAACGTCAACTATAAAATATTTGTTAGAGAGGTGAAGAGACTGAAGAAGTGTAAAGTGCGAGTGTTGTCCATTGTTTGTCTTTGATTTCTTATCAACGCGAATGTTTTAGCAGCTGAAAGAAATTATAAAGCAGCGTTTTTCTTGTTAGTATTCTGATTTGTGATTGTTTATTCCGATTGCACATCGAGATGGTTGCAGACATCGAAAAGTTTTATACTGAAATACAGCAGAAAAGTGCAGAGAGGGAAAATAGTTGTGATCGGTTGGTTTCTAGGTGTAGTTTTGACAGTTCGTTTTGATTCGATAGAGCTGTCCATCTCGAATTTGTTGGAAGCTTGATTTTCAGGTGGAGGTGAAGCCGGAGATGATTGGTCATTATCTGGGCGAATTCTCCATCTCTTACAAGCCGGTCAAGCACGGTCGACCCGGTATCGGTGCGACACACTCCTCTCGATTCATTCCGCTCAAATGAGCGGCTCGTCATTGTTGTTTTTGTTTGTTCGGTTTTATTTGTCAACCCAGAATAAACGTTTGTTGAGTTGGCAATGTTTGTATGGAGGTTTTTCGTCTTAGGCCCGGAATGCGAGTAGCTGTGTAGCAAGGATATGTGGTTGTGCATGTAAAGGAATGGTGTTTTTCCTGAAAAAAGTTGTAATAGCCGTAGGTAAGGAAGCATTATTAGAAATATATGACTGTTCTGTTTTAAAACCATGACAGCCCAGCTCTGTCACCGCTTCCCTTTCCTCCATTCTGTCCCATCGGTGAATTTACTGTAAAATGGCGTGCTCAGATTTCTGGAAATTTGTCTCGTTTGCGATTTCCAATCAGTTTTGAGCATTACAGATTTGGAGAACGCATTGTGCGGGTCACTGCTTTTGAATGGGAAGTTTCTGCTCACAATTTTCACTTTTTCTAAAGGCTCTAGACAACGAAACTGTCTCGTAGGAGAGGCATTGAATGAGCGATAAGTTCTCGCCGGGACCTCTTTTTCACATATATAGACAACTTTTCTCGGCATTATTCGATATATGCGATTATCTTCAGTACTTGTTGACTGCAGGCACCATTAAAAAATGTCGAAACTCCCGGCCAATCCCCTTCGGTCGATTATGGAGAAGAGTTAGTGTCCGTGCTTGGGAATTCATGTGTAAAGGAAATTTTCCCAGCACCTTTCTGTTACTGAAAGGAACGGCTGATCTAAGTCATCCGGGAAAAAAAGGAGGAAAGACAAACACGGGCGATTACTAGCGTGTTATTGTGGTAGGATATAATGGTCGACAGTATCACAGTAACCGAACAGTTAGGAATACTATTATGAATGTTCGTATAGGACGTTCCCATTCGAGAATCCTCGAGACCTTGTCGGTTATCATTTTCACACTCGTTGATTGTAGAAGGGTTTTCGGCGCTTACACAGGGAAATGTATTTGGGCGTGTATACGTTAAATCACGATTATAAGGCATGGAAGTTAGAGAGTTGCCCTGCATTTTTAAAGAACAACGAACAACAGAGGGAGTTGTAATGGACGAGGACGTCCTCAGTTAAGCGAAGGACGAGCAACTTGCGACTAAAAGGTTTTATGACACGTTACCAGTATGCAGTTGTGGTGAACTTGTGTGGTAAGAGTATGAAGGGTGAAATCAGGTTTCTGTGCTACACGACGATATCAGCCGGTTGAAGTGTTGATTGATTATCGTAACAGCCTTGTTAGATAAGGTCGGAGTACTGCTTGATGCACTAGTGTTTTTCTGCCTTGGTGCATTTCCAAGCACCTGTCCTGCTCGGCAACGTACTTCGAAATGGGAGTGGCCCTAGTTTCAAAGCTGTCATCAAGAGCTCACATTTACCGTGGATATGATAAGGTAGTTAGGAACCGTAAAAGCATGGTTGCATGATCCTTGGTCAGTGTTAATCTCCTCTCGACGATAAGCCATGTCTGAATAATAGCAAACTAATGTAAGTCAGCCATTACTGATCCGCCCTTCAGATCCTCTTTTCTTTTTAATATCTACATACTCGTTAATACCTTTACTACCACCATCTTTACGTTACTGACGGACTTGAAAGTATCTGCTATCGATTATATAATTACCTTCCCTCCTCACTGTCCTTCCACCTCATCCTGAAAAGAAAAATTAGGAAAATTGCAGGTTTTTCCCTGACCATAAGTCCTTTTTCGATTATATCCACTACCAGAAGGCTCGAAATCATATAAAGCAGAGGTGCTGATTTTACCGTAGTTTGTTTTCCGTCACACCGGACCGTGGTTTGAGGTACACATCTTTTTCGTACTTGAGCAGCGAAAATTTTCGGCGTTTTTGAACTTTTTTACTAAGATGCAAATACACATGGGTTTTTCATGCGCGTTCACTTCGTTTCCTGCAAGTCCTCATGAAAGCGGATCCAGCCAATCGGTGCAGCTTGAACGATCGCATAGCAAAGAACACTTTAACTTTACCAGACATGCATTACATGGCGCATTATGGCGATGTTGTGTCTGTCTGTACACGTGCGGTGCGTGTCTGTCCACGTCTGTGGTGGAATCAACTCGAGAATCCAACGAACGCATTCTCAAATTGAATTACCAGACAGCTCTAATTGGACACATGCATTACATGACGCATTATGGCGATGTGTACACGTGCGGTGCGTGTCTGCCCACGTCTGTGGTGGAATCAACTCGAGAATCCAACGAACGCATTCTCAAATTGAATTACCAGGCAGCTCTAATTGGATGGAAGGACTAGTTTCCTTCGTGCTACAGGATTGAGCAGTTTCGATCTTCGAACGGCTTGGTCGGTTGGTTTGTCAACCATCAAGTGGTTTGACAGTGAACGGGTAGCAACACTAGAAAAAGGGTTCCCAAAACAATTGGGAATTAATGCCATATCGTTCCCCTCATCTCATTTTCCTCCGTCCACCGCCTCCCTCCCCCCCCCCCCC
>JPKZ01002430.1:276992-310585 GCA_000803305.1 Toxocara canis
CCCCCCCCCCCCCCCCCCCCCCCCCGCATGTGCAAAATTTCGAACTGATATAATAACATGGGGATACCAGCCGGTTACAGATGTTTAGTTGGTGTATAGGATGGTGAAGTGTGTGATGCTCTCGAACTTCTTGTGCTGGTAAGTGCTTTGCAACTTTTCTTAATGTAAACAGGTACTGCCATGGTTACCGAAATCTGTGGTGTATGTGAAAAGAAATGAGAACATCTGTGTGCAAAGGTGCTCGCACTAAATACGCTGTGACGAATCCACGTCATAGCGTATGTAAAGGGGAGCTCGAAATCGCCATTTTTCTTAAAATATCTTTTTCTGAGGTCTGACCATTTGAATGTGTATCCCGACCGTAAGTGAGAAATGCGCAATTTTTTTTGCAACCTTAAATGTTAATTAATCCTTTCGAATCGAATCGAATCTTTTATTTAGTCGATAGGCAATAACTACCTTCACGACAATAAAAAGATGATATAGAAGGATATAATGAGGTAGTACAGTCATAATAAAATATTACATCATAAAAACATCACTACATATCACTCAAATGCAACAGTGTATTGAGGAAAGCAGTCAAAGAAAGTTCTTAGAGCTTTATCAAAAAATCTGTGTCGTGCGTTTTGAAGGCTCGAAAGAAAAAGTTTACGGTTTTATGAGCGTTTGAAGGCTTTATCGGTACAACGAGAGATAAACTTCAACTCACTGTCCATTACTGCACTCAAATCAGCCTGAACGGTAATTTCTAAAATACCACCCATGACAGACAACGGGAAGTTAGAGGGATAAATGTTATTTCGCCCTGCAAATCTGCAACATTTTCATAGCGAGAATCCTTTCTATCAATCTGCACGCACTGCAACTAAGGTTTGTGTTTATATGCAGCATTATTTGGAACATTCCAAGATCGAGGTTGTATATAAAAATGAAAGTGGTGAAAAGGTGAAAAGGGAATTCCTGTGTCTAAGAGAGGCGTCATGTTTCCGCGGGGGTCTGCAGGGTTCAGTGCAAGCTAAGCTGATGTATTTCTCAGCAACAGAACTACCTAGCCTACTTTTTATCACTGCCTTATTGAGGATGTCCTTGGATGGTAGTCCTGGGAGTAAACAATTATTATGCAAGCAGAAAAACCCAGAGGTCGAGTACGCTGCTAAGACGGGTGTTCAGCGTAGACGTTCATGCATTAAGGCGTGTGAGCTAACAAGTGGGCAATCTTTCAGCCAACTGTCTAATCAAGAGCGCATAAAATAAATGACGGTGCAAAGAAGGCGATTCAGAAAAGCATTTGGGTTCTATGTGGCGCATCAACTGGTACGTATGTGGAAGGCTCTATACATCTACTCAGGCGACCTAGCCAATAAATCCTTCTAAACAAACGCTTACGTATAGTTTTGCTTTCACGTTGAATGGCGCTCCACTAGCCATAAGAAGCATCACTTTAACATCATGCACTTCTTCGCTTCCAATACGCATAACTATTCAATTTGTCGTTAGTGGTAACAGTATAATCATTTCTTTTTTTCTAAATAACTGTTGGGTGTTAGCAATTCTTTATACGTTTTCCCATATCAATGTTACCTTTTCCTGAAGATTACTCTAGAAATTGTTTTGTTCGCTTAAGAACTAGCATTATGTTCTCGCATTTTTTTAAGCTTGAGTGCTTCGCAGGAACTCAAAAGAGCTATTTAATAAGTAAACGAATCGAAAAGAAATAAAGTTCGGCTCATCTCTGTCCTAGCACTATGCTTACAAAATCCTATGCACGCAACTTTCTTAGTTAGTGAAAAGATTAGTGCTGCCTATTTAACGGAGTCCTAAAAGTTGCGCTGTACTTTACTCTGTCGCTTCGAAAAAATTCATCAATTATATCAGCGAATAACGTCGAATCCATGCCATCCAACATGCTTCCCTCCTCCAAGTTGGGATAACTGTTGCAGCATTTCAGCTCATAACATGAGGCCCAACTTGAGGTGAAAGAAGAGGAAGGATGGGTGAAAAACAGCTGATTTGTGTGAAGTGGTATTTCCAAGGGAGTGGACTAAATTTAAGGAGATGTTTGTGTAGATTGCTGCTCTCCAACCGGGGCCTAAATTTTTTCGACGAGAGAGCAAAGGGGAGATACTTGGAGCTGAATTGGAGGCTTTAAGATATACATCGCCATCAAAAAATATGATATAATTAACCTTTCTTTCCGAAGTTTAAATGATGAGTTTGCGGCACTGATCGCACTGATAAACACCACACACAATGAAAAGCACAGCTATCTCTCACTACAACGCGTTTTTGTTAACGTTTATTTTAAACTCAAAAATAGGTTTTGATTGCGTTATACGATACGAGCGAGTGATATTTGAGCACTGCGGCATCACCGAGGCGGGTGTCCGTTCAGTTTATTTGATAGCGGTCTTAAGTGAGTTCGCTTTGGTCGGTGGCAGTAAAGCGTTTTGCCTCATGAGCGGAGTTTTAAACCGCTGGGTTAATTGAAGCGACAATAATTAATAATGCGGAGGTGCGCTCTTTTTTCTCAGATAAGCAGAAAAGGAATACCGAAAGTTAATTAATCCAAGTCTGCCAATTCATCTATGTGACGGCGCGACATGTAATCATACTTTTTTTTAGCGTTCCTGGTCGTCTCCCCTCCCCATCATCCCTCAAGAAATGTTTTCTGATTTAGAGCTAATTCGCCGTATTTGTTCACTAAAAGAATTATGACACTGACGTCCATTTAGTTTATTCGATAGCGTTCTACGTCGTATTTCTGAACGGTTCATTCCCAAGGAGATTCATTTTCTGTGTAGCAGCCTCCTGCCCGGTGAATTATATTGCGTTCTCTTACTCTTCGATCCGCAGTTTTACAGCAGCTCCCCAGGGGTCGTGACAGATCAAGAAACTAAGACTTGCGCCGTATGTGTAATCAGAGCGTACGCATCCTGCATTTTCGAGTCACTACAGCCTCAGCATTTTCTACGAACAAAAGATGTTAAGAACGATAGCACGGAATACATTCGATATTCACACTGGATTCTTTAAACAATTCCCTTCCACACTACTGGAAAACTTTTGATTTAAAAAAATCAGCTTCCATCCTCAGTAGAGGTTTTTTCCAGCAGGAACGAGCTGTCACTTAATAGCAGTTGGCCTTCCTTGAGCTTCTTCAGTTCCTGCTTGCACAAAACAAGTTAACCAAATTGTGAGCATCTACAATCACGACTGCACCTTACGCTGACGCCAATAATTATGCATTGCCCTTAACATCGTGCATTGCTTCGAGAAGTGGCAAACTTAATTATTTCATTACCATGATAGTGACATTTTTATGCGCCCACTCGTCTGCCAGATGCTGTCAGCTTCCATGCTATTCTGCAATAATACATATCCTAGATCCCGAAAATTTGGAAAAAAAGAAATCGCAAGGTTTCCAGCTCAAAAAAATCAACGCAAAACAGAACGTGTATTTCATTTAAAGACCGGCAACAAAGAAAATAAGGAAGTCAATGAATAAGGTAGCATTCATATTTCATACAGAGATGACCTAAAAAGAAAAATTCCATGGAGTCAAGAACACAGCTGAAGCGTTCTGAACGCAAACTTGGACTAAGATAAACGAGCCAACGTACTGATTCGACTGCCACCTTAAATATGCTGCAGAGAAATGAAAGAAGAAAATAGAAAAAGAAAGCAGTAAATGATGGAAGAAGCAGCTGAGTGAAGAAAACTTGAAAGTTCGCCCAACGATTACTTCCAGAACGGAACGATAAGAACACAGCTGTGATCACCACTTGGAATTGAGACTACTGCTGGAGCACACTCGACGAATACGATTCGATGGAGCTAAGCTTTTCATACCAACATTCTATGTAGCAACGCCACTGTTTTAACTGACTAATTTTTTAAAAATCCATGTTATCTTACTGTTGATATGAATCCTCTGCAAGTTATAACACCCATTTTCCCCTTTCCTAGACAACAAGAACTTACTGAAACGGCTTCGCTTCAGAATACAAATACGAGCGTACAGATTACAACATAAGATAAAATTTTCGTTCTTCTGTGGATTTGTAGATGTATAAGTGCTTATTCGCTTGGAAAAGACAAGCACACCTGCCCAGCAGTTTTTCACAAAATTAATTTTTGTGCCAAGATCGGAAATCAGTAGGGACAAGACGTCAGAAAGACAAAGCGACTACGATGACGTCAGAAGCCAGGGAAAAAGACATGAACATTTCCAGTGTCTTTAACGCAGAAATCGCGCCGTTCTCACGTTCCGTCGCACAGTTCTTTACGATTACTGATGAAGTGTTTCAGTTTTGAAGAAAAAATCATTTAAAACGACCGCGTTGGTTTAGCTTAATATGCTTAAAGTGCTTCAAGATTTCAAGCTAAACTAAGCTTAATAAGCTCAGTTTGATTTGAAATCTTTTTAAAAAATTTCAAAAATTGATCATTCAAATTCAAAAGCATTCAAAGACCGACAAGCGCAATAAAATTTGTTCAGAAACGCAGAACTTTCGAATCGTTTACTAGTCGCTAAAGGGCCGTTTGCGAACTGTTCCCATAGTTCAAAAGTCTTTCTGACTTAGAAATCGAATCCAATTTTTTAAAAAAAGTACTGACTCGAAAATTTTGGTCAAAAATATCACAGTTCACAAAATCAGGCCTAAAACTGGTGAGGTGCAAAATATTTTCAAAAATTAGAGGGATGCCCATATGTGATCCAAATTGTTGCGGGACGATTCAGCGATGATGCTGATGAAATGTCCGAACGTCAGAGAAGAATGAGAACAAGCACCGAGATTCAAGCCTTGCCATCAAAAACAATGAATCAGAAGGAATACTGACACATCAATATTTCATTTACATGTTGAAAACATTACACATCCACTACATGCGACTTTGAACATCGAAAGACAAAAACGATCATAGCACGCTTGTGTATACGTATGAAATTATCAGGTTTGAAGAGCAGAGGGGAAGTGCTTGTTAAAAAGGAGGAAGGAGAGGAAGGATGGGGAGTAGGCGAGTTGGGATACGGGATCTGATAGAACTGAAACCATCCTCATCCCTTCATCGTTACGGGGAAAGGTCGACTCTTATTCTCTGCTGCTTTCCACCAGATGAGTGGGCGAGAGATGTGAAACTGAAAACAACTTCCTTAGAGCTGGGCATTACTAAAACGCTTTTAGCGTGTGCAGTTCCGTCCGATTTCGAGAGGAAGGAGATTGTGAGAATTAGTTTCACATCGGCAGACATTATTTGTACTTTTCGTGACCCCACTGTCCCGTGCTGTGGTGCAGTACGATGTTCATACAGAAAAGGAAAACGGAGCGAAAATATAGCATTGACATAAAAATGTGATATAATCATACTTATCACTGGTTAAGCAGCGTTTTTTTTTTTGAAACGTGCCGCGTGATGCTTTTTTAATTGGCAATTATGAGATGCCGTTGAAATATGAGAGAGGCGCGGTGGGGGCAAAGGGGGGATGGGGAGGCGAGAGAGGCGAGGATTTGGAGAGCCGAGGTCGGGGAGAGATTCATAATGAGAATAATGGAAAACTTTGATGTGAGAGGAAGGAAATAGCCTCCCCAATTTGCAGCTCTCCCGGAAAGAGCAGATAACTCTCCTTCCGGAGGGAAAGAGGGTGACTGCCCTCGGAAACGCTGAATAAATAAATATTTCAGCAATACATTAGCTATGAAAAGCAAAAACCTCATGTCTTCCGCAACGCGTCAAGTTTCCGAGCATTGCTCAGAAGACATCCTCGGCGTGCACAGGTCTTTTTACCGAATGCCAGTTTAGAGGCCAAGCAAGACCCCCCCCTCCCCCCCCCCCCCCCCGCATGTGCAAAATTTCGAACTGATATAATAACACGGGGATACCAGCCGGTTACAGATGTTTAGTTGGTGTATAGGATGGTGAAGTGTGTGATGCTCTCGAACTTCTTGTGCTGGTAAGTGCTTTGCAACTTTTCTTAATGTAAACAGGTACTGCCATGGTTACCGAAATCTGTGGTGTATGTGAAAAGAAATGAGAACATCTGTGTGCAAAGGTGCTCGCACTAAATACGCTGTGACGAATCCACGTCATAGCGTATGTAAAGGGGAGCTCGAAATCGCCATTTTTCTTAAAATATCTTTTTCTGAGGTCTGACCATTTGAATGTGTATCCCGACCGTAAGTGAGATATGCGCAATTTTTTTTGCAGCCTTAAATGTTAATTAATCCTTTCGAATCCAATCGAATCTTTTATTTAGTCGATAGGCAATAACTACCTTCACGACAATAAAAAGATGATATAGAAGGATATAATGAGGTAGTACAGTCATAATAAAATATTACATCATAAAAACATCACTACATATCACTCAAATGCAACAGTGTATTGAGGAAAGCAGTCTCTCGATGTCTTATGGTTTTTTGTCCGTAATTTGTTCGGAATGTTTCACAGGTGTACATTTCATGCCTCGTTCGGTTATGAGTTGTTTTTGTCAGCAAGTTATTCAAATTTTCACTGAGTTGGCCATTTTGCATCTTCTTGACCATTACTTTAAATTCCATGCTGCTTAGTGTTGAGATGTCTCCCCAGTTGTAGCGGGCTTTGTGTTCGCCAATTTTTTCGAATTTTTCGACTCGATAAGCTTATAACGATCATGTCGGAAGTTCAACCATCAGCAATCCAGAGTTGGGTTGGACCTCAAATATACTCAGTAATGACAAAGATGATACATATGGGAAGAAATGAATTGGACGAGAAAAACAAACGAGCTGTATTCATCGGAATTCCACACGAGGCAACCGAGAAAGATACGAAAGAAGAAGATGAAAAAATGCTGCGAGAGGCTATTACCGCTTGCAACAACCAGCAGCTATCAGAGTCCTACGCAAATGGCCATATCACCACAAAGCGACATCCAAACTATCGAGCCGGGCCAAAAGGATATCGACCACTCAAAGTTATGTTTGAATCGCAGATACATCATGATATATTTTTGCGCTCACTAAGAAGAAACGGCCCTTCAAAAATGCAGTCCCTCCCACATTCATATGTGCGACGTGATTATACAGCAGACGAGTTGAAGTATGATAGAATATTACGTAGGACAGCTGGGCAGGAAAATCAAAAATTGGGAGTTACACGCTTTGTCGTGAGAGATTTACAAATTATACAGCTAAAGAATGACCGTCCCTTGTCCCGCCCTTTTCCTACTCGTAGTATTTCTCCGGATTCTATTACAGATAATCAGCCATCTATCAGTACAAACAACAAAACACCGAGTAACGCGGTGAATAAACCTACGAGCAGAAACGTGACCGTGCGAAAAAAGGGCGAAGTAAAGAGTTGTTCAAAGAAATCAGATCTTCAACATCCAACTTCTAAAAAGGAAAATGGGGAAGCAGTTGCTACGATAATCGGAATGTTTATAAATGCGAGGTCACTAACACAGCTATTGGCTCCACATATGAACAAATAATAGTAAAATCTCAACGAGTCATTCTGGTTACATTTTATAGACCCGAGAAAAGTCGGATGGAGAATACGTTATCAAACTGGGACATAGTCCTCGAAAATGAGTGTTCAGCCGCCACTATTCCCCTATTCATAGGTGATCTAAACTCAAACCCAGAACTAAGACCCTTACTCGACCAACTAAAAAGCAGAAATCTAAAAAATTATCAGCTTTGTAACACGCGTTATGGCAATCTTCTGGACGTATGCATTAGCTTCGAAGACCACAGTCAACAAAGTAATACCTCAGTGACATCACAAACACTTACTGAACTATACATTAGCGACCATCTACCTATCAAAATCACTATAAAATATAAAACGAGAAGTCGGAATACACCAGACCCACCTCACTATACATGTGGCAGAAATTGGAGAGACTTCAACTCGAAAACATACAGTAGTCAACTTACAAAAATTAAAAGATTCGATTCAATTCGATATATAAGTATGTACTATCTTGCATTTTTTCCTTAAGATAAAATTTACGAACAAATGCTTGGGATTATGACTTCGTCGACTTTTCAATTTCAGTCGTTTCCTCTCAAGACACAATTCTCCACCATTACGAGCTGGTTTCAAAACTAGAGACACATTTGTCAACAGAGCCTAATGCGAGAAAACAAGTTGCCGAACTACGTTCCGGCCATGGCTTGTGACGGACGGTTGCAAAAGGGGTGTAAGCAAAGCGAAGAGAAAGACACTTTCATTAATTAGCCGGAGCCTACCAACTGAGCAGTCGGCCAAAACTCGAGCTACAAACTAAGTGCAGGTGCTCGATGCAGCACAGCGTTGATGTTTTCCGTAGATCTCGTCGACGTTGACGTGCGCGGTTGTATTTTTACACATGGTTTTCTGTTGATTTCATGTCAAAACTGCATTCGCAACAATTATATCATGCGATGCTTAACTAAAATTTTTAAAAACTTCAAATTTTTGAATTATCCCGATTTTCTGGTGCCAGTAATTTACATAACTGATGAGGAAATTTGAATAAATAAAGCTGTAATTTTAAGGAACCACTGAGAGTGAAGTCATTTTTCTTACGAATCGGTAAGTCGATCGGTTCTATCGTAGACACCGATCGACATGCGGCGCTCATTTTTTATATTGTTGGCTTTTTCGGTTCAACTCGCGCGCTGTACATTGTCGGATGGAGATCAGGTGGCTTTACTTTGTTGGTTAATTGGTTTCTAGGCGACCTAGTAGAGATAAGTAAAGATAAAGGATTTTAAGGCCTTCATCCGATTGATTGTAAAAAATATCAAACGTTCTCGGTTGACTGCAAGGAATACCAGATTCTATGAGAATCACATGATTCCTGTTATCCGAAAATGGGAATCAAGCGACTTCCATGAAGAAGAATGTGCTACTGCTTAGCCCATGAAAAGAACGCTGCTCACCAGCATGTCATTCCGTTACAGCTGTATTTACTGTTTTTTGAAAGTACATGCGACGGTTGCAACCAGAGTTGCTATATCTGCTCTTACCTCTTTTCGTTTCTGTTTCGATATTTTCAAATGTTCGTAAGAAAAAAGAAATACAGCCATCAAGTTCGATTATAGTATGGCACCAATCGACGGTGCTTTCAGTCACAAACCTCCGCTTTGCTAGACATACCGATCCGTCACTCACTAATTTTTCGATACTGAATTGCATTTCTAAGTGCGAGTAACCGCTTAATTAAACGCTTAACTAACTCTCTAAAGGTGATCGACTTGACAGTCCGCAATCATTTCACGGAAATAGCAAGCAAGTTGATGATGTTATAAATCGCAAGACTAATTTTGCTCAAATTCGGATTTGAATTGAAGCTTATGTTTCTTGAAAAAATGCTAGTCAGATTTTCAGCGTTGTGAATGCAAGTCAAAAAGCTTGCGAGGAACGTTTACGAATGATGAGCTTCGTGAACTCGAAAAAACTTTAACGTCAAAAAATACTTACCACCCAACAAACATGTAAGTCATCCACTTAAGAAATATAGAGTATTTGTTCAGCCTAAGAAGATGCTATCCGTCTTTGAGAAAAGAAAACAGAAATGCTATAAAGTATGCGTCGCTTTATTCTCACTCCACTGTTACGGGTATATCGCGTCCCTAGGAAATGAACTTTATAGCTAACTGAATACCCGTGTTTGCAACAAAGATACATTGACGAGAGAGTTGTGAAATCCACGACTTCCAAAGGAATTGTTCGCAAAACTTCAAAATGCTACTTCCGGCATCTTTACAAACAAATGAATTTTGTATTGATCAAACGATTATTTTTATATGCGGAACAAAAGGAATTCGTACGGGTCTTTCCATATGTTCACATGAGGTGTGAATTAAGCTGATATATAGAATATGAATGGGCCTTTACATATAATAGTTCGTGAGTGCATAAAACACCCTCGAGATGCTCTACGTAAAGCATACTCTTCCATTTCGGGGCTTATACTTGAGGGATGATAGTGTTTACCTTGACTGAATGGATAGTTTATTTGGTTGTTTGGTGAAATTAACTGGTGTTTTCGTTTGCGCGTGTTTTATTCACTCGAGCTTTAAGCAGTTTATGGGAGAAATATTTCGTAATCACTTCAAGCTTTTGCGTTTTTTGAGATAAAAAAATTTTGACCTTAAAGACCCACGACGAAGGTTGGGCGCATATCTAAAGTGATCATTTCTGAACGGCATTGAAATGGTAGCAGCCTAGTAATTTATGATGACTTGGTTTGTTTCTCGGATACCCAGAAGCCTCTTTGATATAAAATAAGGGATTTATAAGGTTTTCAGCCATTAACCAAGGGAACACATCGAGCTGTGTTCCATTAGATACCGTATAAGAGCTGTGATTTCAAGCAATGAAAATATGGAATGCTTTCAGAAGTCAACAATATTCTTCATCAATTATCGAATCTCTATGTTATGTTTTGAGAAAACATTTAGCTATGTCATGTCAAGATGAAGGTACGACTGATAACCGTTTTTCAAATTCAAATTTTTTATGACGAACCAACCAGAACTGTTTTCGCAAATACCGATCATACTACTGACCACTTGAAAGAGTTTTCTAAAATTTTCACAATTTTTCATTTACGACCGAAATCGATCTCTCAACGACAAGATAACTGACGCAATGGGATATCACAGTTAGCAATGAGCTTTTCAAAATAGCAGAATTTATTTCACAAACGTCGGTAAGATTGAAGAATTTTTTTGTAAAGTTAAAAAAAAAGTAGCCATTTTTCGGAAAATTACCACGGTGATTATGTTGCGCTCAAGTTTTTCATGGAACATATACTTCTATTCATTTACATTCAACCGTCCTTCTATTCCGTCGTTATTTTCTTCATTTTCGTTATGTGAATATATACAGCCGAATACTTAGGGTCTCATTCGACGCGTCGAAAGAAGTCTGCGGTGAACGGTGTGAGTGTATATCGCGATGAAGATAAGGATCAATTGCATATTACCGACTGCTTGAGTTATTTAAATCGTTGTATTCGACAAGTTCACATGGGAGCCGTCGATGATTTTCTTGTAAAGTTTAGCACACTTCTTAGATGATAGATTTTAATCAGTCATGGAATGAGGTCTTTAAAAAAAAATAAACTCTATAAACGTGTTTGACGTTCGGAACTCTAAAAGCTTTCTTGATAATAACGTCCTCTCTTTGCATCAATAAATCAACTATGCTGATTTCGGATATATGATGTTGATGCCTTGGATAACCGATCTTTGCCATGAAGGTGTAAATTTCGATCTTTACATATTCAGGTCTGGATCAGACAATGGTGGGTGTTAGTTTTTCATTCCCTCCCTTGCCTTCTTCGTCCCTCTTTTCAAATCCCTTAGCTCCATACACTTCTTCGTCGGTCTTTTACGGGTTGGGTTTTTGCTGCCATACTCTGTCTGAGGTACATCTTGATTTGCCATTACATAAGATGTGTCAGAAGAAGATCGTTGACAAATCGATAAGTGATCATCTTTCGCTATAACTCGGAGCAATTCAACATGGGAATTTCGGTTGTACAGAAAGAAATTGTTACACGAGAAAACAACCGCAATTCAAGTATTATATTGCAAAGAGTAACATGAAACGATGGTTGCACATCGTTTTTTCTTAATATTTTTATTAGTTTTTGAATTAGTTTTTCTACTATTCTCCTCTGTTATATGCTATATAACTACTTATAGCAAAAATCGTTCAGCGATCGTATTTGTTTCTAGACGCTATTCTAGAAGCTATAAGTGTACCTTAGATTCCGCAACAAACGAGCAATAAAATAGGTTCTAATTAGTCCTTCACGATTGGCGATTTTAAGGTTGTGGCAGCCGGCTTCCAATTTTTGTGTACAATTACTGAGAGTTATAAGATATTCCGAACTTACTCATTTTATGCAAAATTCGATAACCAATAATAGTATTTTTGCAGTTAACGTCGAATGGTTCGCATATTTATTATCTACAAGGCAAACAAGTATATGCATCAAATGTGAAAAATTTTGCAATTCGTCGCAAAACAATAAGCGTTTTCAATGTTTCGAGTCAAAGATCTCGATTGCTTTATTCGAATGCAAAATTAAATCTGCTCTATGAAGAGTGCGGTGATAAGTACGTTTTGATAAATTATTTAGAAAGCATAAATCTACCCACTAATAAACATTGCAGTCGGCGAAACGATGACTACTCAACCTGGCTAAATCGAAGAGATAAGTAAAATGATTCTCTTACAGAAGTAAGTAATTTGAAGGACTTGGGTAAACATGGGTTATAAAAAGGGGATGGGATTGGATGCAGAAAAATCGAGGATGGGGGGAAGGGAGGCAGGAGGGCTGAGAGAGATGAAAGGGCATAAAACATGTTATATACTTTTTTGCAATCTTATAGGCCATCAATCGCTTAGGTGACTGCGTGAGCATTTCGAACACTCCGTGTCACATTGTACGTAAAGGTCCAAATCCATGCGGCCGTAGAGGTTAACAGATGCGTGGCCGTCATATTTCATGCGGCTTTTCCTTATCAGCAGCTAACTTCAAATTACCCATATCACCCATATCACCCATTATGAATCCGTCGATAAACACGTGCTCAAAGCCGGAATGCAGCCGGCTTTATTTGTGTGTATAGCCTTCAAATAGGCAAAACATGAGAAGATTTCGATGGTTTTTTTTGGCTTCATACTAAATTATTTCTTATAAAATTATCGCAGCCAAAGAATAATAGACCGTTAGGATGTTTTCAAAGAAAAGAAAAATGTTTCAGCAGGCAAAACATGAGAAGATTTCGATGGTTTTTTTTTGGCTTCATACTAAATTATTTCTTATAAAATTATCGCAGCCAAAGAATAATAGACCGTTAGGATGTTTTCAAAGAAAAGAAAAATGTTTCATTGTTTATCTGTTAAAGCTGCTCCAACAGCTATTTTTCCAAGGGCCATTTTTCCCATATGTAAGGCGAAGGATTGCTGCTTTGGCCGTTATCATAGTAACTGTTTTTTCTCGACGATCACGAAAACTGTGAGTAAAATGTGTCACTTTGGGCAGAGATAAGTGAAGGAAACTACCTTCGTTTTACAAATTTACAAAAAATTACAAAAATTTTTCGTAACAAAGCAACTATAAAAAAGGGGTGCTGCGATGAGCCGATAAAGCCGTAAAAGGAGAGTTCGTAAAGTTTGAAGTTTTTTTTCAAGTTTTTTTAAAGTTTTTCGTAAAGTTTTAAAAAAAAGATTTTAAATCAGCAGATTTTTCTGTATTTGAAGTGTTATAAAATCCAAAGAGCATGATTTCTTGGATTTGGCTAGGAAGGAATTGTCGCAAAGACAATAAGAAGATTCTCAATGTGGATCACATCCCACCNNATTCCTTCAACAGTCGGAGTTGTCGTGCTTCGAAAATTTAACTACTTGTTGGGGTGTTTCACCACTATGAACAGGCATTCTGTGGCTGCAACTAATATCCGTCTGGGACAGGAACATTATGAGTCCATGGAACTTCCACTGTAAATTATACATTACTTGGAATTTCATGGTGATCCTCTCAGAATCTGACGTTTTTTTTTCTGGCGGAAAATGTGCTTAAAATCTTTCCAACTTCTGATGCCAAACTTTCTTCGTTTTTCTCAACGTTTCGACCCTTATTGCTAAGTTTAACACTATCACTATCAGCATGAAACTAGAATTTAGGGAAGGAGCGTAATAGGGAAGTAGTGCTGGGATATGAAGGAGGCATGAGAGGATGTGCTGATGCAACATAAAAGGTAATGAGAGGTAGTAGGAAAGCTGTGAAGATGCCTACAAAAAAAAGAGATGTCGCTCGAAAAGAGACCGCGACAGCAAACGGGGTACGATCAAATTTTTTCTTTTGTGCTCTGCAACACACCTCCCCCTTTTTTGTAAGCATCTTCACTTTTTTCGCAATCTCTCCTAGTCACACTTGCGTAGCAAATTCAACCTTCATGATTTGAGCCGCATATTTTTGATTAGGGCGCTCGCCCTATATTTCCGGTTCGCTACGGCTTCTGGTCTATTTTTCAGATATAAAATGGATTTGTTTCAGAGTAAAGAGATTTATGCTTTACAAATTGGGGTGGTGTGAACCGATGTGCGTATTGAGCGAGTATGGGAAAAGGATGCTTAGAATGAAGAGAGCAATCAACAGAACAAAAATTTCTATTGATCCATTCGTTGAAGAACAACAACGAGAAGCTAAGATAACGTAAGCAAATTGTTGTGCTCAAGTTGAAATAAGACAGCTTGGACTTAACAATTTTCTGTATTAAAAATGATCAAAGATAAAGTTGAGAACTTAACAATTTTCTGCATTAAAGGTGATTAAAAATAAAGTTGACTTAGGAGGAAGTTGTAATCTTCGGATGAAATTGCATGAAGATAAGTTAATAAATTTTCGTTAAGATAAGTCATTATTAAGCTCGCATTAACATATGTTGCTAAACTTGGTACTGCAAACTTGGTTCTTTATTGTAGATAAAGATTCTCTCTCTCAAACTTTTCGCTATGACGGAATTAATGATGCTGGAATTGAAAAATTTTCAACGAGCTCGCAGGCCAAGCCGCCATACCAAATTCACATATGATCCACATCATTTCATCGTTTGACTCCAGTTTCACTTCGGTTTTGACACCTTTTAACTCTTTTGCCAAACTGAGCAAAATCGCCGTAGAAATAAGAAATTCCGCCGAACAATGCTGAATTTAATAATGCGCAGATGATGTATGGTACGCTGTTATGAGAAAAAAATGCAACATTAACCTTTTCGCCTTAGTATACTGGGATAAATTGATTGCGTTTATCACAAGGGATGCATTATATACTCAACTTGGTGCAAATTCAATGCCTATTTTAGCATATTTCTGATGGATAGAGCCTGATTTGTGTTCCGCTTTGTCAAAAAACGGGAGTGGGATAGAGCAGCATAAAAGTATTTGCAAAATGAAGCATTCGCCTTTATCCTCAGGCAAACACCGTGCAACTTCACATACCTCCACTGCCATAGAGTAGCTTAAATTTTTAAGATTTGACCATGCTTGAGGATAAAAATACGGGAGTACGGCTTTGACAAAACTAGAAGGTTTAGCCATTGAGATGCGCAGAAAAATTTGACGAAGATCTGTCCATATTGGCGCTAAAAATAATGAAAATTGGAGTGGAACAAAAACTCATGAAAAATATTCAATTTTTCTTGCTCAGTTAATTCTTTTTACCAAAAATAACATTGTTCAAGGGGTAGCGCTTTAGAAAAATTCGGCCAAATTGGAGTAATATACTTCGAAGGCTTAAAAAGGTCACGAGGTTCTTATTTTTGTGGGTTCTGGAGAGACAGCTCTATTGGATGGGGAGAATAGGTAGAAAGGAGATTGTGTTCGAGAAGGTAGTCATCATTTTTTTTTGAGATTACAAGGGGGCAGGGTAAGGCTGGAACGCAAAATGGGTTTTTGAGGTGAATAAATAGCCGCCGAGGCGTTTTCAAGGTTTCTTTTTTCTCAATTTGAACTAATTAGGAGAGATAGCTTTTCACCATCATACACAGAAAACCACTGACCATCGGTTTTCTGTCCCATGATGTTACTCCATTTAACTGTCTGTACTCCAATCTCTAATCTGTTTGGGGGTGGGGGTATAGGCGGTTAAATGGGGAAAGGTAATGGAGAAAACCTTTCTAACTATATATACATATATATATATACATAGTAACTATATACTACATATATATATAGTAAATATATATACATATATATATAACTCTAATTTTATATATATATTTATATATATAAAACTCCAATTTTTTGTAGTGTTATTCTTGGATTGGTGTTCGGCGTGCCTTTGGCGACGCTCCTTATTATTGCGATTATCGCTATAATAGCGTGTTGTTGTTATTGCCGAAAATCTACGGATGGTAAGATGAACTACTCAGAAAAATTTTCAAATAATTTTCTTTAGAAAATTTGCAGAATTTTCGTAAAATTTTTTAGTTGAATAGCAATTAAAAGTGGTAATATTGTTTTATAGTGTAAAAAGTCGCCTTCAATTTTTCAGTACATTTATTATCAGAAGTAGTTGAAGGGTTGCAAAATGGTTTTAAAGAGGTAACAATCGAATGGTTTCCATGTTTTCCCTAAATAATTATGAAAAAAATCCTAAAGCTCTCCGCCGATAACACTTTCAACGGATAGCTTTTAAAGTGCGCAAGTAGATTTCAGTCTAAGTCGAATTGAATTTGCCACTCGTGCATTGACCAGTCAAGGATCAACTATTTGAGAAAACAGCGGATATTGATCATTGATGCTGGCATGTTGCAAGGCTTCGACCGTCTATTGCGACTTACATTACTTTTTTTTCCGACCGCTTACAGTCAGGAATTTGCATAAGTAATAAAAATAACTCTCGCCATCGCCGCTCTCCTACTTTCCTTAAGGCGGTTAAGTTCACTTGGCTGAATTTAGTAAAATGCCTGTGAGTTGTTTGCTTGCAGATTCACAGCGCGAAAATGACGATGACTGTGTACCCCAAAGTCTAGTTGAGAATGCAAGAAAAGCAGAACCTCGACCAAGCCAAAAAGATAGATTTCTTCCTGAAAATTTTGACGTCAAGCAATTTCAATTTAAAGGACCTCTCGTTATTGAACGAAAACCCGTGTTTACTTCGGTATGTTCATTGGCTCGGTTGCTCCTGCTAGAAGAGGACCTCGAAAAATCTCTTTACCGAAAGGATACATCGACACCTTGTAGAATTTCTCAACGCCACAAAAAATTTCTGGAACTGGCGAAAAATATCTGGACGCCTGGCAAATTTTCTGGACATCTCTCAAAGTTTCTAAGGCCAGAGACCATGTGTAAAATGTGAATTGTAGACGTGATATTTTATGTTCGACAGATCCAGCAACAATAGCCTACCTCAGCTCCTAACTTAGCAACTGAAAGAACAAATGCCTATCTAGCTCGCTATACAACGCATAGTGCGGTCCTATATATATTCCAGTAATCCGACCCCACCACTGTCCTTAAGGTATGTCGTGAGTATTAGCCCTTTTTTGGTCGACCTTTTAAGGCAAAACTTAAAGTAAAGTAATCTGTGCTGCATTTGGAGCCTGGCTATATAGCCATTGCCTTGACGACGTTTGTTCTGTTCACGGGCTTTTAAACCGAGGGACGTGGAACAAAACGAATAAGCGAGGATTAGCAATGCTAATTGCTTTTGAATAATAACTATCGGAATTTACGTCTGGCTAAGGCTGCGAATGCAGCAACAGTTTCCTGTTTCAAAAGGTGACTTGAGAGATTACCACCTTCCCAGGTAGTGCCTAACTGTCTCGCTTCGTTTAGTTATAATTGACTTGTAACTTCCGGTACACTCTGTGCCTACTCCTTTTACTTTTTACTCTAATTCGTTTTTTTGACTCGTCTCACCTCACTTATTCCATTTCAGGTTCTTTCGTTCTTCCTTTATCTGTTTCTCTTCTATATTCGTTTTATAAATGCATATCAATGTTCAGTTCTCGAACCTTCGTGTGTCCCTTCCGTTTATGTCCTGCTAATAAACGCTTTTATTAACAAAAAACAAAATGCGCTAAACTGTCTTGTGGAACAGCACCAGTGGAGCAAAACCTATGCGCATCCATCCGACTGCCCTCAATTACAAATTAGGCACTCGGGCATTCACGACAACCAAAGTTCAGTAACATCACAAAATTTGGTCTCCCTTTTATACCAGTCACCATATTTCCGTTGTTCGCTTCATTGTACGAATCTCGATTTATTTAAGTTCCATGAACTGGAAGGAGATCCTCCCCAACAGCAAACGCCAGAAGATCACGTCGAATTCGATGAAACAATGAATGAAGTATGCTTTAGTTTAACAACTATAGATATCTCTCTCTCCTCCTCGTTCATAGGTTGTTCCATACATTTCCCCTTGCTGTCATGTGATTGCTAATTTCTGAGGAGATCTATCAATCGTTCGATTAGAAACATCGAATTGCATTTTGCTTAAAATTTACTAATATTTTCGTTAGGCCATAAACTCATTCAATATATGGGCATTACCTTCCCATTCATTTTTGCAAAACCTCCATGCTACTATTTCTCGTCAGTTTATGTGGACTGCGAAATTTTCGATCAAATTATGCGATTCACTAATTTTTACGATTTCGTCAACTCCGATTTTTAAAACGGAACATTTCACATTTAGAAAACAATCTTGATGATTTTTAAGAAATTTCATTCCATTTGCAACGTTCCAGAAAAAAATTTTCTCTCTCAGCCCCAAGGTATGAATCACTCTTCAAAAATCGAAACAAAAATTTTGCGACCGATTTCGCTTCCTTCAAATTACATTGAGAAGCCGCGCATATAGAAGAGTTCTTTACAATCTTTATAATTTTGAAGAACGTTAACTAATAAATTTTCGAAGCAAACACCTTAATTTATGCAAATTATTATCCAACGCTATTTCGGCATCAAAGTATTCTTTGGCCACTCGGACAATTTATAGATCGAAGCAAAATAAGCGATTCAATGAGCATAAACGATAATCACATTGCCTCTATCGCTAGTTCTTTTGTTTCATTTGCAAAAACGAATGCAGTAATACATACTTTTTCTTCTTGCCACTTCAGCGGTCTTTTCTTTTCATTTTTATGTTTAGTGGCTGGCGATAAACTTGCAACATGAGGCGTAAACGAACCCTTGAAATCGAGAGAGTTCTTCAAAACTTTAGCGAAAAATAAATTCTACCATCTCATATATTCCTTTTTCTTGAGGCATATGAAATAGGCGAAGGAGTTGAGAAATTTGCCGAACATTCAAAACCGGCCTCACCAGAAAAACAAAATAAAGATGCTGGTAAGCTTATCGGATTATTTGTCTTTGAATAATTCACAGAAATTGCACATAGCTCACGAAGAGAACATTTTTTTTTGTGCAAATCTCTGTTCGTATCGTAGCACTAATTTCGATTTCAACTTCAAAAAACTCTTTATTCTGATAGTTTGCTTGCGAACTTTGGTTGTCTGGAGTGCAAAGTGTGGGAACTAACTTTTTACAGGCTCAGATAAGTAAGCTAGCACAGTTGATATACACATAAATATGGCTTCTAACATTTCCAGTTTCGAGTAGTGATGTGTTAGTTTGCAAATCAAACTGCGACATATTGCACGTTTTTAATGCAGATTGTTTAAAGAAAAGCTGAGCGTAGCCGTTCATATAAAAGGCTGTTTGCAAAGCGGTTAAAATTGGTCTTACCTGACTGAATACTCCCTTGGCACAGTAATGTTTGTTGTTCCATGAGTTTCCCAGAACTCTTCAGGGCTTCATGTAGTACATCGTTTTATATGTTTATCTATATGTATTCATACTACTCTTTCATCATACATATGATGAAAATATTTATGCATTATATACTCATTAGAATTAATTAGTCCAACTTCACCTAGCTATTAGTCGGTGGCGTTGTTTTTTTAAGTTGCTACTTCTCTATTCATAGTTTACTATTAGCGTTCTAACATTTTTCTAGAATATACCGGATTAATGACTTGAACTAAAAGCATTACTGCCACACTAAATCCAGTCACATGAACGTCAAACTAGAACTAACCAAGTGTTCAACATCTTATATTTATCGGGTTGCATAAAACCTCTGACAAAAAAATCGTCTTCCTGTAACGTTTGACCTTGTTGTTCGATTATTATTTAATTTCAGCATTCCGGAATAGATCCGAGCATGCGGCAATCGTCGAAGCTGCAGCTGCAAAAGAAGTACGGGATGCGTTGGCACATGCGTTAAGGCGAAAGCATAGTGCTGAGCGACTACAACCTGAACATCCTCTTACAACAAGTTCTACACAAGCGAGTGAAAAAAAACTAAAAGCACATGAAACAGGTGCTATATTGCGAAATATTCTCGGCAAGAAGCAGCCAAATTCAACAGTTTCTTGGGACATCGACGACACTCAGATGACGCAATGCACAGCGATATCACCGAATCCGTCAAAGAATGAGTGAGTTCATATGATTGATGATAATGGAAAGATTAGTAAACATTTTAAGCATAACGAAATCCGAACCCCATCCCGATTGAATAAACGCCGGAAATTTTACATGCTCAATAATTCTTCTTTAGAAATTTCTAAAACTTTTCATTCTTTCCACTGCTTACTAAAAAACTTTTTCTACGCTTTCCTGTGTTTGCTTATAGCCAGTTCAGAGGTTAATCGTCAAAAATTTTGATAATCGAGCGTTCACCTCTTCCCCACACTCCCATCCCTGTCCCTCTCCCAAATTCGGTGGGATCAAAAAGGAATATCTATGCTCAGATGAAAGTGATAATGCAAACTTCCACAGAGTAAATAAAGAATGAATGTTTAAAAAAGTGAATGGATGTAAATATAGTGTAAAGATGAAGTGAAAATAAGGAAAGCTAGAAAATCACCAATGATATTTAGCAGTAAACGAACGGAACTTCTGCCAACCGTACTCTCCATTGAAGAATTGGAAACCTAAAATTGAAATTTCTCCACCGATGAATAAATAAAAAGCAATTTCTAGCAAGTATGACGTTAAGCGAAGGTACAGATAGTTGCAAACTGACAAAAACTTTTAGTGTATAATTAAGCAGCAGGATGGTCATCATCCATAAAGAAGTTTCGGGAGGAATAAATAGGAAGAAGACTGAAGTGAAGTAATCGAGTTGGAGAGCCGTTCTCGTCCCTGTTCCAGTGCTCTGAAAGGCTATTTGACGACCGAGCATGCGGCTTCAAGGCCTGACAGCCCCTATCTTAGAACACTTCACGGGCGATACGCTCCATAAGTCACCATTAGGAGTTATTTTCGTCGAAAGTACACCAGAACGAAAGAGCGGAGCATATGTGAATAAAGTGAGTGGTTGGGAGTCGGTGGTATTTTATTGTCATGTAATACTGTAATGTGATCATTTGTTCGTAAATACGAACTGATTAACTTATTACTGTAACTTTTGAACTTATTAATTAAAAACATTATAAGTGTAGTTACAAATAGGGAGATTTATAGGAGAGAAACAAAAAAAAAATTCATCGAAAACCAGTATATTAAAATTTACTTCTATGGGGAATAAATCGGGCGAGAAATTACAGGAAAAAATCTTATGGCAAGAAATCATCGTTTTTGCGCCGCCAAAAATCTAAACGATCTGATGCACCTCTTCAATCGACACAAATGACTCAGCCAAGCGCAGCAACGGAAACCACGCCACGCACGCCCGTTACAAGCCCAAATTTTTCGTATGGAGCAACGCAAACGGAAACCCTAAATTCACAAACAGCTACCATAACTGGAAGAACTACCAGCGTCAGCCCATTTCCATCTGCCCATGCGCTGAACGTGTTGCGAAAGAGATTCTCAGTGAGAAAAAAAACCGTAAAAGAGACATCAAAAGAAATGATCTCATCTACTAGAACGTCAGCAGAAAAAACCTCAGAAGAAAAAACAACAGTAACAAAATCCACTAAACAATCAGCCGAGGAAAACTTAAAAGAAAGAACAACCGGAAAAACATCGGTTGAGCAACCGACTGAGAAAGCCATAAAAGAAAGAACAACCGGGAAAACGTCGGTTAAGCAATCGGCCGAGAAAAACTTAAAAGAAAAACCAACCGGAACCGCGTGCGGCAAACAATCTGACAAGGAAAAAATGAAACATAAGACAGTCAGTACAAAATCGGATAGAAGATCAGCCGAGAAAAACAACGAAAAAGCAATCGGGGCAAAATCAAGTAGGAAAACGACTGAGGAAAACTCGAAACAAAGAACAAGTGGAACAATACCGCGTACGCAATCGGCCGAAAAAAACCAAAAGAAAAAACAGTTGGAACAAGTAATATTAACAAATAATTAATAGGAGATATGGCATGCTAGAAAATTTGAGGAAAATTATGTTTGCGAATAAAAATTAATTTACCTTAAAGACTGCTGTGCTTTCTTTTAACTAGCGAATCATGCAGGAGAAATTGCAATCAATTGGTTAAGGGCAAGCGAATGAAATTTCCATTTCGTTTTTGTGTTGCACTAAGTGCAGCTTAAAGCTACCATAGCCTATATATGTACATGTTTATATATATATATATATATGTACATATACATACATATACAAGGGTCGGCCTCAATAAGATACGAGAAAACAACTGGAGATGTCGTCACGCCTGCGCAAGTTATGCAACAATGAGGGCCATTAGGATGTTGACGATCGTTCGCAAAAACCCACGAAGCAGCCGGAGATGTAGCAAATGGGAACAAAAGTTGCACGGTATTTTCATGCGCAAGGTCCGAGTCCTACGCAAGTATCCGTTTACGCATGCGTTGCATGGAAAACGCACAATAGATGCGTAGATGAACGTATACCGCCACGCCCTGTTTTTGCTTTGCTAAGGCAGCAAATATCGTCTGCACTAATAAGCATTCCCATACGCTGCACGCACAAAACAACAATAAGCCCTGTCACCTATCACATTTTAGGTACGAACATTGTGCTAAGTATTTTCGAGTAAATCTATGAGCACTTGTGTCAGTGTAAACGTAATCAGCGAATCGATACTGTGTTGTATTTGGAACAGGGGGAAGTTGTGAAAGGCGCAAATATTATCTGGTGCATTCGCATGATTGATAAGGACAAAAATAACGGTTCAAAGTATGTTCGCGTTTGGGGTTGAAAATGTTTTACCGTTTTATAGAGATTTAAATTTGCAGTTTCGAAGTACAAATGTATTCAAAATTCGCTTGCCAATCGCAGGATTTGTGACGCATTAATTTGCATAGAGCAATTCACCTGCCGCATCCAATACGCATCCAACTCTCGATGCAGGAAAACAGTCGATGTGCTATTAAAAGCATATATGTAATAGGGATAACTATTGCATATAAAGAAAGTGTACATCATTGTTTACTTATAGGAATTGCATATGCGTATATGATAAAGCTACCAGCCGCATATGGTCTCTATGCGTCAATATTCCCCTCATTCTTCTACATGTTTTTTGGTACTTCTCGTCATGCGTCCATTGGTGGGTTTTTCGATTCGAAACGTTTGTGGTCGATTCTATCGCATGTCTTTCAGCATTTTTGGATTCCGATTTTATGCCGTACACTCGCAAATTGTTCGGCAACTTTCGAAATTCCAATAATGATTCCACTTTTTTTTAGGGCTTTTCTTTTCAAAAATTGCTTCCATCTTCGACTCGTTCAGTTTTCGTAAAATTTTTCTTTTCGCCTTTATCCTTTCTCTTTTGAAAAAAAAACCGACACAATTCCACGGGAAAACGCAATTCATACTATGACAGTGAGCGTATTGCAACATGTGTGATAGTATCAAAAGCTTTCAAATGCGATTTAGAAAAGAAACACGCACATGTATCGAGCACTAAACTAGCATTAAGCCACTCGATCGTTCTGCTATAGCTTGAGAAAGAGGAGGCCAATGCGATGGTTTCATTTCAACAAGTTACACCTTGATCTGACCATCAAAATTTCCATTTTCTTTTATTATAAAAGAAGTACCTCGCTATACTCTCATGACATAACGATGTTGTTCATGCCTCCTTGCGGTAGATCATCTCTTCTGTCTGGTCATTACTAGTCGCACTGGTGATGTGCTGTAGCACTGCATTACCTCGAATAAAGAAGTCATTGGAACTGTGCTACAAGTTGAGGTGGACGTGGATGGGGAAGCGCTTCCTCTTTTCATTGGATCGCCCTTCCAATAAGGAAGGAGGAGTTGTGTGGAAGTGAACCTATTTGGCAATCCTCGATCAGCCCACCACCCACATCTTGGGGAAGGATAAGTTGAGGTGGACGTGGATGGGAAAGCGCTTCCTCTTTTCACTGGATCGCCCTTCCAATAAGCAAGGAGGAGTTGTGTGGAAGTGAACCTATTTGGCAATCCTCGATCAGCCCACCACCCACATCTTGTGGAGGAGTGGGTGCCAGGGGAAAGAAATTTTCGCATGTTCTTTACCGGCCGAAAAAAATGATTGCCTTCGGGTTATGATAGTGCCCGGTAAGTACAAATATGGAGGCGGAAGTGATTCTTTCCATATTCTAGAAACGGATGGGTTTGAGATGGCAACATTTGGCATGTGCACAAAATTTTCAAAATACAATTTTATGTAAACTCTGAAAGCCTTTGGCAAATGCCGCATACCAAAGCACTGGGGGCTTATTCTTGACCATCTCCATATGGTAAAAGGCTTACGGCAAAAGCAGGAGAACCAGTCTGGTTTGGAAGTTGCCAGACATGCTACAAAAAGCATTGTAGCACATATCTGGACTTTTCGTAATACGTCAAACATTGCGGAAGTATCGAGATTGGCTCTATTCTCAAGGAAAACAGTGGATCATAAACGTAAGACGCTCGCCGTAGGTTTACTTACACGCGCCTTAATTAGTTATGTACCAAGTTTGACCTCCCTATAGTAATATTGCTACGTTTCATTGCAAAAACTAAACCAGAAAAGCACAAAAAAAAACACTGACTGTTACTTCGTGCTATCACTTAACTCGCTATACCATCCAGTAACCAAGATAGAGGCGGTGGAACTATCCGGTGCGTATCATCTATTTCTTGAATATGTTTTAAAGATAATAAGAGCGTTCGATGAAGGGAGTATTTCCAAGAACGGGCTTCATTCAATGAATGCTCTATATGCAGTAAGAGAACGGGAGCTAAGGTTCATTCAGGCGGTTTTGCAATAATCACAGTAATGACTGTACAAGCAATTCGAGATGCTGAGGGCAAATACTCAGAAGAACTTGCCTTGCTGCACTCTAACAGCACGACGTTTTTGGAGCTCTCTGAAGATAACGACTCATTGCAACAGCTGCGTTGTGCGTTTGCTATTGGACTAACGCTATGCGTCGGAGCAGCACAGGTATTCGATTTTTAAACCCACCTAGAAATGATCAAGAAAAACACACCTGTTTTCAGCAATAACCTTACTTCTTTTTCATTCCCTCCTTCCCATGCCAGTAAGCACTCTCCTCAAAATCTTGGAAGCGAAGGAGAGATTTGTAAGCTTGTGAAACAACCAGTGAGGAAATGAGTCACTCGAGCTGCCTGATTCATTTACATGTTTCTCGGTTGCTTCTGTTGTTTCTATTCGATTACTTATGATTATAAGTGTTGGTGGGAACAAAGGTTTAAAAAAGCTTTTTTTTTTAAATTGGTAGAAAAAAAACAAACTTGCAGGGATATTAAATGTCGATATGAATGTAACTAGTATTTATATATAATTATAAAATCTTCATTTGCACATCGTCCCCCCTCCCCCCTCACTACTTCTATGCTTCGTGAAATGTCATATGTTGTAGCTCCTCATGGCCGTTCTTCAAATGGATTTTTTAACGGCATATCTCTCTGATCAACTGGTAACGGGTTTTTCATTGGGTGCCGCAGTGCATGTTATCGCTACACAAATGAAGGATCTGGTCGATCTAACAGGCCTTCCGAGGCGAAGTGGTACCGGCAAAATTTTTTTGGTACTTTTCAACCATTTACAGTTATTGTTGGAGTTTTTATTGCGCTTTAAAGAAAATTATTGAGGTCATCTTTCGGTCTCTTGTTTATTTTGAGCTTCAAGAATTCATTTTCCAAAAAGAGGAAGAGAATGAACATATAAATGCGAAACTTTCGTCGATTGATAACCCGGAGTGCAGAGAACACAGCGTGTACCGCGCTGGGGGATTGATTTCTGCAAGGAAAGATCATTATGTTGTTAGCCTTATTTTGGCAACTGTTCACAGAAAATTAGAGGCTAGTGCTTATCCAGCGATCTTTTAACCCTTTAAGGTTGGGATTAAAGAGGTGATAAATAATGCAAAACGTTCGATGAAGGCCCCGAGGGTTTGCAGCATCCCCATGAAGGGAGGGGCTGACGAGAGGGATGCCATTTAGTCGCAAGCCTACAAAGTATTTCGAAACTCGTTTTGTGTTAATAAATAATGATGAATTTCCGACTTATCTATGATCGCTTCTTTTCATCGTATAATATACTCTAAGAAGCGTAGCGAAACTCAATTGTCGAATTGTAGCACTGGTTCAGTCAGTGGGGAATAACATATTGTGAAGGTAGAGAAGCGCGGACAGATCCCTTTGCTGACAGCACAGAATTGTACTGGAAGTTCTACAGTGCACAATGCGAGTGAGCGAATTAAATAAACAATTTTTTTTAAAATCTTCCAAGCTCCATTCAGTTTATTGTGTTGTTTAGAAGATTTATGACTTTTTCGCAAATCTGTATCGAGCAAACTGGTATGCGGGTGTGACGTCGTTGGTCGGTGGTGTAGCATTGATGCTTGGCAAGTGGATCGTTGGCGTGTTGATCAACAAATATTTCCATAGGAGCTTCCCAGTTCCATTCGAATTGCTACTGGTGAATGGGAGTTCTTTGTCCTCTTTTCATTCCTTATTTCTTGGATCCCTTTTTTGCAGGGATCGTATATTTGCACACTATATATATGCACATATATATATAATGTTTATACGTACTCTCAGGCACATTATCAGCTGTGGTGCGAGCCGCACGTATAAACATAAAGCTCTCAACACAAAAATTCTAACCGAGGGACTTTCACCCTAGTCCTATGTCGTGTTAGGCGCGCTAGACGGCCATTGGCGTTATACGCTTTGTTGTGTGAGGAGTCTCAGACTTAGTGCAACGCGGGCAGTAGTTCAGCAGATAGAGCCATGACCGGATAAGACCCAGGTTCGAGTACCGGCAGCACCGTTATGCTTTCCACGGCCACACGTCAGGCACACTATACATATATATATATATGTATATATATGTATGTATATACATAGTAGCTCAGCGGTAGAACCTTACTCCCGGCTGCTCGCCAGAGGATCGCCAGCAGGGGCTGATCACCGGGTGGTCAAAATTGGTCACAACAATCATGGGAGGGGAGAGGCAATGGCCTTCAGTCCTACGCGTGATTGTCAGCTGCATTGATGAGGGAATCGGTGAAATTATAGCTGCTGCCTTTGTATCTCTTTGTATCTTTGTAAATATACATAAGGGCTAATTTACATCTTACCAATTAACAGTTTTAAAAGAATCTAGTTCGAGGTTCTCATGTCCTCAAAAAGGTCAGAGAAAGAAAATTAAACTTTTCTCTCATGATGCATAAGTTTCGCAAAATTAAATAACCCATATGATTTTTGCGCTTTATAGATAAACAAAGTTTTAAGCTCAAGTTTAACATTTAAGGACATTCACCATATCCCATAAACCATTGTGTCGATCAAACAACTGATCGATTTTTGACGCTTAAAATCTATCGATGTCTCGTATTGTGATATTTGCTTAATATTTCAGCGATATTACCAATGTTTTTAATAACAATCGAACCTACAAAAAAATACTTTATCGAGCTTGCACGTTATTTATTAAATCGATTGAAAGATTTACTAAATTTTTACTAAATCGATTGAATTTTTTTTTAATTTTTAATTTTTATTGAAAGATCTAAAATGTATTCAACATTTTATGTTTATTTAACGAAGTAGATTTTGTTACTTATTTAACATCTTTTTACGATATTTAACAATGCAATATACTATTTAACAAAATATGTTTAATATTTTATAAATCCTTGGAATGTTGAAGAGCAAAGATGCTGACAATAAGAAGATTGGAGTTGTTTTTTTTTGCGGATTTCAGGTGATTTTTGCGACATTATTTTCAACCGTTCTTAAACTTCACACAGAACATGATGTGCGCGTTGTTGGCACAATCCCTACGGGGTATGGTTCGAGCTTTTTTTTTCTCAAAAATTTCTATCCTTCCTATTTTATTCGAAAAGTTCTTATTTCTACTTTTACCAATATTTTTACACCTATTTTATCTACATTATAAAGTAAGATAAAAATTCTCAAGGCGATATCTTTATGAGGCTCGTATACCCCACAGATCTTTGTTTATTGTTTTTCCAGCTTAAACTCTTTCGAACTGTTGACCGATATCATTAAGCGTAACATTTACTCTATTTGTAGACTGCCATCGCCTTCGTTACCACCGTTTGGAATTATTTCGTATGTATGGAAGGACTCAATTTCAATGGCCATCGTTATCGTTGCAGTACACGTTTCTGTGGCAAAGATACTTGCCAACAAACATCGCTATCACGTCGATAATAAGCAAGTACGTTAGGGGTTGTAAATGTTTTTCCTTTTGTTTTGCTTACATTCGCTAGAACCAATCCATGCCGGTTGGACATTAAGGTCATGTGCCTAAAACGCGCAAAATAACATCTTATTCCTTATCCCTCTTGTTCACCACAATTATTGTTATATCTGAGCAGTTGGTACAAGTCAAAGACTTTATATTATTGGATCGCAACTGACTTTAGGATCAAGTACTCATTAAACAACTCAAATAACCCATAGGAACGGCTTACGGTGACTTGTAAAACATACAGCCGTCAAGACCGCCGTTTATTTAAATTTCCTTAAAGTTTTTAACTCTCTTCTGCATCAAGGTGGAGTTTGTAGTTGGGTTCATTTGCATCAAGAGCATGGTGGAGTGCAACGAAATGTCTGCACAGTAATTCCTACGGTAACAATTACAACAACTAGGCGAATCATCGTCGAGCTACCCTTTCGTTTCCAACGAATTACGATTACACTCTGCGTTCAGCTGATATGACAACACCGAAGCAACACGCCTAACGCGAAAAGAATAGCACACCAAAAGCAATCAGAAACGACACAACCTCCCAGCTGTATGTGCAACGAACCCCAAAACATAAGATTCCGCGAAGAAAGTGACGATGATGACCGCTCGCGGCGTACGTTACTTTATCGCTCGTGAATGACCGCATGGCAAATCTTCTCTAGTGTTTCGTCTAGTCATGGACAGCCTGGATCATACTAAAGTGCAAAATCGGTCGTTTGAACCGTGTCAAGGTTGAGAGGGAAACGAGAGGTGAAAGGCAGGAGGGAGGGGGTAGGGGGGACAAGGAAGGGTAAGAGTAGTGTACATGACAACTGCGATTGCCAATCCTTACTTGCGGATCACTCCTCCACAATTTACAGGCGGCCTATCATTAATCGGTGAAAGAATGGATTGTGCATATATCGTTTGAAGAGACATTTCTAGTGTGACCTGACGCTACAATTGATGTCATAGTTAAAGCGTTCTTCGACTGCATTAGATGGTACAGACTACTTCTTTTAATCAAATTTCCTAATAAAATTAATGTTGAACTAATAGTCAGTCCTTTAAATATGCCTTTTAAATTATACTCATCACAAACTGATGTTTTGCAGAAATCGTAAGGCGTGCGTTACATGCACGAATAATTTTTGAAAATATTGTTTTGGTTTAAATGCATTTGCAGGAGCTATATGCTCTCGGAATATCAAACATACTGGCCTCCTTCTTTCCAGTCTTTCCTGTATCATGTGGATTGGGACGAGCATTCATTTGCTCTGAAATTGGCTCTAAAACACAGGTTTGTTTACAAACTTATTTTAAGTATAGTAATCTTTAGTACAGTCATTACAAACTCATTTTTAATATATAATTTTAGTACAGTATAGTCACCTCGATGAGAAATAAGGTGCGCCATAGGTTTTAATTAAGAATTTTTGAATGCAGCAATGATAAGAAACCTTTATTTACCGTACTGATATATACTCCAGAGTTATGTTCCTTGCAATAGTTGATGCATCTGACAATTGCTGCTTCTCCTTAAATAGTTTTGATGAGTCCAAATGCTATTAATTCTTTCGATTGCTTGTTAACGGTTACTCAGTGCCGATTCAACCAACCAATGAAAGAACAAACGGCAGCTGGTTGACTCTCACCATCATAATGGAACTATTGCCTCTGTACGGTTAATTTGTAAATAATAGCAGTAATGGCAACCGTGGTATTATAAAGTTACTGCATCTTAAGGCGCTTGCCTTCAAGATGAAGTCATCGCTGCTGAAAGGTTTCTGGTCGAATTTTGATGCAAGAAGGGCATACCTGGATGTACGCAGTTTTAAATAATAACTTGCAAAGTGGCTAATTCCTTTTGCAACAAAGTATTCTTTATCAAGCGAATGAAAGTTGACCTTCTGCCGATTTGCTTCACAAATTTTTTTACTTTAGAAGAACTGAGCACAGCAGAAGTTCAAAAATGATTGTTTTGCATGCGTTGAAGTGTATACTTTACAGCTGAAGACGATTTTCTCGTGTGCTTTTCTCATTGTGGTTATTCTCTTTGTTGGACCTTACCTCTACAATTTACCAATGGTATGTCTCAGACAATTTGCCTTCAATTCACTGGTCGCTGCCGACATTTTTTCAACTAACCAATAATATTAAATCTACAGTAATCTCAGAGTTTTCACTCCAAACGTTTTTCTTTCAGCTGTAACACGAAGATAGAGCCAATTGATCGAGTCTTACCATTGAGCAACTCATTTAAATTGTGGTGTATGGAGATTTAATGCTAAAAGAATCGTACGAGGGGAAGAGTATTGCAAAAAATAAATATGAACGGATCCGCAGTGGAAAGAACAAAGAGTAAAAGATGAAGAGAAAAGAATCGCGACAAAATATTTTCGTCTTTCAGTGCATTCTTGCGACAATTGTTGTGCTCGTTCTAAAAGCAGTATTCATAAAAATTGCCGAAGTGCCACATTTATGGCGGTGCTCGAAGATCGATTGTGTGAGTTGTATTGATTGATTGATTGATTGATTGTTTTCGAAATGTCACTCATATCTTTTGACGATCAGAGGTTGTTGCTGAACGGAAATGAGGAAAACGGTAATTTGCTCAAGGCTACCGAGTAAGACGGTTCCAAATTTGCAAAAAGAGTCCACTATTGCTGAAAAAGATTGGGAATTATTTGCTAACAATAAAAAAGGTTTTTAAATATCTAAAATTTCCCTACTTATCAAAATTTCATGCATCTTATGCCGAAAAATGACCACAAACATCTGACTTAAACGTTAATGAATTTCTATCCAGTCAAGCTCATATAGTATTTGGTAGAAATAGAATGAACAACGATTTTTAGAATCGAAAGTTGTGATGTAAATTTTTTCTTAATTCAAAAACACTATCCATTGAAGGCACTGACCCTAAAACTGATAGTTCCAAACTAGCTTTGTCGTGCAAACCAAACTCCCAATGAGGTTGTTTTTGCAGATCGTTATTTTGTTTTGAAACGATCTTCGTCAACTGATAAAATTGTTTACAGATCATATTAGTGTTCTCGTGTTTTGTCACAATAGTTTTCAATGTAGTTCTTGGGTTAATTATTTCGGTCGTTTTCACACTGATAACAATTCCGATCCGTTATCAGTTGTAAGTTTGTTTATTTGTTCTTCTTTTTTTATAGAAACCAAAATCTAAGTTAATGTGCACGGTTTCGCTATCCCAATACGATCATTAGCAAAAGATTGTATTCCAACCGAGTATACTATAATTTGTCTATTCATCGACTAACTGTTAAACGTATACCGATGATCTTGCTAAGGGATCATGCCTATTTTCGTTCTTTGTATGGATTGCGTACAAAAAAAAATTACGTTGGTACAATTTTGTTTCGCATAAAGCCATCCATCATTAGTCTGCCACCAGTTAGCATAAGGTTACACTAAAGTAAACAAAGTAAACAATGATAAACAAAACCCCAATAGCGTTGATAGCTAAAAGAAACTGATGAAGACTGTGACAGTAACCGTGAGAAATATATAAGGCTGCAAAGTATAACCATTGAATGAACTGTAATCGTTTTGTTAATAAAAGTTCTTTCTTTACTGAAATATTTTAAGCAAAATCGTGTACGATTATCGGGGGAATAGATGACGGCTCATTTTTCTACTTTATTTTCCATCTCTTTGACATTAGAGAATAATGAAAATCTCATTGCTTTATTGGACGATTCGCTGTACATGGTAAGCGAACGAGTTTCGATGTTCCAAAATACTGTTTCGAACAATATTCTTTTCTTGAGCAGTCTCCATCAACCGAATTTTGATCATTCCAAATAGATCGCCTTGAAGTTATAAAATTATTTTCTCTTTGCTTTTGATGCATTAGGGAACATTTCATTAACAGTTCTCCCTTCGACTTTGAGTATAGCATATATGTGGAGGCGGAAAGCTACCATCGAGTGGAGGATAATTTGAACGTTTTTGTATTTCGTCTCAATGGACCTGTTCTCTACATGAATGCGCATTCAATACGCGCAAGAGCCATTAAAGTAAGCTAAACATTTCCATTTATCAACATTTTGAAATCACTGGAAACGATATGGATTGGTATGATTTGAAAAAAATCGTGTGAATCATGTTATGGGCGTAAAGACTTCCTTACGTATAACGCACAATAAGCCGTATTATATACTAGAGGTATTTTGCTAGCCGGCAGGTAGAGTCGAAATTGTTGTTCGCAGAGAAGTACATGCAATTCATTCGAGTAAAAAAATCACATCAGACAAGAAAGCATTCGAAAATAAATTAATTGGCCAGATTGTTTGAAAAGTATAGATAGGATTGCTTAATAGTTTGTTTGAGTTTGCAGAAGTTTGCTGAGTGGAAGGCAGAAACAAGACGAACGAACTTCAGTTATCGAGAGCAGCAGTCATTAGTTGGAGCGACTGTAAAGGTGGCGCCAGGTGCTGCTATTAAGAAGGAGGTATAAATAGATAGTTTTCCTATTCAGGTTCTTCTAGCAATGCTGATCAATATCTTTTGTATAGCGAAGTTTGAGCGCATATTATTGAGTTGAAGAAATGTGTTTGAGTCAGCCCTCATAGAATTTCTCCTTTTGCGGTTCCACAGTTCAGAATGTCCCGAGTATCATAAAGAGTTATTCGTCTACGTTGATTTGCTTCCCAAACGTTCCGAACTGCTCTTTCTTTTCAGATACTCTTCTCCTTACTAGTTATACTTTGACCTTTTCAATACATCGCGTCTTACCAAGCTATGCTTCAGCCTGCTTTGCTTCAGCACTGGCCGAACATTTGTCGTTATGTTTTTGCCATTTTTCAAGCTTTGAAAAATGACAAAAACAACGCCGCTGCTCAGTCATCGCATATAAGCGCTGCAGTGAATGTTGGCATTCAATTAGCTTCAAATCGAATGCCCACGATCAATATGGCGTTTACTATAAAAGTCATCAATTGCAGGTATCTAATGGGTCAACCCTACTCGTTGTAATTGATTTCTCGGCTGTGCCTTTCATTGATATATGTGCTGCTGAGTCGATACGCAAGGTTTATTTTAATGACTTTTCGGCCGTATTTAAGAGGGAATTTCATCATGTGGTTTCAAGTGATTGTATGACTTCTTTGGGCAAAAGAAATCAAAAAAAAGGCGTGACCTTATATATGAGATCGTTGTTCTTACTTTAGGCTATGCCAAATAGGAATTTTCCGGAAATTTATTGGGTCTCCAATTATATGAAGCGAGATTCTTCTTAATTAAGCACTTCATAAATGTGCTGAAATATGAAATCTCGTTGACCTAACATTTTTTAATGTGGTTAAAACCTTCCAAATTTGCAACCTGACGTTAAACAACAACTGTGCGGTTAGGAAAGCTAATTTTATAATGC